>JAPMUZ010000018.1:0-37024 GCA_029931735.1 Dactylonectria alcacerensis | reverse complement strand
GATCAAGTTTATCCAGGTTTTAATGATGAAATCCGTGCATTAGAAGAACAATTACTAAATGAGTTCAACGAGACTTATGAGGATGAAAATGTAAATTGAGATGATGATGGATTTAATTTTAATGATGATGGGTTTAACTTTAATGATGAATTGGAAACTGTGGAAGAAGTAACAAGAGGAATTAAAAGAAAAAGAAAATAATTTTTTTTAAGGTTGCTGCAAATCAGCAAGCTAAAGTTAAATCTCTACTGTGTTTACTTTCTTAGGATAACTATATTTATTACTAGTGTGTACTGTGCCGGCCGCTTAGTGGCCAGCACAGCACCACACAGAGATTTAGATCTATTAGAGACATATGTATATATGTATACTAGTATTGAGCATATAGCCAGTATTAGTATAAGGGGATATAATTTATTTGGTAGAATGCCGACGTTGCATGTTGGATGACTTGGTTCGATGCCGAGTATCTCCATAAGCTTGTGAAGCTCAATTGGTTGAGCAGAACACTGAAGCTGTTTTGGTTGTAAGTTCGAGTCTTACCATGAGCAAAAATTTATCTTATTTAATATAGGATAAATATATATGTAATGCATGTTTCTATGAGTCCTTAAAAAAGCAAAATGGTCATAATAAGGGATTTTAGTATAATGGTCAATGCGTATGACTTTTAATCATTAAAATATAGGTTCGAATCCTGTAAATCCTATTATAGGAGATAATATGCTTCTTGACCTTGTTTCTGTATTTTTTATAAAAAAAATGGGAAAGATGCACTAATTTAACATAAAAGTATGAAATGCCCGACGAAGTATTCATAAGCAAGCTCTCCAGAGAATATTCTGAACTCTCGGATGAAGGGAGCATATTTTCCTGTGTGTGCAAGCTAGGAAAATCAGCAACCTAAAGCTATACAATCTACTCGCCGATGCCTCTGGCCGAAGGGGGTAGAGGTACTACTTGAACTGTGGTTGATTGGATACAAGAGGTATATTTAAGTAATAAGGCGATAAACTAATCCGTTAACTAAGGGTTTATTCATTTAAAGGTAAAGTGAAATTAACTATAGAGAGTATACCATGGGAACACTGCCATTACGGCACCTATGAATAGCAGCTTGCACATGTTTAAAAAATGATAGACTCGTTATATTTAACTTGGACTAACTTTCAATCTCAGACTCAATATGTATAGCTTACTGGGGAAGCAATAGATAAGATCTACTAAAATATATTTAGACTGATAAGAGATAAATCCGGACATGTTAGAGAAATAGCTTTCACCTAATGGATAATCTCCATAATATAAAGGAAAATAGTATAATTACAACTAGAATTATATAACATGGATAGTTTTAGATAGCTTATGAAATTGTGTGTATGTGGCTGCATACAAGTATGCCCACACTGCTTTTTTATATAAAGACTCATAGAAACAAGCAAGTAAGTAAATTATAAAGTTAAGCAGGTGTGTCGGAATTCGTAGACGAAGTTGACTTAGGATCAGCTGATAGTAATATCATACAGGTTCAAGTCCTGTCACCTGTATATAGTCCCATGTTTTACCTGCATACATATTTAATTGGCTATTTTTTTACAACTAGAATTATATAACATGGATAGTTTTAGATAGCTTATGAAATTGTGTGTATGTGGCTGCATATTTCTATGCCCATACTGCTTTTTTATATATTTTATGAAAAGATACAGAGCAGCAACACACAGCATATAAATAATAAGCTATTAAGGGGTAAGTTTACTTTTAAAATAAGGCTGGTTGCAAAATATGTAAAGCTCCCACTATTTAGATATAAACGAATATTATATAATTGAAGCTTTTCAATTATAATTATATTCCTGCTAACGAAGTATGCATGTTTCACTAGCCAAAAATATCCTGTAGACCAATGGGTAGGTCATAAATTTTTGGTATTTAATATTGTGAGTTCGAATCTCTCCAGGATAATTATAAGGTAGATATAGCTCAATAGGTGGAGCAACTATTTGTGGCATAGTCGGTTCTCGGTTCGATTCCGAGTATTTACCCGTAATAAATAAAATAGAGCATTGCTCTATTTTATAGAACACGAAAAGCTATTTTCGTGTAATCCTATAAAAATATATAGAATTATACCTATTTATTATCATTATTTTACGATGAGCGCCTTGGTAGTTTAAAAGGTTAAAACCCTAATTTCATACGTTAGTGATGAGAATTCGATTTTCTCCTAAGGCTGAGTATATTATAGCTTTCCTTCTGTGTGTAAACATGTATGTTTTTAGTGGCCAAGCATGTTTTTATAAAGCAGTGGGTATATCTATCTGGCTGGCTATTACATAAACATGCACAGCAATGCTTCTATGGTTAATAGAAGCATCTATGCATGTTTCACCTGTTTGGTGTGCATGGTCTGCGAAGTACGAAGTATGCAGCACGGCTGGCGCTGAAACACGCAGGGCGAAGCACACACAGAATAAAAGCAAAGCTATAATTAACGTTTATTATCTAGAACATATGATTATATTATCAATATTATTAGTTTTATTATCTAACGCCGTCAATATAAGACGAGATTTATCAATACTATTTAATAGAATAGCGATATTAATATTAGTTTATTGTATTTTACAAGATATGTCTTCTTTAGCTCTTATAACTAAAGGTATAGGTTTACATGGTGGTTTATTACTTATAACAAATATTTCACAAATGTTCCATATTTTTATTTTTTTAGTTAGTATATTAATACTACAATTAACTAGTTTTTACCCAAGAAAAGTATGAGTATCAGAATATTCTTCTATAAAAGATTTATTATTATATAAATTTGTCTATTACAATACAAAAATAATTAATAAAATGGGAGAACACTTAAAAATTATTGAATATCCTTTAATAATATTATTTGTAATAACAGGTGCAATATTATTAATGTCAACTAATGATTTAGTATCTATTTTCCTTTCCATAGAATTACAAAGTTATGGTCTTTATATATTAAGTACTATTTATAGAAATTCTGAATTATCAACTACAGGTGGGTTAATTTACTTTTTATTAGGGGGATTAAGTTCATGTTTTATTTTATTAGGTACTAGTTTATTATATGCAAACTCAGGTACTACTAATCTGGATGGTTTATATATTATCACAAGTATAAGCGATATTTCTACAAATTTATGATATACACCTTATTATATTAATATTTCTTTAGTGATTTTTACTATAGGATTTTTATTTAAAGTAAGTGCTGCACCTTTCCATTTTTGATCTCCGGATGTATATGATGCAATACCTACAATAGTTACTACATTTGTAGCAATAGTGGCTAAAATTTCTATATTTATATTGTTATTACAATTAGTATATTACACTAGTAATAGTTTAGGTAACATACCTATGCTTGCGTCAGGATCAGCAAGCTATGCATACACAGAAATGAGCTGAACATTGATTTTACTAATAAGTTCATTCTTTTCAATGATAATAGGAACTGTAGTTGGTTTAACTCAATTTAGAATAAAAAGATTATTTGCTTATAGTACAATATCTCACGTAGGGTTTATACTTTTAGCGTTAAGTATATCTAGTGTTGAATCTACTCAAGCATTTATTTTCTATTTAACACAATATTCTATTAGTAATATAAATGTATTTTTTATATTAATAGCTATAGGTTTTTCTTTATATGGTCATATAAGTGAGAATAAAGAAAATGAAGAGTTAACAGATAAAACGAATTCACCAATACAATTAATAAGCCAATTAAAAGGTTATTTTTATATAAATCCTTTCTTAGCCATAAGTTTAGCTATTACTATTTTCTCTTTTGCAGGTGTTCCACCTTTATTGGGATTCTTTGGAAAACAGATGGTATTAAGTGCAGCTTTAGATAAAGGTCTTATATTCTTATCCTTAGTTGCTATATTAACTAGTGTCATAGGAGGAGTATATTACTTAGGTATAGTAAAAGAAATGTTCTTTAGCTTACCAGAATATAAAATTAATCCACTACTAGAAAATTTAGAATTAAAAGGAAATGTATTAAACGCAAGTGCGCTTAGCCAAGCTAGCCTAAATAAAGGCGCAAGCTCTGCTATAAAAAAAATAAACTTTAATTATAAAAATATAGCAATATCAAGCCCTATAGCTTTTGTAATTTCTACAATAACACTTGTTATTCTATTATTTTTATTTATGAACAAAGAATGATTAAGCATGGGTACCATATTGGTACAAATATTATTTAATAATTAAATGAGTAGTGTAACTTTTCTTTTTATATTTGTAGCTATTTTAGCTGTAGTTTTTTTACTTCTTAATTTCATACTTGCTCCTCATAATCCTTACCAAGAAAAATATAGTATTTTTGAATGCGGTTTTCACAGTTTCCTAGGTCAAAATAGAACTCAATTCGGTGTAAAATTTTTTATATTTGCATTAGTTTATCTATTATTAGATTTAGAAATTTTAGTAGTATATCCTTATGGTATTAGTGTATACGAAAATGGTATATATGGATTAATAGTTGTACTTATATTTATAGGTATAATAACTGCAGGATTTGTGTTTGAATTAGGTAAAAATGCTTTAAAAATAGATAGCAGACAATCAAATAATTATTTTTATAAATCAAAAAAATTTATAAATATGTTTACTGAATATAAATAGTATATATTTTTATATAGTGTAATAGATCTAACATTGTCTGATAAATAAATGTATATAAGATATTTCGTGGTTTTCATGCCCAAGATTAGAGAAAGAATAACATACAATGCCAATTTATAATAGTACCAATATAATTTACCATAAAAAAAATAACATAATGTTAGAATCATCAAAACTTATTGGAGCAGGATTAGCTACTATAGGCCTAGCCGGAGCAGGAGTAGGAATAGGAGTAGTATTTGGGTGTTTAATAATAGGAGTAGCTAGAAATCCTTCATTAAAAAATCAATTATTCTCATATTCTATATTAGGTTTTGCTTTCTCAGAAGCAACTGCGTTATTTGCTTTAATGATGGCTTTATTATTATTATATGTTGTATAATTTTATATTATATTCATAATCTTTATTATTTTATACATATAAGTAGATTTGTATATAAGGAGTAATAAGGTTATTACCTAGTAGTGTAATACTTATTCCTAGTTGGCTGTTGTCCGTGTATGCTTAAGAGGCAAAACATGCTTTTCAGCTGCGAAGTTACTCAGCTGAAAAATATGCATGAATTTCACATCTATACATACATATGTGTATGTATAGTAATAATGGACCGCAATTCTATTATATATGTAGTGACTTTTATAAGCGTATAGGTTTGCTGTATTTATATGGCATATTTTACTGTTGCGCTATTTTTTATGCTTAACTGCCTATAAAATAGCAAATATATATGTTAGCAATAAATTTGCAGGCATAGCTTTATTACATAGTAAATAAAAGGCGAAATAAAGCTAAAGCTCATATATATATAATTAGAAAATTAGAATTACAAATTTATACATGAAACAATTATTAAATACATTCATTAATTTTGATGCACCTATGCCTTGAGGTATATATTTTCAAGATAGTGCTACTCCACAAATGGAAGGATTAGTGGAACTTCATGATAATATTATGTACTATTTAGTATTAGTTTTATTTGGTGTTACATGAATATTATTTTCTATAGTAAAAAATTTTGCATATACTAAAACACAAATATCTCATAAATACTTAAATCATGGTACTTTAATAGAATTAATTTGAACTATAACTCCAGCAGTTATATTAATATTAATTGCATTCCCTTCTTTCAAATTATTATATTTAATGGATGAAGTAAATGACCCTTCTATGACTATATTAGCTGAAGGTCATCAATGATATTGAAGTTACCAATATCCAGATTTTATAGATTCAAACGAAGAATTTATAGAATTTGATTCTTATATAGTTCCAGACGCTGATTTAGAAGATGGAGGATTAAGAATGTTAGAAGTTGATAATAGAGTATTAGTTCCTGAGTTAACACATATTAGATTTGTTATTACATCTGGTGATGTAATTCATTCTTTTGCTGTACCTTCTTTAGGTTTAAAATGTGATGCATACCCAGGTAGACTTAACCAAGTTTCAGTCTTCATAAACAGAGAAGGAGTATTCTATGGACAATGTTCAGAAATATGTGGTATTCTTCATAGCTCAATGCCTATAGTTATAGAATCTGTAAATATAGATAAATTCGTTCATTGACTATATTCTGTTTAATATATGCTATGTTGGCTATTACATAAGCATGCGTGCACTCATAGATAATCTTATGATATAAGTATAAAAGACGCGTCTAGAAAAAGGTAAACAGAACTCTAGATAGTGGACATGTATATGTATACAATTGGCTGAAGGCTATCTAGCCCTAAGACAATTAACCAACTAAGATTATAGGATGGCTATTCTATAAGCCATCTATCTGAGTAATAAGATAGATGGCTTATCTAGGCAATCTCGTATGGGACATCTTTAAGTTAATAAGATTGTCAAGAAGAAATTCAATACGAGACGGGCAGATGTAGAGGTCAGAGTCTGGCTGGCTATTACATAAGCATGTATACACGTATTAAATTGTATAAAAGATAGCGTATACTATCACACAATTAAAAGCAGATTATACAATCTGCTGATCCGCAGGATCAGAATAATTAGTAATTTTACTAAAAAAATATGAATTTAACTTTAGTACTTTTTTTAATAGGAATCTTAGGATTTGTATTTAATAGAAAAAATATAATATTAATGCTTATTTCAATAGAAATAATGCTATTATCTATAACATTCTTAATATTGGTAAGTTCTGTTAATCTTGATGATATAATAGGACAAACTTATGCTATATACATTATAGTAGTGGCTGGTGCAGAATCTGCAATTGGTTTAGCTATTTTAGTAGCTTTTTATAGACTAAGAGGAAGTATTGCAATAGAATATAAATAATGTATTTAAGTATTATAGTCTTACCTTTATTAAGTTCTATAGTATCCGGTTTTTTTGGTAGAAAAATTGGTGTTACGGGAAGCCGTATTTTAGCTTGTTTAAGTATAATAACTACTACAATATTAGCTATAATTAGTTTTTTTGAAGTAGGATTTAATAATAACCCGGTTTCAATAAACTTATTTAAATGATTAGATAATGAATCATTTAATATGGCATGAAATTTTCAATTTGACAGTTTAACAGTATCAATGTTAATCCCTGTATTGATTATTAGTTCTTTAGTTCATTTTTATTCGATAGGATATATGAGTCATGATCCACACAATCAAAGATTCTTTAGTTATTTAAGCTTATTCACTTTTATGATGATAATATTAGTAACAGGTAATAATTATTTAGTAATGTTCGTAGGATGAGAAGGTGTAGGTGTTTGTTCTTACTTACTAGTTAGTTTTTGATATACTAGAATAGCAGCTAATCAAAGTTCTCTGTCCGCTTTTTTAACTAATAGAGTTGGAGATGCTTTCTTCATGATAGGTATGTTTATTATGTTATGATCTTTAGGTAATTTAGATTATAGTGCTGCATTCTCATTAGCTCCTTATATGAATGTAAATGTTATAACTTTTATAGGTATATGTTTCTTAATAGGTGCTATGGCTAAAAGTTCTCAAGTAGGTTTACATATATGATTACCGATGGCTATGGAGGGTCCTACTCCTGTATCTGCTTTAATTCATGCTGCTACAATGGTTACAGCTGGTGTGTATTTATTAATACGTTCATCTCCTTTAATCGAATATAGCTCAACTGTATTATTAATATGTCTATGACTAGGTGCAGTTACAACTGTATTTAGTTCTCTTATTGGTTTATTCCAACAAGATATCAAAAAAATTATAGCATATTCTACCATGAGCCAATTAGGGATGATGGTGATAGCTATAGGTTTATCTTCTTACAATGTAGCTATATTCCATTTAATAAACCACGCTTTCTATAAAGGATTATTATTCTTAGGAGCTGGTGCAGTTATACACGCTGTAGCAGATAACCAAGATTTAAGAAAATATGGTGGATTAATATCATTCTTACCTTTAACTTATTCAGTTATATTAATAGCTAGTCTTAGTTTAGTGGCTTTCCCTTTTATGACAGGATTTTATAGTAAAGACTTTATATTAGAATCTGCTTATGGTCAATTTAACTTTAGCAGTGTAAGTGTATACGTTATTGCGGTAATAGGTGCGATATTTACTACATTATATTCAGTAAAAGTTATATATTTAACTTTCTTAACAAATCCTAATGGACCTATAAATTATTATAGAAATGCCCATGAAAGTGATATATTTATTAGTTTACCTTTAGCTGTATTAGCTGTATTCTCTATATATTTTGGTTATATTACTAGAGATATATTTATAGGTTTAGGTTCAGGATTCTTTGTAGATAATAGTATATTTATTCATCCTATGAATGAAATAATGATTAACACTGAATTTGGTGTACCAACAATATTTAAGTTAATTCCTTTTATATTTACTGTTTCTTTCTCAGCATTAGCGGTCATTTATTCAGAGTTTATGCCAAAAACTATATTTAGTTTTAAATTATCTAATTTAGGGTACTATATTTATGGTTTCTTTAATCAACGTTTCTTAGTAGAATTCTTCTATAATAAATATATTGTTAATTCAGTATTAGAAATAGGAGGTCAAACTACCAAAGTTTTAGATAAAGGTAGTATTGAATCAGTAGGTCCCTATGGATTTGGTGTAATTTTAACTAAATCTAGTAAAATTATATCTAGTTTAAGCAACGGGGTTGTTACTAACTATGCTCTTTATATTTTAATAGGTATTTGTTTTTATTTATCAATATTTACTTTTGTATCCGCAGTTTCTGATATCGTAAGTTCTATAACTATATCTTGTGTGGCTATATTAATGTTAATTAATGTAAATTCTGGCCTATTCTCCCGTATGTCTAGAGATAATAGATAGGAAGTGGCAAGTTTACTTACGGCTAGCTATAAAATGGCATTAATGCAGGCTGCATCCTTCTATATTATTATATGTTGTATAATTTTATATTATATATATAGTTTTTATTATTTAATTCATGTAATAATATTATATAAGTAGTTAAATTCTTATGGCTAGTTGACTGCTGTGTGTGCTTAAGAGGCAAAACATGCTTTCCTCCTGGCTAATTTGGTAGCAGGAAAGTATGGATGAATTCAACTTCTATACATGCCACGCAATATTAGATCTATTAGAGATAGATATAAAGATAAATTTTTATCTCTCTGATATATTTATAGCTTTAGCTATAAATATACAAGAAATAAATAGTATTGTAAATTTTACAGTTTTAGCGTGGTAACATGTGTACGTGCTTGTTCTCTGCGTTACTTCATAGCTTTGCTTTTGTATTACATAAAAGCATGAAGTATAGCAGAACAACACGTAAAAATAGAAAATAAATATACCGGTAGATGGCTAGTGTAACATGCATACATACACTGATTTTTTATAAATACAACATGTATTTGTATTTGTATTTGTATTTATATTTATAGAACAAGCAGACGTGTTTTGGCTGCTTCTATGAAACAATGCATAGCCTTAACTTAACAATAGGTATATTTATACATATTATATATATATATTATTAATTATTACCATGAGAATATTAAAAAATCATCCTTTATTAAAATTAGCTAATGGTTATCTAATAGATGCTTCACAACCTAGTAATATAAGTTATTTATGAAATTTTGGATCTTTATTATTACTTTGTTTAGTTATACAAATTGTAACTGGTGTTACTTTAGCTATGCATTATAATCCTTCTGTACTAGAAGCATTTAATTCTGTAGAGCATATTATGCGTGATGTGAACAATGGATGACTAATACGTTATTTACATAGTAACACTGCATCAGCTTTCTTCTTTTTAGTGTATTTACACATGGGTAGAGGTATATATTATGCATCTTATAGAGCTCCAAGAACATTAACATGAATTATAGGTGTAATAATATTCTTAGTAATGATCATTACAGGTTTCCTGGGTTATGTTCTACCTTATGGTCAAATGTCATTATGAGGTGCTACAGTTATTACTAATTTAATAAGTGCTGTACCATGAATTGGGCAAGATATAGTTGAATTCATTTGAGGAGGTTTCTCTGTGAATAATGCTACTTTAAATAGATTCTTTGCTTTACATTTTGTATTACCTTTTATATTAGCTGCATTAGTTTTAATGCATATGATAGCATTACATGATACAGCTGGATCAAGTAACCCTTTAGGTGTTCCAGTTTATTATGATAGATTACCTATGGCTCCATATTTCTTATTTAAAGATTTAATTACTATATTTATATTTATATTTGTTTTATCTCTATTTGTATTCTTTTACCCTAATATGTTAGGTGACAGTGATAATTACATAATGGCTAATCCTATGCAAACTCCCCCTGCTATAGTTCCAGAATGATATTTATTACCATTCTATGCTATTTTAAGATCAATACCTAATAAATTATTAGGTGTTATAGCTATGATAGCCGCTATATTAATTATAATGTTTTTACCTATAAGTGACTTAGGTGCAACAAAAGGCCTACAGTTCAGACCTTTAAGCAAAATAATGTTCTACGTATTTATAATGAATTTCTTACTTTTAATGCAATTAGGTGCTAAACACGTGGAAAGTCCATTTATTGAAATAGGACAAATAAGTACTGTTTTATATTTTGCTCATTTCTTAGTTGTATTACCTGTTGTAGGTGTAATAGAAAATACTCTTATAGATTTAGAATTAGAAAATAGTAATAAGAAAATATAATATATAGCTTGCGCATTGCTAATTTTTTTTGATAGCTAAAAATATCAAAAAAATGGCTATAAATTACATAATTATTTAAACATATATAAATAATTATTAACATTAGTATAATAAACAATAATATTAATAAAGATTAAGATTGTAAAAGGTTTTACACGGTGATTGCAGATCATTTGCATGAGGTTCAACTCCTCCTTAGTCTTAATTATTTAAACAAAACCAACTCATGCATGCTTAATTTGTGTGTTCACGTAAACGTAAATGTAAAGAGGCTGACGAAGTATGCACACAGGGTTGGTTGTGCTTCCTATAAGCATGTATGGACGGATGTGTAAGCATATAATACATTGCAGGTTTACGGTTACGGAACTCATATAAAAGCTGTTTTGTTAGAGGAATTAGAGATGAACTTTACTTTGTATGAATCCTTCTTACTTTTTTATAGCTATAGCTATAAAAAAGATAGAAACATGCGCTACGAAGTACGAAATAGGTAGCACTGATTTTTTTATAATAAATAAAGCTATTAAAATAAGTAACGTGCATATATATACAGAAGAATATACGCATAGTAATACTTGCAACATATTTAGTTTTTAATTTCTTATTAGTAATATAGAATGGGCCGGTGATGACCAATACGGTTAATTTAATTTAACTTGTGTTTATATCAGTGTTGGCTTTTCATAATTTTTTTTTTAAGATGTATAGTCAGCAGATTTTACATTCAGTCAATTTAATTTGGCTTATATATAGACATAGTGATTTTGTTTTTATAGCTATAGCTATAAAAAATATATAGCTATAACTAAATAGAATTATTGACTAAGATTGTTGGTTAATAACTTTTACCTAAATAACTCTGTGTACATATACCCCAGTGCTCTTAATTAGTATATACCTTGTCCAGTTACCCCTCGGAAAGAGAAACATGTTCCTTATCATTAAAATCTCAAATGTCTATGGGTTTTGAAAGATGATTTAATTCTACTAACGCAAAAGATATAGGTACATTATATTTAATATTTGCCCTTTTCTCAGGGTTATTGGGTACAGCCTTTTCAGTATTAATAAGATTGGAACTTAGTGGACCGGGTGTTCAATTTATTTCTAATAATCAATTATATAATAGTATTATTACAGCTCACGCTATACTTATGATATTCTTCATGGTTATGCCTGCATTAATAGGGGGATTTGGTAATTTCTTAATGCCTTTAATGGTAGGTGGACCTGATATGGCATTTCCTAGATTAAATAATATAAGTTTCTGATTATTACCTCCTAGTTTATTATTATTAGTATTCTCTGCTTGTATTGAAGGTGGAGTAGGTACAGGTTGAACACTTTACCCTCCTTTAGCCGGATTACAAAGTCATAGTGGGCCAAGTGTAGACTTAGCCATATTTGCTTTACATTTATCTGGTGTAAGTAGTTTATTAGGAGCAATTAATTTTATAACTACTATCGTTAATATGAGAACACCAGGAATAAGATTACACAAATTAGCACTATTTGGATGAGCTGTAGTTATTACTGCAGTATTACTATTATTGTCATTACCTGTATTAGCTGGTGGTATAACTATGGTTTTAACTGATAGAAATTTTAATACATCATTCTTTGAAGTTGCTGGTGGTGGTGATCCTATATTATTCCAACATCTTTTCTGATTCTTCGGACATCCGGAGGTTTATATATTAATTGTACCAGCCTTTGGAATAATTAGTACAACTGTTTCTGTTAACTCAAATAAACCAATATTTGGTTATATAGGAATGGTTTATGCTATGATGTCTATAGGGATATTAGGGTTTATAGTTTGATCTCATCACATGTACACTGTAGGATTAGATGTTGATACAAGAGCTTACTTTACAGCTGCTACACTAATAATTGCAGTACCTACTGGAATTAAAATATTCTCATGATTAGCTACTTGCTATGGAGGATCTATTAAAATGACACCATCTATGTTATTTTCTTTAGGATTTATCTTTATGTTCACAATAGGAGGATTAAGTGGTGTTGTATTAGCTAACGCTTCACTTGACATCGCATTCCATGATACATATTATGTTGTGGCACATTTCCACTATGTATTAAGTATGGGTGCTGTATTCGCAATGTTTGCAGGGTGATATTTCTGAATACCTAAAATATTAGGTTTAAATTATAACTTAAACTTAGCTAAAGTACAATTCTGACTTTTATTCTTAGGAGTTAATCTTACATTCTTCCCACAACATTTCTTAGGTTTACAAGGAATGCCTAGAAGAATTAGTGATTACCCTGATGCATTTGCGGGTTGAAATTTAATAAGTAGTATTGGATCTATAGTAAGTGTTATATCAGCTTGATTGTTCTTATATATAATATATCTTCAGTTAGTAGAAGGAAAAGTGGCTTCAAGAAATCCTTGATTAACTCCAGGATTCTATACTGATGTATTACAAGCTAACTTAAATAGATGTTACAGTAGTTTAGAGTGAGGATTATCAAGCCCACCTAAACCTCACGCATTTGTGAGTTTACCTTTACAAAGTTAGTTTATATTTGTATATATTTGTATGAAATATAGCGAATAAACAAATATCCAAAATTTAATTTTAGTAAAATACGGTTGTATTGCTTCGCCAGCAAGCTATAAATTACTACTGACGAAGTGTGCATCCATGTTTTATTATATACTATGCGTATTGTTACTGTGCATGTTATTAAATAGCTAACCTTCATAGGAGTCAGGTTCAGATACATACTGTGTATGAACACAGCATGTGTGTGCTAGGAAGTACGAAGTACGAAGTACGAAGTACGAAGTATGCATACTTCTATAAGCCGGCAGTGAAACACGCAGTAACACTGATGATCAAAAGCAGGTTAAACATGCACAGCTTCAATAAAGCTGTATATAAATCTCATTAGCTCAATGGCAGAGCAGAATACTTCTAATATTTAGATCTTAGTTCGACTCTAAGATGGGGTTGTAATAATATTTAGTAAGTAAAAATAGTGCATATTTTTTGAGTAAATTTGCTTCCGTTTCATAATATTTATTATGCTTAATCTATATTTGGTTAGGAAGAACTTCGTAATCAGGGTACCTATTCTAAGAACCATTTTATTTTTCTTAGTTCTATTATTCATGGGCTATATACGCTTGACTGTGTACACATGTATGGTTGGCTTAGCCTAACACGTTATGATTGGCTTATCGTAATATGGTGGCGGTGGTGTTATCTAAAGTGGGTGTGTATTAATGTCTTATAGTTATACTATATATTATATATTTATTATGCAGGAGTATAAAAAGTATATTGTATAGTATAAGGGATATTAGTTTAAGGGTAAAACTTGATGTTACGGCCATCACAATTGTAGTTCAAATCTACAATATCTCTAATATAGTTATAGAGCTATACGTGCATTGCAAAACAACATGGGCATATAATTATATGTGTCTCTAGCTTGCGCATTCATAGAAATACATCCTTCGATATTTTTTTATGGCTTTAGCTATAAAAAACAGAAAGAGGCAGTATTTCATTATATATACTATTAATACCTTTATTTCAAGGCTGGAGCTTGAGCATCCATACATATTTATGGAAGCTGGCTTATTACATAGTTAGTATCTACAGTGTTTCATCCGCCTATAAAGGCAGGTAAAACATGCACTACGTGCTGTACGCCTTAACGTTGTTGATCCAGAATAAGCAAAAATATACCAAGTACAGATTAAGTATAATAAATATTATAAGATTAAATAAAACAGGCTGTAGTCCTTAACTATCTTCGGCTAACTAGTCAAGCAGTTAGTTAAACTCTACAAATATTATTAATAAAGGAAAATATTAATAAAATAATAAAATATGAAATATTCTTCTACAATTATTTCTATTATAGAAACTATAATATTAATGTTACCGGCATTGTTAGTAGTGGCCTATGTAACAGTAGCAGAAAGAAAAACTATGGCCAGTATGCAAAGAAGATTAGGTCCTAATGCCGTAGGTTATTATGGATTACTTCAAGCTTTTGCTGATGCTTTAAAATTAATTTTAAAGGAATATGTTGCACCTACACAAGCTAATCTTATATTATTCTTTTTAGGTCCTATAGTTACATTAGTCTTCGCTTTATTAGGTTATGCTGTAGTTCCTTATGGGCCTGGCTTATCTTTAGGTGATATGGACCTAGGTATATTTTACATGTTAGCTGTTTCAGGTTTAGCTACTTATGGTATATTATTAGCTGGATGAAGTGCTAACAGTAAATATGCTTTTTTAGGATCTTTAAGAAGTACAGCCCAATTAATTAGCTATGAATTAGTGTTAAGTTCTGTTTTATTAATTATAGTTATGATAACAAACAGTTTAAATTTAAATATAAACGTACAATTTCAAAAAATAGTTTGATTGGGTTTACCTCTTTTTTGTATACTAATAATTTTCTTTATAGGTTCTGTAGCAGAAACTAATAGAGCCCCTTTTGATTTAGCAGAGGCTGAATCAGAGCTAGTTAGCGGATTTATGACAGAACACGCAGCAGTTGTATTCGTCTTCTTTTTTTTAGCTGAATATGCCAGTATTGTTTTAATGTGTATATTTACTAGTATTTTATTCTTAGGAGGTTATTTATTACAATTTGATATTATATATTGATTTGATTCATTTAATTATATATATGCTTATATATTTGATATTAAATGAATAACATCTTTAGAATATTTTAAACTAAGAGATATTTTAACTAATTCTGCTGTAGAAGGGTTTTTATCTAGTATAACTTTAGGTATAAAAAGTTCAATAATGGTATTTGTATTTATTTGAGTAAGAGCATCTTTCCCTAGAATTAGATTCGATCAATTAATGTCATTCTGTTGAACAGTATTATTACCAATATTATTTGCATTTATAGTATTAATACCTTGTTTATTATACATATTTGGAATGCCAGTGGTTAATGTAAGTATGTTTTAACTTATTGTTCTTTCTATATAGGCTATAGTAACAAAAGGTTGCTAGTATAATATAAACCTAGCAAGTATTTTTATTATATGCTGTTGGTTAATGAATCATGGATGCCTAACTTGCGGATTTTCCTGTGTAAACGTAAACAGGAAAATATGAAATAGTAAGCTATTCATAGTAGCAGTAAATAACAATATTTAGTTTATAGCGCGTTGGCTATTCCGTAATCCAGGCAGGTAGCTTATAGGTAGTTAGGCATAAGTACAGCAATATGAAATACATCACTATGAAATAAAACTATAAAATAAGAAGCACAGCAAGCCATGACACGCATGACCATCGGTGATAATTATTTTTAATGTATGCTGGCAAAGCATACACATATTTAATATAAATGTTATTATCATCTTTAATAACAATACCTGTATTAGGAACAATAATCGTTGCTAGTATAGGCTCATATAAAAAAAATTCAGAATTGTATGCTAAAACTATAGCATTAACAAGTAGTATAATAAATTTAATCATATCATTAGTTATATTTATTTTATTTAATAATAGTACTAATCAATTCCAGTACGTGCAAGAGCACTATAATGTTCAATTATTTGATATTTATTTAGGTGTAGATGGTATATCAATATATTTTATATTATTAACTACAATAATCATGCCTATAGCCTTATTATCTAATTGAGATTCTATAAAAGAAAATGTAAAATCTTATTTAATAATAATGTTATTATTAGAATCATTATTGTTAGTAGTTTTTATGGCATTAGATATAATGTTATTCTATATTTTCTTTGAAAGTATATTACCTCCATTATTTATATTAATAGGTTTATATGGATCAGACAATAAAGTAAGTGCTAGTTATTATTTATTCCTATATACATTATGAGGTTCTTTATTTTTGTTATTATCTATATTAAGTACATCTTCTATTATGGGTAGTACAGATTTTGATACTTTATTTAAATTAAATGTAGAATATAAAACTCAAATATTCTTATTTATAGGTATATTTATAGCATTTGCAGTAAAAACACCTACGATCTTTTTAAATAATTGATTATTAAAAGCTCATGTTGAATCTCCTTTAGGTGGGAGTATAGTTTTAGCTGCTATTGTTTTAAAATTAAGTCTATATGGTATATTTAGATTAATATTACCAATATTGCCCAAAGCTTCTTTAGATTATACTTTTGTTATATTTACTATAGCTGTTATTACTATAATATATGCTAGTTTTAATACATTGAGAACAACAGATGTAAAAGAATTAATAGCATATAGTTCAGTTTGTCATGCCTCAGTTTATTTAATAGGAATATTTAGTAATACTATACAAGGATTAGAAGGAAGTATAATATTAGGATTAGCTCACGGATTTGTATCTAGTGGTTTATTTATATGTGCTGGTGGAGTATTATATGATAGAACAGGAACTAGATTAATATATTTTTATAGAGGAGTTACTCAATTAATGCCTATATTTGTAGTATTATTCTTTATACTTGCTTTAGGTAATTGTGGTGCCCCTTTAACTTTAAATTTCTTAGGTGAATTTATGTCACTTTATAGTATAATAGAAAGATTGCCCGTATTAGGTGCTTTTGCCTGTTCTTCGGTGGTATTCTCTGCTGCCTATACTATATATATGTTTAATCGAATATCTTTTGGTGGTTCTTTCACTAAATTTATAGAAGAAAGTATATATGATGTAAATAAAAGAGAATTTATTTTATTATTTATATTAGTGTTATTTACTATTATATTTGGTATATATCCTTCTTTAATATTAAACGTATTAGATTATTCTATGAATAGTTTAATATATAGTATATAAATATATAAATTATATACTTTACTTATTGTTAAATAAGTAAGCTATCCATACGAGTGATGCAGAGAGCACGTATTATAATCCCATAAACAAAAATAAATATGCCTCAATTAGTACCATTTTATTACATGAATGAAATAATATTTGCTTTTGCAATAATAGTATTTATTTTATACGTATTATCTAAATACATATTACCAAGAATAGTACGTTTATTTTTATCTCGTATGTTTATTAATAAAATATAATATATTCCATTATCGTGTTATGCTAACTGATTAGCTTGCGCAGTGCTGTATCTGTATTTGTATTTATGATTTATTTCATATTTACAGAGGAAAATCAGCATGCTATTAATCTTACAGCAGCAACAGATAAATCTATATTATTAAATAAATAATATTCTTAATGAGTAAGATATATATACATATGCTTAGCTATACTTGTATGTAAGCTATAAGCACATATATAGCTTTATATAAGTAGCATACAAAATAATTAGCTATTTTAAGATTTATATAGAATAGTAGTAATATTACTACTAGATGTTTTTTTCAGAAACACAGAATTTATTCACAGTAATAAGAAGTCCTTTAGATCAATTTGAAATAAGAGATATATTAAATTTAGAAGTTTTAGGTGGTAACTTACATTTATCTTTAACTAATATAGGATTCTATTTAACAGTAGGAGCTTTAATTATATTAACTTTAAGTATAGTTTCAACTAATTATAATAAATTAGTTAGCAATAACTGATCTATAGCACAAGAATCTTTATATGTTACTATACACAGTATAGTAACAAACCAAATAAACCCTAAAAATGGTCAAATTTATTTTCCATTTATATATACTTTATTTATATTTATATTAATGAATAATTTAATAGGTATGGTACCTTACAGTTTTGCTTCTACAAGCCATTTTGCTTTAACATTTGCTCTTAGTTTCACAATAGTATTAGGTGCAACTATTTTAGGATTCCAAAAACATGGTCTAAAATTCTTTTCATTATTAGTACCAGCTGGTTGTCCTTTAGCTCTTTTACCTTTATTAGTAACTATCGAGTTTATCTCATACCTTGCAAGAAATGTTTCTTTAGGTCTTAGATTAGCCGCTAACATAACAGCAGGACATATGTTATTAAGTATATTGAGTGGGTTTGTTTATAATATAATGAATTCAGGATTTATATTCTTTATTTTAGGGTTAATACCTTTATTATTTATTATAGCATTCTCAGGGCTTGAATTAGCAATAGCCTTTATCCAGGCTCAAGTATTCGTAGTGTTATCTAGTTCATACATAAAAGATGGATTAGATTTACATTAATTCGTAGACTAATAGTAATATTTTTCTGGTATGTTTCTATGAAGCAGTCCAAAAATAAACCTTATAATAAGGAGTTTTAACTTGCATTTTTCCTGTGCACGTAAGCCAGGAAAATCCGCAAGCTAGCCGTAATTAATTTAAGTACACCTCTAATAAGAGCTAAAGACAATTAAACCTTTTATACAGCCTAGCAGTTTAAATTAAATTGTGAGGTAGAGAGGCATTTGTTACTATGTGGCAAGGAGCGATGTAAAAGTTAACATTTCTAGCTAAGCTAGAAATGTTAACTTTGTCTTAAATTAGGAGCTAATATAACAACAGGACATATGTTATTAAGCAGATTAAGCGGGTTTGTTTATAATATAATGAATTCAGGGTATACATTATAGATGAAATTATATAAATAATTTTAAGGTTAATATTTTTATTAAAATATTCTCAAGATTAAAATTAGGCATTTATTAAAATACAAGTGTGCATGTTTTACTAGCCGTAATCTTAACATCTTCATTATGAAATAGCAAGCTATAAAATAGAGTTTTGTGTTTACGGCTAGTGGTCAAACACCCAGAAACACATTAAGGGATTGCTGTTATCCTGTGTTGTATAAGGTAAGGTAAGCTATGTTTATATAGCTTAAGCCTTAAATAATTCAGAAGCATAATCATGTGTAAAGATACAGCAATGCATGCGTAAGTTATGCATAATTTAGGTTATTAGTGATAATATTAAGGAAAGTTATAAACCAGTGAGCGTAAAACCCTATTTGGTTATACTAGCACTGTGTCTCGTATCAATAAATATGAATGCGCAAGCTAGTACTTTCATAATAAAAAGGGATTAGTTCAAGCTATATTTTAAAGAGATAGAAAATAATATCAATTATTTATATAATTTCATGTATAATGTATCCTTATCACAAAAAAATATATACTTACATTTAGTAAGACGTACTGTGTTAAATAACGGTATTTTTATTGCGGAGTATTCTCTTTAGCCGTTTTAACCTAGCATAGCTTAAGTTATCCTTTTCGGATTACGGCTGTATCTTTACACAAGATACAATCAACCTATACTGCAGGACCCCCTCAAAGGTTTGATGTAAACTTAAGAGAATTACCGTAAACGTGTAAACAAATAAACAACGTCTAGATAGCCAATTAGGAATAAGTATTTGACTACTAGGTAATAATCTTTTCGTCAAATTAGAACTATAAGAGATATATGATAGTTCTATATCGACAAAAAATGAAAAGTTGAGTTTGGTGATGGCTCTGATTGAATGCTGTCCAAGTGCTTGACACATGCTAATCGTACGTTTTAATTATACATGCTATATGTATTATAATTAAAAAGTGGTGTACAGGTGAGTATAATGATATTCTTCGCCGGCCTTAAAGTGAAGGTAAATCCTTCATAATAAATAAAGGAATAAGAGGGATGAAAATAAACAAATCGGATAATTATCCGTACCCCTTCTTTATATTTCCGCTTTAAGAGGATAATAAATATCTTCGAGATAGGTAGTAGTTAAGGTGATGACTTAACTAGCCTTAGACTCTCGTAGTCGAAGCTGAAAGGTTGATCGACCACATTGGGTCTGAAAAAACCCCAATGCAAGTTAGTACAGCAGTGAGGAATCTTGGTCAATGGCCTAACGGCTGAACTGGCAACTTGGAGAAGTGGCAAGTTTTATAATTAATAGTAATTCATATTTCTATTTTTATAAAATTCTATTAGAATTGAATGAAGCTTTGTTTATATATTGATAATGACAGTATATATATCGTGTCTTGACTAATTGCGTGCCAGCAGTCGCGGTAATACGTAAGAGACTAGTGTTATTCATCTTAATTAGGTTTAAAGGGTACCCAGACGGTCAATATAGCTTCTATAATGTTAGTACTTGACTAGAGTTTTATGTAAGAGGGCAGTACTTGAGGAGGAGAGATGAAATTTCGTGATACCAAAGGGACTCTGTAAATGCGAAGGCAGCACTCTAGGCAGCAACTGACGTTGAAGGACGAAGGCACAGAGAACAAACAGGATTAGATACCCAAGTAGTCTTTGCAGTAAATGATGAATGCCATAGGTCAGAACGCGAAATTTGATATATATAAGAAAATATATGTCGGAAATTGATCTATAAATGAAAGTGTAAGCATTTCACCTCAAGAGTAATGTGGCAACGCAGGAACTGAAATCACTAGACCGTTTCTGACACCAGTAGTGAAGTATGTTGTTTAATTCGATGATCCACGAAAAACCTTACCACAATTTGAATAATTATATTACAGGAGTTGCACGGCTGTTTCCAGTTAATGTTGTGAAACTGTGGTTTACATGAAATTAACGTAATCCCTGGTTTTATTTTTGCAAGCTTAACAGCTATTATAATAAAGCATTCGATCTTATAAATTAGGAGAGAGAAAGGGGACAAAGACAAGTCATCATGGCCTTGATATTGTGGGCTATAGACGTGCCACATATACCTAAACAAAGAGATGCAAAAATGTGAATTTGAGCTAATCTCAAAAAATAGGATAAAAATTTTAAGGATTATAGTCTGAAATTCGACTATATGAATAAGTAATTACTAGTAATCGTGAATCACCATGTCACGGTGAATATACCTTGGATTGGTACTAACCACTCGTCACATGCTGAAAGGAGCATGCGCAATAAGTTTGCTTTCTTAATAACAAGTAAAAAAAATAAGGAAGTTTTATATATTCTTTTATTGGGAATCTTCGTATGCGTGGCTCTAATTAGTGTTAAGTCGAAATACGGTTCGTGTAGTGGAAGTTGCACGGGATTAATTAGCTGTAACTATAATAAAACATATAATATTTGAATGCTTAATTTATGTATGCTGATTTTTTGATGGCTAAAGTTATCAAAAAATATATAGAAATTATATACGTATCTATGTACGCTATAAAATAGAAATAAAGCAAAATTAAAGCACATATTATATAAAGGAGGGTTCCTTTATTGGTAAGAAGGGTTGAGCTGTAAACTCAATAGCTATAGCTTTTAAGAGTTCGAATCTCTTGTCTCCTAGAATTAGTAACTTAAATAGGTAAAGGACTTCCCTGTCACGGAAGTAGATGTCGGTTCGATTCTGATCTAATTCGGTGTCTAGCGAAGCATTGCTGATTTTTTTATAGCTTTAGCTATAAAAAAATATGGAAAAGTTTCCACTGGTAGGGTAAGATACTTGCTATGTATTATGTTTTATACATTTAGGTGTTCGATTCACCTCTTTTCCGTCTGTTATACTCTGCTGCATCTGTGCTGTTGTCTATATTTCACTCGTATGTGCATATTTTTTATAGCTAAAGCTATAAAAAATATGGAAAATATGTAGGAAAATCAACAATGCATGAGTTTTGGCTCCAGTATTTCTATAAAAAAAATCAGTGTGTGATCATAGATGTAAACATACTTAGTAGCACACATATAAATGCACAAGCTAGGGAGTAACACTCCCTAAAACTATTTATTAATAAATATAGCCATACTATGTGTAAATCGATGTTGATTTATTATAGCTAAAGCTAAAAATAAAATAGAGCTTCATATAAAATGCATGCTTCTATAGCTCAACGGTAGAGCATAATACTGTTAATATTATGATAGATGTTCGATTCATCTTAGAGGCTAAAACCTCAGAAATTTATAACTGTAGATTTATATAAATATATATATATGACCCATCTGGTAAGAAGTAATTTTCAGGATCATCCCTTTCATTTAGTTTCACCATCCCCATGACCCTTTTACACAAGTATATCTTTATTTGCTGTAACAATGAACGGAGCTTTATCAATGCATTCTTTTAGTAATAGTTACATAGTGTTTTTTTTCTCATTATTTACATTAGTAGCCTCTATGTCATTGTGATTTAGAGATATAATATCTGAAGGTACATATTTAGGAAATCATACTTTAGCTGTACAAAAAGGATTAAATTTAGGTGTGATATTATTTATAGTATCAGAAGGTTTATTCTTTTTAGCAATATTCTGAGCCTTTTTTCATAGTGCTTTAACTCCTACTGTTGAATTAGGGGCACAATGACCACCTATGGGTATAGAGCCGGTAAATCCTTTTGAGCTACCGCTATTAAATACAGTAATTTTATTATCAAGTGGAGCTACTATTACTTACGCCCATCATGCTTTAATAAAAGGTGAAAGACAAGGTGCTATTTATGGTTCTATTTTTACAGTATTATTAGCCATAGTATTTACTGTATTTCAAGGTGTAGAATATAGCGTTTCTTCATTTACTATCAGTGATGGTGTATTTGGAACATGTTTTTTCTTTGGAACAGGATTTCACGGGTTACATGTTATTATAGGTACAATATTCTTAGCCGTAGCTTTATGAAGAATAGTTTCATATCATTTAACAGATCATCATCATTTAGGTTATGAAGCTGGTATATTATACTGACATTTTGTAGACGTAGTTTGATTATTCTTATACGTATCTATGTATTATTGAGGTTCTTAGTGAAAGAGTATTGTTTATTATTTTAAGACAAGCAAACAAGCTATTTATCGTTATAACTATATGCGTAAAGGTCAATATACTGATTGCATACTTCTATGAAATACAGCCCAGCTCCCCTTGCGAAGCTAGCTATATGAAATACAACATACACTGATTTTTTTATAAAAAAAATACAACAGCCAACGTAAACAGGTAAGAAGTATATACTATTAATAGTTAAAGCGGTTATAGGTTAATTGGTAGACTTGTCGATTTCCACTCGATTTGCGTCAGTTCGATCCTGACTAACCGTATTTAAACCTTATTTGAGTAGTTAAAATGTACATGGATGCATACTTTGCTAGGTTAAAGCTCATGCATATATGCATCTATGCATATCAGCCAGCTATGCATGGCTTATATCAAGCCATGTGTTGCTTGCATGTATGTGTGACATACTTATATGAAATACAGAAGCAAGCAACAAAATAAGAAAAGTATAGACATATACCAAAGAAATATATCCTATTTTTATAAGAAAACCCTTAAGGGTAAAATAAAATAAAAAAATAATGGTAACTGCGCAAACTACACAATTAGTTACAGTTTATGAGGTTTTCTCTAACGGATATTTAACCGGATCTCTAGATATAATAAGCTTAATGGCTTTACTATGTGGTATAGCAATAATAATAAATAAAAATCCTATAATATCTATTATATTTTTAATAGGATTATTTGCAAGTATATCTGTATATTTAATATTATTAGGCTTGACTTTCATCGGTCTATCTTATCTAATAGTTTATATCGGAGCAGTATCTATATTATTCTTATTTATATTAATGTTAATAAATATTAGAACTAGTGAATTACAAAGTAATAATAAGAATAGTATCCCTTTAGGATTATTTATAACATTATTAACTAATTTCACATTATTCCAATTATTACCGTATTATATGGCAATATTAAATAATTATAGTAATAAATTAAATACAATAATTTATTACTTACCTTGAAATAAATACACTGATGTAGTAAACTATATAAATAAAAATATAAATATAAATAATGCAAACGTTATGTTTGTTTCAAGCAGCAGTTGAGACGGGAATATGGCAGAAACTAGTCATATATCAGCCATTGGTAATATATTATATACAAGTTATAATATGTGAATATTTATGGCAAGTTTTATATTATTGTTGGCCATGGTTGGTGCTATAATAATAACAATAAAAAGCGAAAAAGGGTAGTTTTATTTATTATTTTATAGATATAGACAATAACTAAAGCTATAAAAAATGAGTGTATGTTTCTATGAAGATTGTATTTCATAGAAACACGCATCAACACTAATGATAAAAATACAGCAACACGCCTAGGAGCACAATACATATAGCAGTACAACATTAGAAGTCTTATATTATTAATGATAGGAACAATATATAATAAGGTGAAAAAAGAAAAATTAGTTCAATGGTAGAGCGATTGTTTTACACACAATAAGTTGAAGGTTCAAATCCTTCATTTTTCATACGTCAACTCAGATTCCTTAACTTAATAGGTAAAGTGTATTCTTGATAAGGATATCATCAGTGTTCGATTCACTGAGGAATTATAAAAAATGAATAAAGAGAATTGGCCGAGCGGTTTAAGGCGGTAAGCTTGAGTCTTATTAGGTTATATTCTAGCCACATCCGTTCAAATCGGATATTCTCTGAAGAGTGTAGTTTAATTGGCAAAATAGGAAGCTTCAACCTTCAAATTCTTGGTTCAAGTCCAAGTACTCTTGTAGCTTTTATATAGCATATATCACATAAATAGTCCCTTCCTCATATATTTACTATTAGTGCATAGGATTAGCTTGCTGGCGAAGCAATACATACAGGGGCCAGCATATAGCATAAATACAGTGCTGCTATGTTCATTCAAGCACAATGAAATACTACATAGCTTGCTATTTTATAATGCAAGCTATATATATCTATGCTTACTGCCTATAAGCATGGTGTGTTTTATGCACATATAGCTTTAGCTTGCCGATTTTCCTAGCTTTACTTATATGAAGGCTGACGAAGTATGCAGAGCACACAGGAAAATATGCACATAAGTGAAACATGCACAGGAATAAGCCACAACAAGCAATTTATATAAAACTTACGGATTAGGGCCGGCTCGGGTAGGCACTTCGTTTGGGACGAAGACTAGTTATGTTCGAATCATAATAATCCGATGATAATTAGAATTATTAGAGATAAATTCAAATGCCCATAGAAAATGGGCATAAAAAAAATGAAATTTTGAGGGTTTATTTGATTGCTATTTTATAAGGAAAGCTATTAATATACAGTACTCATAATTTTGCAAGACAATATGTGCTGTGTATGTAAAGCAGCACAGAATGGTCATATAAAACAAAACAAAATAAAATAAAATAAATTAAGAAGTAAAGCACTTAAAAATTTTATACTTGATATATAAATTATAATTATATAGATAAAAAGATATTATGTGGAGGTATGTTTACATATCATCATACATGATGTTTATATAATTTATACAAGTATGGAAAGAAATTATTATAGAATTTAAGCTATATATTAAAGAGAATTATTTATATACATGTATATGATATATATCAACTCTAAGAGAAATTAAATAATAAACGAAGTGAATTGAAATATCTTAGTAACTTTAGGAAAAGAAATCAAAAGAGATTCTATGATTAGCGTGAGCTAAAATAGACAAGCCTAAAAAGTAAAATGGTTAATAAACTGTTTAAATTAAATGGGGAACCTTCCTCAAAGGCTAAATATAATATATAAGCAATAGTGAAAAGTACCGTGAGGGAACTAAAAGAAAAATAGTGATTTTATAAGCAGTTCGGAAAAATAAAAAAGTTAGAACGTACCTTTTGCATAATGGGTCACCAAGTTAACATTAGATGCGAGAATAGACGTAGTTAAACCGAGCGTTAAAATAACGTAAAGTGTCTAAAGTTAGACCCGAAGCCTGGTGATTTTACCATAATCAGGATTATAAAAGTCCGAACCGATTATTGTAGCATAAATATCGGAAGAATTATGGTAGGTGTAGTGAAAGACAATACTGACCAGGATAGCTGGTTTTCTGCGAAACCTATAATAGTAGGCAATTTAAGTATAATATCTTAGCAGGTACAGAATTTAATCTCAGACAAGACATTGTGCGTGGCTTTATGATATAAAGCTCGCTATTGTTTTATTTTGTACAAATGGGGGGATCATGAAGATTTTATCCGTGAGTATGCAGACTCGGAATGGCAAAGATATATCTTAAATTATCAGACATAGAATGATAAGGTTGTATGTCAAAAGGGAAACAGCCCAGAACAAGAGTTAAGGTTCCTAAATTATTCGTTGAGTGAAATTAAGAAGGTTTTTATTAAAGTCGACAAGGAGATAGGCTTAGAAGCAGCCATAATTTTATGACCTCGTAACAGAGCGCTTGTTAAATTTTAAAAGCATCGAAAATTTACCGGATCTAAACAATATACCGAAACCTTGTCCATGATAATTTATAATAAATATTTATTATAATTAAATGGGGTAGCAGAACGTTGAGCTGAATTATGATTTCTATTTTTTAAATAGAATTATGTGCGCTCTATTATATAATAAAGCAGCCAAAATTTAACTCAAGCGATAATGGTGACATGAGTAACTAAAAGAAAATTTTCCGCCTAAAGCTTATGGATGTAATTAAGTAACGGCCTCTAAGTTTATATTATCTAAAGATTTAAACGATGAGATAATCTTTATTACTAAGGACGACATTTTAAGTGAAAAATGTACTGGAAAAATAGTAATATATTTATATATATACGTGTATATAAATGAAAAGTAACCGTACCTAGAATCTGAAACAAGTAAGCTAGTAGAGAATACGAAGGCGTAAATGAGCTAACAATCATAAAGGAACTCGGCAAATTGACTACCGTAACTTCGGGATAAGGAGAGCTCATTATTCTTGATTAATATCAAGTAAAGAGGAAGAAGCATGAAATAGTGTTGTACGACTGTTTAATTAAAACACAGCACTTTGCTGAAAGATTAAAAATCTAAGTATAGAGTGTGATGTCTGCCCGGTGCCGGCTGGTTAACAGATATAATTGGATATACTAATATCTGATGTAGACGGAAACCCCGGTTAAAGGCGGCCTTAACGTGAGGGTCCTAAGGTAGCGAAATGCCTTGGCCGTTAAATGCGGTCTTGCATGAATGATGTAACGATACAACAGCTGTCTCTATGATTGACTCAGTGAAATTGGAATAGCTGTGCAGATACAGTTTACCTCTAGTTAGACGAGAAGACCCTATGCAGCTTTACTGTCACTAATTATAGAGTATGATAAACAATTTTCAGTTTATAAGGTAATTGACTAAATGACAATGAGAATCCTTTATTTTTTTTTCATATGAATGAATTGATTTAGGATTATGAGATGTGATAAACAAATCATTTTAGTAAATCAACCTAGTTCAGCTTATTTTTTTATAAAATAAGTACCCTTTGGTGAGGAACTATCGCTAGGGGACAGTTTATGTGGGGCACAGACCCTGTAAAGAGTAAACAGGAGTGTCTAATAATTTAAAATTATTTTGTTTGCGATTTAAGGTAGTTTAACTATTTTTAATCATATAAAATTATATATATGTACATCTGGTTGGCAGCTGTAAAGCTAAAGCCATGCTTGCATGTATATATATTTAAAAAAAGGTAGGATTTTCACTATATAGAAATTAGAGATAATTAGAAATATTATGTACTGCATGTTTCTCATTTTTTTGATAAAAGCAGCGACTAATATTTTTTAACTATTATTAGGTTGCATACTTCTGGGCTTCGTAGAAGCCAAGAAATAGAGCTAAAGTTCTAATAGTTATGTTTAAAATATCTAAAAAGCTCAACGGCTTAATCTTGCCTTACTGTTTGATTATCAACAAATCTTACAGTTGCGTAAGCAGGGCATAGGATCACAAGATGCAACAAGGAAAGATCTTGGATTATTGGAAAAGCTACGCTAGGGATGTTTGTCCCTTAATATTCTATTTTAGACTGTCTTTATGTATGCAAGTAAACAAGCAGTAGCTTTATCTTGCTGATTTTCCTGCGTACATAAAGTAGTTAGTTATAAATAGAATAATTAATAAATATATTGGGTAAATTTCAAAAATTACTAATTTAGTAAATTTGAAGCGTAATTTATCTTAGCATTAATTATGAGATAAAAACGTTCAACGACTATAAGGTGAGTTAAATGCAATAAACAATAATCCTTTTTAACACCCAACATTTTTATTATATATATATTAAAAAAAAATAAAACAAATAATATGTGAAATAATATGAAAATGGAAATTTTTAATAATAATTTAAGAAAAAATTCTAAAACAATACACAGTGTGAGAATAAAAAAAAAGTTAGGTCTTGGGGGAGCTCTGCATTCCCAGACCAAATATTTACCTTCATTCGCTAAAGAATGAAATAATACTATATACTCTTTTAATCAAAATACATTAAAAAATATACCAGTTAATCATTTAAATATTAATAAAATAATAAAAGGTTATTTTAATTTATATTTTAAAGATAATAAATACACAGGGTCTAAATTTATATTACTTAAAAGAAGGCGTAATCTATTAAGAAGAATACATATAAGTAATGCAGAAATTAAGCATACAAATAACAAAGCAATAATTACTTTATATACTATAAATAGAGAGAAAAATGTGTTAAAAAAAAAATACTTAGAAATAAATAAAAAGATAAGTAAAAGATTAATAGCAAAACGTTATTTTTTATTGTATAAAAATAATATACATAAAATTTATAATATATTGAATAAATATAAAGATGTCGGGCACGCAAGTTATGCAACAGGTGTACATGACCGTATTTTTATAAATGATGTACTAAGAAAAAAAGAATTTATAATTTATAAATTAGAATATTTAAATAAATTTATAAAATTAAAAAATCTTTATTTAAAAAAAGTTTGAGGTATTATTCTTAATAAATACGCAAGAAAATATCTTAGATTATTGAGAAAATATGATTTACTATATTCTCTTAATCAATATAAATTTAATAATTCTATATTTTTACCTATATTAAGTAATATACTTAATAAAATTATAGGGAAGAATATTGAGTATAATATAATTAATTTAAAATCTGTTGCATATAATACAGATCTTTTTACTAATGCTTTAGCATTAAAATTAAGAAAAAAAAGAATAAATTACATAAAAAATATGTTTAGTATTCTAAATAGAGCTTATTTACCTAGTGTAAATACTTTTAAAGAGAGATCTAAAGGTAATACCCCTAATACCCTATCCATCCGTGCTTCGTCACCAGGATTAGAAATGTATAATAAAGATTTAAAAATAATCTCTAAGATTAGATATAATAATTTATCTAATTTATTAGATGGAATATACAGTATAAAAACAGGGGAAACTCTGCATAACAAAATCTATGATTCTGTTGGATATAAAAATATGGGAGGTATAAGATTAGAAGTTAAAGGAAGATTAACTAAACGTTATAGAGCGGATAGATCTATATATTCATTAAAATGAAAAGGTGGATTAAAAAATATAGATTCTTCTTTTAAAGGTTTAAGTTCAGTTTTATTTAGAGGTAATTCTAAATCAAATGTAACTTATTCAATCACTAAATCAAAACGTCGTATTGGAGCTTTTGCGGTAAAAGGTTGAATAGGTGGTAAATAAGTATATCTAGAGCTTACTATTTAATAAGCCTAGCTTTGCTTATGTAATAGCCAGCTTGCTGGTTATTACATAGAAGTACGCTATTATTTTTTGATAACTAAAATTATCAAAAAAAATTAGCAATAAAAATATATATATATAATAAAAATGAAGACATAGTCTGAACCATTTTGAAAAAAATGGAAATAAAGGCATAATGCCCAGGGCGACTACAAATGATGGTTATTACATAGTGCTGCTATAAAGCACTATGTAACAGCACAGCTCGCCTATGGCTATTATATTAGTGCATTTCCACGAAGTAGCTGCACGGCTGGCTTTGTCAGCATGCATATAAGCAATGTTCTGGAATATAATGCTATAAAATAAAAATGATGATAACACATAGAACAGGCTAATTTGCGCAAGAGTGTACAAAATGAGTGCGCGGTTTGGCACCTCGATGTCGGCTTAACTTATCCTCATGGATGCAGGAACTATGTAGGGTGCGACTGTTCGTCGATTAAAAAGTTACATGAGCTGGGTTAAATACGTCGTGAGACAGTATGGTTTCTATCTTCTAGGGGGAATTAGAATATAATAAGAACTAACTTTTGTACGAAAGGAACAGGAAGAATTAAACTTGTAAAAGGGTTAAATAATAGTTACTAATCTATGGTTTACCTGTTGTCTATGTGCCCAAATATTAAATATAAATAATTTATTATTTATATCTGTATTTTTATACATAGGGATGTTTCTTTCACTAAGATAAATGTATGGCATAGGCACGGCAGGAAAGCTAAGTTAGTTAAAGATAAGTGCTGAAAGCATATAGGCACGAAGCTTATCTTAAGATATTTCTTAAATATGCGTAATAGATTATTACGAAGAGCTTGCTCTTTATAGGCTTTATCCGTACGAATCCTGAGATTTTAAAGAATAAAGTACTAATTTCATAAATTACTATTTATAAATATATCATTCAAAAATAAACGCCTGATTAGCATAAAAGTAATGCAATTGTTTTGTAATCAATAGAAGCAAGTGCGATACTTGCATCGGGCTTCATGTATTGCTATATTTTTTGCTAGCTGACGAAGTATGCAAAGCTAGCCTGTATTTCTGATCCTAGGGATATGAAGTATGCCACACATACATGCAAGCAACAAAAAGGATTAGTAGTCAAGTGGTAAGACATAGCTCTTTCAATGCTACCATCGCAGGTTCGAATCCTGTCTAGTCTATAGTGGATTAGTGTAATAGTAAACATATTCGGCTCATGACCGGAAGCTATAGGTGCAATTCCTATATCCGCATAGGGCTATAACTTAATAGGTAAAGTGTACTGCTCATAACAGTAATTATAAGTGTTCAAGTCACTTTAGCCCTAAATCGTATTGTTTACGGCTTGCTGCTGTATTTCATAGAAATAAACAATAAGCATCAAATTTCAATTCAGGTGTAGGATTATTTTTTTACTATAGATGACGAATATCAAATAAAACTATAAGTAGTGTTTCTATGAATAGCTTGCTGGCGAAGCAAGACAGAGATTATGGTATTAAATTTATTAGATAAATTAAGGATATAATCGATTATAATATTTAAGTGTTAAATTTGACACTATTGTCCTGTCACTTTGCTTTCTTTAGGGGCTTTCGTTATGTGTATTGCAAGGCTGATATTTGACAAGTTCAATCTTTAGTAGGGAAAGTAACAGCTTGCTTATGAAAGTGGATTTATACTTAATTAGGCATATAATTAAGTATATTATTAGATCTTTTATTTGTCTAATAATAATATAATTTATAGATCTATAAGAGATATATTTATATGACATACTGATCTTTAGATCTATAAGAGATATATTTATATTGTTATATTGACATACTGATCTTTAGATCTATAAGAGATATACTAATATTGTTATATGCTATGTCTGTTACTGTTGTTCATGTTTCTATGAAATACAGCTTTGGACCACAAAATCAAGACACATCCACTATTTCATATGGCTGCTGTAAAGCTATATGAGATACAGTCTAGCTTTACATACTCCGTCAGCCAGGAAAAAATAAAGCTATGCATGCTATATTCCATAATGCAGGGGATTATAAAATAAAATCCGAGTGGTGGAATTCGGTAGACACGACAAACTTAAGCTTTGTTGGCTATGCCTTGAAGGTTCAAATCCTTCCTCGGATACATATGCTAAATTAATTAGAGGTGTTAAATCTAATATAAATAACTAAAACTATAGTTTTATATTTACATTTGTTAACTATGAGGGTATTATATGCAAAATAAATCTATATTATTAATATATAGGTCCTTATTTTTTTTTACCCTATTGGCTATACTATGCTTATATGAAAGCTGTGTGCGCCAGAGATAAGTTATGACTTATTTCTGATACTCCGAAGCTATATGAAATACAGCTTATAGCTGCGCATGGAATATATCACACACAGTATAGTCACAAAATAAACTTCAGGTAAAGGTTACATTAAGAATATTATAATAATATACACTTAGTAGGTGTTCAATACCCCTCTGTAAGATAAAACGTCAGAAATTTATAACTGTAAATATTAATATAAAATAAATAATTTATGATCATAATTAAAAAAAATAAAAAATTTTGGTTATTTGTGCGCAAGTTGTAACAAATTACAATATAAAGCCAAACAAATAATATCAATATCTAATCTACAAACTAATTTTTATACTATAGGCTATTGATTAGTCTGCAGTACGATTTATCTATCCTTAGTTGTATCCATTAGCCATAATTTGTGAATCAGCATGGATACGACGCTTTACATAGAAATGGTAAAATCTATTTGTTTCAATCTAGGCTTAATTAAACCAAAATTCGTGGACAATGATTTACATTACGTTCTAGCTAACTATAGATCAATTCTTAGCTTTAAATCTTTTATCTTAATAAGTTTAATAGGATTAACTATAATACCTATATTATTTATTTTAAATAATATAAATTTTATAATTTTAAATATACTAGCTATAATATTCACTAAAACATTTTTGTTAAATTTTAATCAAAAACACTTTATATCTAGTATATCTAACCTATTAAATAAAATAAAAGCCAATTCATGTGCAAGCTATTCATTGTCCGTATTTATACAAACGTGTAAAGATAATAGGGAGAAGCTATTCATTTGAATAGTCTATATTTTACCTAAAATATTACCATCACTTCTAAAATCCATATTAATTTCAGTATTTATTCTGATAATTCTTAGAGGTACAATTTTCATCTTATTAATCAATGGTGAAATAGATATTAATTTTATCTCAAATGGATTAATATTAATATTACCTCTTCCTATTTTTTACTATTTGTTAAATATATCAAAAAAAATAATACAAAAAAAAATCACATCAGGTGATTATTATTTATTTAATGAATATGTAATAAATAATGTAAATTTATATAGAATTACGTATATATTAATTGTTAATTATATAGTAATGTATCATTATTTTATATACATTACAGCAATAGTCATATTTATAGTTATATTTATCGTTATATTTTCTATAATATTAGGGAATTATATAGTAAATAAAATATTGAATAAGGGAACTGATCCACACTTAGAGTGTGAAACATCCCAAACTCTTAGATGTGCAGGAGGTGAGGCTATGTCAATTATAACAGCATTTGTAGGAATTGCGCCTATATTACAGGAGGCATGTAATACAGGATATATGGAATATTGTGATTCGAATATGAATAAATATATACCCTGAAGAAAAAATGAGAAATTAGGTTTCAAAAACAGCAGTGAACATTATTTAGGTAACAAAACTGTAAATATTCTGAGTAAAGTTAAAACTTTATATTTAGAATTAGATCCTCAATATAAAGGTATAGTGGAGGAACATAGAGCAAAATTAAAAAACTCACCTATACTTAATATGGTTTATAGTCAAAAAAATAATAAGGCTACAGTGAACATGGAGCTTGAGTGGGGTATAAAACCAATAAGTTATTTTAGCCATAAAGATTTTTATGGTTCAATCTCGGAAACTCGAAAAGGAAGATTTTTAATAATAAATATAATTAGAAGGGATTGAGGTAGTTCTGTTTTTATGCCTTCTTTTTATTTACCGGACGGGACTACAGAAAGTCAAGCAAAAATAAGAGATGTATATAGTGTATTATCCTTAAAATATAATATAATGTTACCTGTAGGACCTGACTCACAGAATGGTTGTATTATTTTTACTCAAGCTGAATCTATAAATGATCAAGGTCTCTTTAGACTTTGAAGACCATCAATTCAGTATATGGAGCCTGAAAGTCTTAAGCAAATAAGTACAATAAGCTCTTATTATAAGCTTACAGAGGGAAGTATGGTTAGATTGCCAGACTATAATTATAACAAATTTTTGAATAAAACGGGAATTTGAGATATAAAAAAAATGGCGACTGATAATTGTACTTCTTCTGTGAAGATAAAATATCCAATTTCAGCTAAACAAGGTATATCAAATGAATTAAGAGCAGATAGAATATATAGAGGAATTTTAAATTCATTTCTCAATAGAGGCAGGGTATTTAATAAAGAAAATCAATATGGAGTATTGCCTGAAGAAAGCAAGGATGACTATAAAGATGGGCTAACTATCGCCTCTTTATTGAAGAAAGTTGAATACCATATGAAGAAGAAAGCCCATACTATTGCTAAAGGAAAATGAAGAGAAATAGATACTTTTTATGATGGAGAGCCTTTATCAGTAGTCATGGATAAATTAAAAATTAGTTTAGGTGAAAATCAATTATCTGGGTTAACAATAGATTCAACTTATTGAAGTCTTCGTAGACTAAGCTCTGTAGATATCTCACTGTGAAAAAAGGATTTAAGTATTTCTACTTATGTTAGTCTATATAAACATGGAGTAATTGAAGGCTTCCAGAATTCAAATAATTTATTAGGTGAATTAAATGAACAATTCATCTTGCAATTAAATGAATCCAGAGAAGATCTAATCAGTAAAATAGCTAAAAAATATAAAAGTGGGGGGATAAATGATGTAGTAAAATTAAAATCTATTTATGGAATTTCGATTAACAGACTGACTTTTGAGTTTTTTGAGGTTAGACCCAACAGTAATATATTCGGGTATATGCCGGATAGGCATATAAAATCTGATGATTGTGAGGTGTATAGTATTATTGATACTAAAAATAATAGTTCTCAATTCATAACTAATTTAGGTTATGGTGGGGAATACTTAAGTGTTCTACCCAAGCATGATTATAATTTCTTGGATGATAAAGATGAGCATTCTATTAGAAAATTTATGGATTTTTTTTATCAAAATGATAATGGATCTCTTACCTATAGATCAAACATAGCTAATAAGTTAGATAATCAAGAGGTACTTGATTTAAGAGATAAACCAATAAAAGTATCAAAAGTAGGAAAAGTAAAAGATTATTATTTAGACGAATTTATATATAAAAAAATTCAATGAAATGAGAATTTCAACCGCATACACCTGTAACTTTAGGGTTAACCAGGGATATTAATCTAGAATGATTAAATCCTGATTTAGATCTTTGACCTAATCCTAGCTTTAATTCTACTAAAAAGTGAAGAGATACATCTATGGACCCAATTCAAGACAGAAGGTTAATTACATTAAAAACTAATTTAAAATTTAACGGATTTGTCCTAATAGATCCGAAATTACCTGATAAACTAATACCGAAATCTACGCAGCTTCCGGCAATCGAAGAAGAAGAAGAAATTGATTTTTTAGGGGATGAAGAGAAATTAGAAGATTTTAAAATCTTAAAGGAAGAGGGGAGACTAATAAAACCCCAAGAGAAAACTCGTATAAAACCTGTATATCGTCATAATCAACTTTGGGGAGTAGGAGGAATAAATAATCCTAATTATGTAGAACCTATAATAGACCGTTTAGGCGTGGGACTAATGGAGCTTATAGACGAGAAGTTAGAAAAATCTAACTCTCGGTTGGAAGCGAGATACAAGGAGTTAGGGGGACCGGATGATGTAGAAAAACCTGCTTTTGATAAAATAATGTCGGATTATTTTAAGGAAGTTAATTCCATAAATGGTACGAATATTAATATGTTTTATGTTTGAAAAAAAATGCATTTCCCTGATGAAATGAATATCTCTGATGAAATGAATATCCCTGGTGAAATGAATATCCCTGGTGAAATGAATATCTCTGGTGAAATGTATCTCCCTGATGAAATTAATATATACGACGCCTCCGATGACGAGGATAAAATGGATATAGATCAAGTTTATCCAGGTTTTAATGATGAAATCCGTGCATTAGAAGAACAATTACTAAATGAGTTCAACGAGACTTATGAGGATGAAAATGTAAATTGAGATGATGATGGATTTAATTTTAATGATGATGGGTTTAACTTTAATGATGAATTGGAAACTGTGGAAGAAGTAACAAGAGGAATTAAAAGAAAAAGAAAATAATTTTTTTTAAGGTTGCTGCAAATCAGCAAGCTAAAGTTAAATCTCTACTGTGTTTACTTTCTTAGGATAACTATATTTATTACTAGTGTGTACTGTGCCGGCCGCTTAGTGGCCAGCACAGCACCACACAGAGATTTAGATCTATTAGAGACATATGTATATATGTATACTAGTATTGAGCATATAGCCAGTATTAGTATAAGGGGATATAATTTATTTGGTAGAATGCCGACGTTGCATGTT
>JAPMUZ010000017.1:0-106814 GCA_029931735.1 Dactylonectria alcacerensis | reverse complement strand
TAAAGAGCTAGTCTAGCCTATATTATATAGCCTCTTATCTAATAAGCTTATAGCTCTATTAGCTCTAACTCTTATAATTATCTTCCTCTCTTTTAAGCCTTATCTTAAGGCATGATTCTTATACTTCTATTATTAAAGTAATAAGGTCATTATTTATCTATATATTTAGCGCATATTCTCTATATACTATAGAGTATAAATAATAGGAATTATAAGTCTAGTATTTATTATTAGTCTAAGCGTTTAACTAGTATTTACTAATTATATAGCCTTACTTTACTTAAATTATAGTATTTTTATTCTTTATATTACTTATAATTATTATTTTCCTTTTTTTAGCTTTATATAATTTTTATATACTTATCTTCTTACTATATTCCTTTCTTTTTACTTTATATATACTCTTTTATTATCTTCTCTCTTCTTTTTACTCTTCTTACTTACTAATTATTCTATATCTATTTACTATATATTTACTATAATATCATTCTTTATAGCTATTATAAAGGTCTTATTATAATATAAATCTTAAATAAATACTAAATATATATTTTTAAATAATTAGTTTTTAAAAATACTAAAGGATAAAGTTCTTTATTCTTATTATATAAAATAGAAATACTATTCTTTTAATTATACTTATATATATAGCTCTTTATCTTCTTAGTATACTATTTATAAAATAATAAAGTAAAAGTATAATATAATAAGTCTTTTTAAATTCTTATTAAGTATTTACTATATATTTAATATATTATTAGATTCTTATTAAACTTATTCTTATTACTTAATAATATTAGAACTTCTTTTATTATTAGGATTAGTATAATTAAAGTAAGAATAATATAAATACTTTTAATAATCTTAAGTACTAAAGGATCTATTAATTTATAAAGGCTATTACTATTACTTAATATTATATTTTTACTTTTATTAAAAATTTAATAAATACTTACTTTATAAATAATAATTATTCTTTTTTAGTATATTAAAAGGCTTTATACTTTATATAACTTATAAAATTATAAACTGATTTTATTATATATTTCTTCTTTACTTTTATATATTTAAATTAATATATATTTAATTAAGTTTATTATTTAATATCTTTAAAAAAGAGCTATTTAAGTATTCTAAGTCTATTACTCCTTTATATTATTATAAGCCTATTTAGGCTATTGCCCTTCATTTTATACTTACTTATTTTATAATTATTAAAGAGATACTTATATACTCTATATTTATTAAAAGATCTTTATTTAAGTATTCTAAAGACTTTAATAATAATATTAAAATAGCTATTAAAAAGTATTATAAGAATCCTATTTTTAAGGCACTTATCTTATTTTCTAGCGCTCTTCTCATTTATTATAATACTACTAGCACTATCTTTACTATTAAGCTACTAACTCTTTATTAACTATACTATATTTACTTACTATCTTTTATTATTAAGTCTCCTCTTATTTATAATAATAAAAGCAAAGCATTTCTTTATACTAAAGTAGAAGCAATTATAGCTTAAGCTAAAGCTATTATTATAGCTACTCTCCCTTTACTTATTATACTCTTAGTAAATATAAATAATACTCTTTATCCTTATTATAGCTATTAAGTAAAGAAGTCTTATAACTGAGTATTATTTCTAGTTTTATAGCTTTAGTTCTAGTTTATAGTTTTAGTTTATAATTCTAATCTATAGTTATCTTAACTTAAGTATTAGTTAGCCTTATTAAATACTTAGTTTATTTTAAATAATACTAACTGCTTAATAAGCTATTAGTATGCTTTTAGTATATTTTTAATTATTTATTATTCTATTTTTTATAATTATATTTCTTTTATTTAAGCTATTAATAAATAGCTTTTTATGCATTTTCTAAATACTAAAACAGTTCTTAAATATTATATTCTACTAATTAACTTACTTATTTAATTAAGTAAAATATATTTTCTTTAGTCTTTTTATTTAAAATAATCTCTTCTATTTTCTACTTATTTTCCTCTTTTTCTAAGTTTAAAAAGTTTATTAAGTAATTACTATACTTTTAATAAGCTTCTAATTATAATTTTAAAAGTACTATAAAGAATATATTATATATTTAATAGTATTATTATAATAAGTATACTTAATATACTTACTTTCTAACTTACTTTATAATAATAACTTTAATATACTTAAGTACTAGTTTCTTATTCTTAAATTAAAAGTTATATATAAATAATTCTATAATTTATCTTTTATAATATTCTTACTTAATATATCTCTTATTATAGGCTTTTACTTATACTTTTATTACTTAAGCTTAACTTTTTTAAGCTTTAGTATATACTTATTAAATGTTTTTTATATATTTAATAATACTTTATACTTATATCTTTAAGTATTTTAAAATATAGCTTACTATTCTTAAATAATAGCTATATAGTGCTTATATTAAAGAGACTCTTATTATACTATACTAATTATTATTATATATAAACTTAGCTTTTATTAATTATATTACTTATTTCTTTAGTATATTTCTTATAAAAATATAAAGGTATTTCTTAAGTAATTAGTTTATTCTTTTAGTTTACTTATCTATTTATAGATAATATATAATAAATAGTTAGTAATAAGTTACTTATTCTTTTATTAAGTTAGCTTAGAATTAACTTATAAATAGCTTATCTCTATTATTAATAATGCCTTTTAGTATACTAAATTTATATTTAACTTATTTATATAATACTTATATAAGTTATATAATAATTATTATATTTTTATATAAAATGAAGATTATATACTTAGTTATATAGTATATTATAATTAAAATAGTATTATATTATTTACTATTTACTTAAGTGCTATTTAATAGCTTAGTAATAAAATCTATAGAAATTTCTTAGAAGGGATTTATTAGTATTAGTAATAGTTATAGCTTTTTATATAGCCTATGTCTAAATATAAAGATACTATAGTATTTTTCGCATTTAGTAATATAGTTTATAATATCCTTATTAATTCAGTTCTAATAGAATTTTCTATTAATTAATTCTAGTATTTTAGCTTTTCTTATATACTTAACTCTTAAATCATTATAATAGTATTAAAGGATTTCTATTCTTAATATCTTTTTTATAAGAATAATAAGTCTGTTCTTATAGAATAAGATACTGTTTTTATTATAATAATAAGTTCCTATCTTCTTAGCTATTTACTAAACCCTTACTAATTATTATTAGTAAAAATAATTATTAGCTTATAGTTCTTAGACTAATTCTTCTAACTTTATTAATAGTTATAATAAAAATGCTATTTTACTTATTATAAGCTCCTTTATAATTAGATATAGGATATATTACTCTAAATTAATAACCCTAGCTTTAAATAAGTCTTCTTAGCTTTTATAAGTAGCTAGCTCTTACTAAGCGGTCTTTATATATTTATTAGTCTTTTAGCTTACTATTCTAGCTCTTATAACTATAGAGATTAATACTATATATATCTAATCTTCCTCAGTTTTATTATACTAATTCTAATTATAAGATAAGAGTACTTACTATTTAACTTAACTTATAGGGCCTTTTAAGCTTATCTATATTACTTAAATATATGCTTTTATAACCTTTATTTCTCTTTAAGGTTATTAATCATTTAGTAAACGTCTAGTAGAAGCTCTTTAATAAAGTTCAGCTTATTAGCTAAGATTAAGAGTATATTATTATATACTATTTCCTTCTTTATATAATTAGGTCTATAGGATAGTCTATTAGCTAGATTGTACTTTCTTAGTCTATATTTAATATTAAAGTTAAAGAGTGCTAATTTATATACTTATTTAACTAGCCTGCTTTTTAAGTCTTTAATTAATACTTTAATTACTCTTTTAAGAGCTATATAATTTATTAAAAGGAGGAATTTCTTAAAAAGTCTTAATAAGTAATAACTCTAGTTCTTAAGGCTCTTAATAATAGCTAGAAGTTCTTATTAGCTAATGCTCTAATATTACTTAGTATCTATTAATTTCTAAGACTAATATATAACTAGTCTTTATTATTCTCTATATAATTAAGTTAAAATACTAGAGACTGCTTTAAGAAAGGTATTTATCTTTACTTTAGTTCTTCTTATTAAGTCCTAGTATTAAAGAATGCTTATTAAATAAAAGGCAGATCTTAGTATTTAAAATACTATATCTTAATCTTCTCTTTATATAAAAGGTTTCTTATTTTCTACTATCTTTAATAGCTTTATTAATAATACTATTTAATAAGAGTATTCTAGAATAAACTTCTTATAGAAGTTATAGAATCCTAAAAAGACCTATATATCTTTAATACTCTTTAGTACTAGCTATTTAGTAATTACTTATACTTTACTTAGTTCTATCTTCAGTCCTTCTTAAGTAATTATATACTTAAGGAATTTAACCTCCTTCTAATAGAAGGTATATTTTAATAGCTTTATATAAAGCTAGAAGGTTTTTAACCTTTAAAAGACCTCTTTTAAATCCTTAGTATATTATTCTTATATTTATAAGTATACTATAATATTATCTAAGTATATTATATAATAAGTATTAAGTAATTTAATAAGCATTTAATTAATATATACTTAGAAAGTAATAAGTATATTAATTAGCTTAAAGAGTATAATTATATATTTAAAATAACTATATTTTATATAGAATAACGTATGTAATAAGCTTGTGTAATAAATAAGTAAGTATAACATTCTGATTTCTACCTTAAATTACAGTTTTAAAATAATTCTTAAAAATTCAAATTAAGCTTAAAATAGATAAGATTTTTAACCTAGCTTATTTATAAAATATATTACTTTTAAGAATTTTTTTAGATTATATATATTTATAGCACTAGTAGTATAAAATTCACACTGTCTATTATACTATATTTATTTATAACTAGCTTAATGATTTATTTAAAAATATAGAAAAAAGACTTACTTAATACTGTTTTAGTTAAATATCTAAAATTAATTTCCTAAAAATCTCAGAGTTATAAAGCCTATTTTAGAAATTTTAAAGTTTACACTTTTAGATGTATAGTATAAGTGTTATATAAGCTTATTTATTACACAAGCTTATTATATACATTACTATCTTTTATTAGTCTTCCTTCTTAATTTAAATATAATAATAAGTATTATATATATTAATTTTAAAAATCTATTTTACTTTAATAAGTCTATTAAATAATTTACTAATTAATAATAAAGGATAATAGTTCTTAATAGTAAATATATTTAAACTATAATAATTAATATATATTTTAATGCTTTTATCCTTTTTAAGAATAAATAAGACTAAAGCTCTTACTTTACTAATTAAACTATTTATTTAACTAATCTCTATATTCTTAATAAAGTAATTATAAATAATCTTTACTTACTTTTTATTAATAGAATATATTATCCTTAAAGGAGGCTCTTTACTTTCTATTATTTTAATAGAGTGTTCTACTCCTTTTAAGAGTAATAACTTCTTTACTTTAGCTTTACTAAAGATCTCTCGTTCTAACTTAAGTTTAAGTAGTAATATACTAATCCCTTCTTTATTCTCTTTTCTAAGGGCAAGTAATAGCTACTTATATAGTATTAATATACTATATATATATATAATATATGTTTTTTTACTATTTATAATAAGGTCTTTTATAAAAGAATTAGAATCTTATATTAAGATTACTTTATAATATTATATATTTATATATATATTAATTATAATGCCTCGCTATTAAAACCGCTATTCGGACTTTTGTTTTTACACTATTACATTCCTTATTACTGCGTTTCTATATTATGTATTTATATTACTTAAGTTATCTTAAGACAAAGGACTCGATTGATTAGTTAACCTAGTTATAAATAGACTCTTATCCCTCCTCTTTTAGAACTAACCTTCCTCCGCTAAATCCTTTAACCGTTCTACTAAGCAGTAGGATTCCCTTAGTTTCTAATGCAGTCATCAGTCGTTTTGCACATTAATAATAGCCATATTTCTTATAACTTATATCATCTACCCCTCATTAATATTAGCTAGCGACTCGAGGAATGCTATTTCTTCTAGGGATATTTTAAATACTAGCTTTGCTACTAGTTGCTTTAAGAAGTATCGTTCGTTTTTAATCCAGTTCTTAAATCGTTAGTTACTTCTAAAGAGGCGCAGTCTTAAGAACACTTCCGTCTTGAAGATCGCTAAGGTCATATATATAGAGAGTATAGCGGCTGCTGAAACCCGAGTTACTAGGAGCGTGGAGTGTGTTGCGCTAGACGTTCATTATAGTGTTCGTTGTGGGTCGGTTGGATTGTGAAGAGCTTAAAAATAACGCTGATCTTTGATAAGTTGGTCTCTGATGAGTTGAATTGTAATGTGACTAGAATTATAAAGAGCTGAATTGCGACTTAGAACTGTGATGAGGTAACTTGGAATGCGATGAAGTGAAGCCCTTACGGGGCTTTTATTATATGACGATTTTGCCTTCTGATATCTAGCTTTTCTATCTAGCTTTTCTATTTAGCTTTTCTATCTAGCTTTCCAGCTGCTTAACGCATTTTGAAGGGTTGATTGGGATAGTAAAGCTTATACTCTAATATAGTAGAAACTCTAGTCATTCTGAGTTACTATTATCTTAGGCTTGGGTTTTGGGCCCTTATACTATTATTTACTATTAGTTATGTTTTTTTTTTTTTTTACTATTTACTCTCTGGCCTCTCTCTGAGTGTGCGCTACTAAAGGACTATAACTTTAATTAATTATAATGCCTTTCTAGCTTATAGTCTTTTTTATTAGTAATAAGTTATTTATTCTTTTAAGTTAGTTTTATAAGGCTTTTATAAATAAATATCTTATTTTCTTAACTAATCCTTAGTAGTTAAAGAAAAAGAATATTACTTAATATACTTATAGTATAGAATAAGTAGTCTTATTAAAGCCTACTAGCTTTAGGGCTTATGAATTTAGTATAAGTTTAAGGCCTAGTTTTTATATTAGCTTTTTACTAATTAAGCTAACTTTTATAACTATATTTATATTTACTTTAACCTTATATTTATTATATACTTAAAGAATAATCACTTATCCTTAAATAATTAGACTAATTAGTATAAGATATAATTTTAATATAAGGATTATATCTTTAGACCTTATACTTAGTCATTTTCTAATAAATTAATCTTTTTAACTTTTATATTAAATTATTATATAATTACTATTTTCTAGTAGTCTTTTTAATTCTATTTATTAAGAGCTCTCTTAATTATTATATACTTATTAGTATAATAGCCCCTTTTATTATAATTATAATACTAAATATAGGAATTGTCTTTTAGCTTTACTAAGTACTTACTATACTTTTATTAATTACTTAATCCTAAGTAATTAAAGTAATTGCTTCTTCTTTTACCTTTTATTAAGTTTCTTTATCTTTATAAAGTATAGAGTCTGCTTTATAGTATATATATTAAAGTCTTTAGTATATATCTTTTTTAAAGCCCTTCTTACTTATTATTAAAGTAGTTTCTCTTCTTACTTTAGCTTAAGAGTATATCCTTATATTAGCTATAAGGTTATTATAATTATTATACTTCTAATATAAGTTCTCTAACTTATAAAATATTAACTAATATCTTTTAAATATCTCTTTTAACTCTATTTTAAAGTTTATAGTAATATTATAATATAAGTATTTTATCTTCTTCTAAGTTCTTTATCTTTAATAAAGAATATAAGGATCTTTATATATTAAAGTATTCTATTAGTAATTAGTTAAGGAGCTATTAAAAAGCTATAAGCTCTTTATATAGTTTAATCTCCTTCTATTTAAGGTTTATATAAGGCTTTTTTAAAAAGGCTATAAATTAGTCTTATATAAAGTATATAAAATTCCTTAAGTAATCTCTTTATTAAGTTTATAATAATAAAGAGAGTTTAATTATAAACTAAAGAATCTTCTAATATATTTTAATAAATACTTAAAGATTATTTACTATCTTTATTACTTTTATTTAATTATTAATTTAGACTTTATTAGCCTTTTTAATTAATATTATATAAGAATAGTATAATAATTTATTATATTCTTTAAAGTCTTTCTTATTTAAGCTTTTAATAAGTTATTTTAATAGTTTCTTTTAGAAATATTAGTCTTATTCTTATTATTATATTATAATATAAAAGAGTAATTATATTCTATTATTATTATTCTTAAAACCTAATTATAAACTTTTTAATAAGCACTTAATTACTAATTATTAAACTATAAGTAATAATAATTCTTTATAAAAACTATCTTTATAAAGTATATAAAGTAGCCTTACTTTAATTTCTTTTTAAATTAAGTAATTAATTAAATTATATTCTAATTAGAATCCTTTATTATCTATAGTTAGTAATTTAAGGTTTTTCCTAGCTTTATTTTATATAGGGTTTTAAGTAAATAGTCCTATATTCATTCACAGTTCGCTTATTACTTACTTAGTAATACCCGGGTTTAGTAATATATTCCTTTTTATCTTATATAATGCATTAATAATCCGCTAGAATATAGAAGTAAATAAATTATAAGGGTTAATCTATTAAGATATTATATAAAAGACCTGAAAGTAAGTATAGAGTAGTGTATAAGCATTTACTTAATGAGTGTTTAGCTAGCCCTTACTAAAGAGCTAGTCTAGTCTATATTATATAGCCTCTTATTTAATAAGCTTATAGCTTTATTAACTCTAACTCTTATAAGTTAAAAGACTAAAAGAATATAAAGTTAAAGAAATTATTAATATATAATAAGTTAATAATAAGACTAAGTACTTTATTAAATAGAAAAACTACTTTAAAACTAGTAATTAATAAAAACTTATTAAAAACCTTATTTATATATAGTGCTTACTAAAGAACTTTCGTTAATAATACTAGATTTAATTAAAGACTTAATATTACTAAAGTCGCTTTTAAAACTAAAAGTAGACTAGTGTGTTAAATAGGGGAATAAGAGAGATACTATTACTTAAAGTAACGGATGCTATAGAGTAAGCAGAATGTATAGTAAAGTGAGAATAGATAAGACTTATAAAATAAAATAGATAAAAGGAGGGCCAGAGCTATAATTAAGCAGCTAGTTAGAAAATAAATTAAATATTCTAATTAATTAAATAAATCTTATTATAAAAAATATTAAAAAATAATTCAGTAATTTAAAAATAGAAGTAAGTAAGAATATAATTAATTACTATTTATATTTAAGTTATTTCTGCTTTTTATCTTAGACTAACTCTAGTTATCTTTATTAATATCTTTATTAAGACTAGTATTTAAATTAGTTAACTAATTAAAATATTCAGGCTATTCTAGCTAGTGAGCTCTTAGCTTTAATATATTCCTCCTTATATAATTAGTACTTTATCCTTATAAGCTTAAAGACTATAAATAAAAAATAAAAAAAGAGCCTTAGTAAATAAAAGAAATAATAAGAAAAGAAAGATAATATATATAAGTCTAATATCTAAATATAGTTAATTAACTAGAATCTAGCTTATATTTATTCCTTTAAGATTATAATAATTATAAAAGAGGGTTTAAAAAGAATCTAAGTACTAAAGTTATATTAAAGTTAGTAAGTAAAGTTATAGAAATAGTTATAATAAGAACTCCTTAGTAAAATTAATTATAGAGTATATAAAGAGACTAAAAAGTATTTAATTAAGTAATATCCTTTAGTGAATTAAATAATTAAAATATATTAGTAAGTCTAATAAGTATAAAAGCAGATAGTAGTAGTAATCTTTAGGTAAGTCTTAGAAGTAAAGTATGAGTTAATTTATATATAGTAATATAATTAGTTTAAGAAGGCTTAATAAGAGGAGGAGGAGCTAATTTTAACTTTAAGGTATTTATAATAGTGTTTTATTAAGATAGGGAAATTAGACTATTTAGAATAAAAGTAATAAAGCTTTTTATTTAATTAATTATATGTATTTATTAGTAAGGGGCTAGGAGTAAATAAAGAGACTTAGTAATATATATAGTTATAATATAAGTAAGAGTAATATATATAATAAGCGAGTGGGATAAATAAGCGAGTGTAATACTTATATTATATAACTAAAAGTATAAACTTTAAAATTTCTAAAATAGGCTATAAAGCTCTACGATTTTTAGAAAATTAATTTTAGATATTTAATTAAAAAGTTAATAAGCTAGTCTTTTTTTTTTATATTTTTAAAAAAATTATTAAGCTAATTATAAATAATAATAGCCAAAAAAACAGTGCGAATTTAATACTACTAGCGCTATATGTATATATAATCTAAAAAAATTCATAAAAATAATATATATTATAAATAAGTTAAATTTAAATTTTTAGCTATTTTAAGCTTAGTCTGAATTTCTAATAATTTTTTAAAAATCGTGATTTAAGGTGAAAATCAGAGTGTTACACTCACTTGTTTATCCCACTCGTATATTATATACATTATTAATATTATTATTCTTTATAATTTTTATAGCTTTTTTAGCTATTAATTTAATAATACAAACTCTTTTAATTCTATTTATAAGTACTTAGTTAAGAATAGCCTTAGTATAATTATTAGTATAAATAATTTAATTATTAGCCTTTTTTTTTAATAAAGCCTATTTTATAGTAATATCCTTATTAGGCTTCTTTTGCTTTTTATTAATAGCTTCTTTATTTAAATTATTAGAATTACTATAGTTATTACTAGCTATTAAAGTAGGGGTTATATAAAGCAGAACTATCTAATTAAATAAATTTATAATACTTAAGCTAGGTTTAGAAGTGAATAGTAGAATTAAAAGAGTTCTAGAATATTAGGATTTTAAGGTTATTACTAGCTTTAAATCTTATACTAATTAGTTAATGAGTTTTTAATTAGTATTAAAAATGCATAAAGAGATTATATAGGATTTAAATAGATTAAGGGTTTTAATAATTTAGCTTAGTTTAAAAAGAGTAATAGACTTTTTAAATATTATAGTATTAATAAGTATAATTATTAATTAAGAGTCCTTAGTCTAGTTCTTAGTAATAAGAAAGTCAGTTTACTAAATTAGTTAATAGTTACTTAGTTTAGTAAGAATAATAGTAAGTCCTTTAAGCAGCTAACTATAAATAGAATAGTAAGAGAAGAGTATAAAGAATACTATCTTACTATACTTATACTTAGTAATAGTAATATTTCTAAACCTAAGTTTATTATAAATAGCTATTAAAAACCAGGTCTTAACCTACTCTTAGCTAATAAAAAGAATGACTTTAAATAGTTTAGATAATTAATTAAATAGACTAATAAGCTAATCTCTTTATAAGAAGGTATATTTTTCTTTTATTAGTTACTTCTTAGTACTTAGAGTTATTAAAGATAGATTTATATATAAATAGACCTTAAGTCTTATAGCTCTAATTAACTTTATAAGTTTAGAAATATAAAGTAAATAGCTAAGTATTTATATTTAAAACTACTTAGTTAATAAGCTATAAGAGTATAGAATAGATTAAAATTATAAGGATAACGTACTCCACATGCGAGTGTAACAAACCAGCGAGTGCAACACTTAAGTATGTCTTAGTGTTTTATACCTTTAACTAATATTTATAAAAGAAATTCTTAAAAATTCAAACTAAGCCTAAAATAGCTAATATTTTTAAATAAAGTTGATTAGCTAAGTGTATTTATAAAGAAAATTTTCTAAATTTTATTTAAATTTTTTTAGTAAAGTTATTAAGAAAAATCCTATTAGCACTGTGTAGTTACTTATTTCTTTATATAGGAAATTAATTAAAATTTTAAGAAAATTCTTATATATTTTCTCTTATGTTTAAATACTTAATAATATTTTTTGTAGATTTTTATGAATTAAATATCCTATTTTAGAAAGTTATATATTGCTATTTTTAGCTGTACAGTGCAGTGTTGCACTCGCTGGTTTGTTACACTCGCATGTGGAGTACGTTAGTCTATTTTAATTAAAACTAAGTATTAAATATAAGTAAATACTTTTTAATAATTAAGTAAAGTATAGCTTCTTAAAGTATTATAATAAAAGACTTAGCTAATTTATTAGTTAAAGATATACAATACTTAATAAAAGTCCTTATAATTAATTAAGCTAATTATAAAATACTAGTTAAAGATATTCTATTTAATAATATAATAACTAACGTACTTGATAAGCGAGTGCAATAAATAAGCAAGTGCAACACCGATACTATACACTTAAAAGGCTAAACTTTAAATTTTCTAAAACTAGCTATATAACTAATTAAGACTTAAAAAGTGTAATTTAAGTATTTAACTAAAAAAGTCATAAGTTATTATTTTCTTTAGATTTTTAAAAAATCTTTATAATTTTTAAAAAATAAAAAACTTAATAAAAACAGTGCGAATAAGGCTTTTCTTAATAACTTTATAAAGAATTTTTTTAAAAGTCTAGAAAAAATATTTAATAAATCTTTACTTAATAATTAAGATTATGTCATATTTTTAACTAGCTTACTTTTTTTTTAATTTTTAGAGAATTATTTTTGCTTATAGTGTAAATACTAAGAAATTTTAAGTGTTGCACTCGCTTGTCTATTACACTCGCTTATTACATACATTAGAGTTATAATAAGAGTTTAATATATATTTAATAATAAGGTCTTTAAAAAGTAAGTACTTATATATTTAATTAACTAGATTTATTATCTTTTTAAGTAAATTTATTATAATTATAAGAATACTATCTAAAAGTAGAATTAAAAATACTATAATAATATTCTTTAGTCTATATATAATTATAATTAAAAAAGTCTTTAAATCCTTCTTTACTAACCTAAGTATTATCTTATAGCTTTTTATAAAAGTCTTAAAAGTAAAGAGTATATTCTTTTTAAAATACTTTAAAAAGTATTATATTATCTTTATATAAAAGTTATATTAATATAGCCTTTATAAACTTAAAGTCTTTATAATTATTATATATATTAATTATCCTTTCTTTACTAAACTTAGACTATTTTATATAAAAGTATAATAAGGCTAATTAATTAATTATAATCTCCTTTAATTATTTAAATAAGAATACTTTTAAAGTATAATAAAATAATCCTTTTTTATAGTTAATAATAGCAATTTCTTTACTTTAAGTAGAATAGGCCTTTAGTAAGAAGTAGGTTTATTTATTATTAATAAGGCTGCTTATAGTAAAGGCATTAAGTAAGAAGAAGAGTAGAGGATTTATTTTAAAGAAGGCTAAGTTAAAAGGAGGTTATTTAGTAGTAAATTATTTAATTAAATGAATTATAAAGTCATTTAATAACCTAATATTATAATAATAGTAAGATAAAGAGAATAGAGAGTTATAATTAAAAAGAGGGGGTTTTTATTATAGTTAGTAGTAAGGTTTTAAGGATAGGTTTTTTAAGACTAAGTAGTATAGGCTTATAAGTATTAGTAAAGTAAGTAGAAATAAAAGTAAGTAACTGGTTTAAAGAAGTAAAGAGATCAGAGAGCAGAAGGTTATAGTAATAAGGTTCTTATAGTAAGCGGTAGAGAGAGGTTAGAGGTGAAAGCTTAGTTAAGAAGAAAAAAGGGGGGTTTTTAAGAGCGTTATTCAGGCTAGTTAAAGAGCGGCGTTTGATTAAGTGAATGCGCTAAACAGTTATAGTAAAAGGGCAATGAGTTCTAAAAATAGTAGCTATTGCGAAAGGTTGAGTTATATTAAAGAGAAAGAGAAGAGAGAGAGATAGCTTTCGAAGTCTTAAGCTACGGAAAGTTATTTATTTTCCCTACTAGCTGTAATTCACCTAACATGCATTAATCTTAGTATATGTATTTTCTTTACCTTAAAATACTTTATTTTCTCTCTTTCTTTTCCCTCCTTTTTCTTTTTTTTTATACTTTATTAATATTACTTAATTAACTTATTAATAATAGCTTCTTTTAATTTCTACTTTTCTAATATTACTAAAGTCTGCTAAAGAGCCCTTCTTAATATATGCATTTATATAGTTAATTAATTAAAAAGCAATAAATTCTCTCTTTATACTAATTTAACTTAGAATAGCTATTATAAGACTTTATTAACTAAAAAGGAGTAAAAGGAGGCTTACTTTATATTAGTAAGTATTCTCCTTTACTTAAAACTATTTGATTTAATAGTTCTATAGTTCGAAAAGCACTTTACTATTTAGATTTACTTATACTTAGCCTTTAACTATAGCAGTCTCCCTCTCTTTATTAAGTTCGCCCTTAAGAGAGAGTTATCTAATATTAACTCTACTAAGAAGCATATCTAAGCCTAGATTTATAAAAATAAGATAGTTAATATAGTCTTAAAATACTTAATAAAATATATTTCTAACTAGTGTGTTAGGCAGGGGGACAAACAACTACCTGAAGTAACGGCGAGCTAAGCCTGAAAGGTAAGTAAAGGACAGTAAGAGAAGGCCTAGGAAAAATAGTCAAAAATGCAGATAAAATCATTAGCTAAGCAGCTAGTTGGAAAAGGAAGAAGGATATCAGTTAATTGAGTAAAATAAAATAGGAAAATCAAGGCTAGGAAAATCAGGAAAAATCAAGTAAAAGAAGGAAGAAGCATTGTCTTTCTATCTAAGTTTGGGAAATCTGCTGCCTCTTATAGCTAGCTATAGGTAACGTGACTGACCGGGTCCCGGGCCCCGGGGCCCTCAGCCCCGACACATCCCTCCCCACGCGGTCAGCGCTTGCCCCCCGGCAAGCCCGCGAGACCGCGCCGGCCCGGGCCCGAAGACCTAGGCCGGGCTAATAGAAAAGCCCCAAACAACCCAAAGAGGAAGGAAAATACATGCAACCCTAAAGAAGAAAACACACACAACCCAACTACTAAACTAACTAGCTCCTTAAACAAAATCTGCAGTCTGAGCAGTTGACGAATAGTCTGCGAGGGTTAGAGAGTCAGAGACCGGTTGATCAACCGGATCCTTCCTAGCTGCTAGGTCTTAGAGACCTAGGGCTAGGAAGACCGGCAAGGAGATTGGATTCCTCCTCAGCTCGAAGGTCCTGAAGACCTAGAGCTAGGAGAGACTGGGCGAAGGTGAGAGAGCCAGAGACCAATTGATCAGCCGGATCCTTCCTAGCTTACTAGGTGTTGCATCTGATAGGAAGGGTGCATTGTAATGTAAATAGAAGCTCTTGATTTCTATCTAACTGAGGGCTCGCGGCAGACCTATTTGTAGGTTGCTTTTATAGCTATAATAAGGTTCTTAGTAGACCGGATCCCAAGGGATCCGGGTCTTCGAGACCGGCTTGTTAGGAACCCGGGTCTTCGAGACCGGTTTGTTAGGAACCCGGGTCTTTAAGACCGGTTTACTAGAGATCCGAGCCTTTGAGACTTTATCTTCAGTCTTAACAGTTAATAGATATAACATACCCCCCCAGGTTGAATAGGGATTCAAACTGAATAGATAGGAAATATAGGAAAATGGCCCTTATTAGTAGGACAGTTGTTGCGTAGGCTAGGAAAATAGGGATAGGAAATTGAAAGAAAAGACTGATAGAAGGAAATCGGGCTCTGCTAGCTCTCGTCATCTGTCTCGATCTGTGTCTTGATTAGACTCCTAATATTAATAAGTCCTAGCTGTCTGACGAAGAGTTCGAATTTCTGACCAGGCAGGGGCTTAGTCAGACCGTCTGCTAGCATCTCTGCTATTTTTATATATTTAATTTAAAATAATCCATTAAAGTAGGACTGCTAGGCCTAATAGCTATGGATATTAACGTACTATAAGGCTGTTCGAATCTATAGTATCTGTAAAGTGATGAGCCGGATTGTCTATTAGTTATTGCATTAAATGACTAGCTATTAGTCTAGCTAAAGGTCTAGCTATTAGAATAGCCGTTAGGTAGCTATAGCTTCTTTAGCTATGTGTGTAAAGGTAAGGAGCTTGGCTTCTGTAGATAAGGTTATGACTATATCCTGTTTTCTGGCTTTCTAGCTAATAGATCCGCTGAATAGAGTTATAATTATCTCTTAGGACGATTTTCGAATCTTTGGGTTATTTGCGAAGGCTGCATCTGATATAATTAGGAATTCGAGGTCCTGATCCGTCTGATCGGCTAGGCCTGGGGCGGCTGCTGATCTGGCTGCTGATCTGGCTATTGGAATCACGATTTGAATGATCGGTATTTTAGAGCTTTAGCTGCTGAATTGGATAGCTAGATATCGGGTTATGTAGAGATAGATAATAACCCTATCTGCAATCCAGTAATAGTCTTCTATTAGATTAAGTAAGTGTTCTACTAGCCAGGCTGCGGCCTTAGCTATATTAGGCTAGCTAATAACTATAATATAGTTAATCGACCTGACTTTCTACTAGAATAGGATTACCTAGTCTTATTAGGCTTAATATGGGTTTTTCTATAGGTCGTTAGCTAGTAGAGGGTTTCTTTTAAAATCGTCAGTTAGCTTAACCTTAAAGCGGGTAGCTGTTTTCTTAATATATAAGTCCTAATAGAGCTATAGCTTCTTAGCTAGCTTATCCCTTAGAATTCGGATCCTTAAGAACCAGGAAAGGTCCTTAAGGTCCTGCATTTAATACTGCTGTTTAAGCCTATTGATTAAGGTCTTAGTAGCTAGCTAATCCTTTATTCAATATAGTAAGACGATATTATTAATATAGAAGAAGATAGTTAGCCAGCTATTATTATAGATATAAGAGTCTTCTGCATATTACTATAGACCTAGCTACTAGAAGGTCTGAAGGAGGTCTTATTATTATAGTAAGGGTGATTTACATAGTCTGTATAAGGCTTTTTATAGCTATAGACTCTATTCATACTATTTGAATCCATTTAAGCAGCGGATGTAGACTTCTTTATTTAGTGAGCTATTAGTAAAGGCATTAATTGTATCTAGCTGCTTAGCCTCTAGCTAGAATTTAGCTACTATAGCCATAAGGACCCGGAAGGACCTTCTTACTAAGGTTACTATATAGGTCTCTTTATTATTAAAGGGCTGAAGATCCCCTTAGATATAGAGCTGGGCTTTGAACTTTATAAAGAACCTATGCTTATCCATTTTATATTTAAAGACCTAGGTCATTAGGATAGGGGTCTTTTTAGCCTATTCGAATAGAATAGCCTCAAAGGTCCCTTGACCCTAGAGGTCTCTTATCTGGATCTCGCAGGCCTGCTTGAATTAGCGGCCAAAGGGGTGATTTTCTAGCTCTTTAAAAGTCCTAGGTTCTGGCAGAAGGTTCTGTCTATAGAGCTTTTCTTCCCTTCCGTTAAAGAAGCTGCTGAAAAAGCTAGCCTTTCGGATCGGATCGATAGCTGGTTCGTCTACTAGGCTGGTTCCTTAGCCCCTAATGCGGTCTGAGGCTCGAGACGCAGCAGGCCACGGTCTTCGCAGTCCTCGTGGGCCCCCTCGTCTAGCCGGCTCTAACGTCTGTATCGGCTCCGGGCTAGGTTGCCTGCTAGTTAGGCTGCCGGGCTGTTCTAGCAGCGTAGAAAATGGAGGATCCGGGCTTTCGGATGGCGGTGCCGTTATTTATAGGGTCGGAAGATAGGGATCTTCGTTATTGTTATTATTAGAGTCCTTATCTTCCTGCTCATTAAGATCTAGATCTTAGAACGCTAGGTCTTCTGGATCCGGGCTGCCCGGACTGTCCAGATTAGCTAGATCGGATGTGGCTTCGGTACAGTCCGTAGCGTCATCCGGGTCCGTGTCTTCAGGTCCGTCTGACCTATCGAGGTCATGTTAATCGGGCTGTTCGTGCTGATCAGGGTCATCGAGGGCTACCTCGATCGTTGACCTGATTTCCTCGTCTTTATCACTATCGCTATCAATGTGGGCTGGAAGTAGGAACCGCTTATTACATCTATCAACTGTTAAGACTGGTCTTTAGTCTCAAAGGCTCGGATCTCTAGTAAACCGGTCTCAAAGACCTGGCTTTCTAGCAAGCCGGTCTCGAAGACCCGGCTTCTTAACAAGCCGGTCTTAAAGACCCAGATCCCTTAGGATCCGGTCTACCGAGAACCTTATCATAGCTATGAGGGCAACTTACAAATAGGTCTGCCGCGAGCCCTCAGTTAGATAGAAATCAAGAGCTTCTACTTATATCACAATGCACCCTTCCTATCAGATGCAACACCGCACCCTAGGCTGTTAAATTGGCTGAGGGATTAGGTGGTTCTTAGGATTATAGAAGGTTTTCTTATTGAATATAATGTCCCTAACCCTCCGGACCTCTGACCTTTCTAGGATCCAGATCCTAAAGATGTTATTTGAATCGTATCTAACTAGATAGCCGATTTCTATATAGGCTGCTATCTTTAGGTCCTGTTTTTAAGTGCCCTTTAAAGCTTCTGTAATTATCGAATAAGCCTAGCAGCCAAAAGCCCTAAAGTGCGTTAGATCTAGCTATTTAAAGATAAATCTAGTATCCTTTCCTTAGTCTTAAAGCCAGGAAATCAGCAGCCCTAAGGGGGTCTTCTAGTCTTAGGCCTGTTAGGGCGATCTATTATATAGGAAGACAGCTGTTTTCTAACCCTTAGACCAGAGATCGGGCAGTAGGTTAGACCCTAATAATATAGACCTATTCTTAGGAGCTATTACCCCCCTAGATCGTTTAGCAGGGCCGTTCTAAGCCGGGTTGTGAGGGCTTGAGGGTTTGTCCTCGATCCCTTCATTAGTCATCTAATTAATCGATTAGATGCCTAGGGCTCTGTTATTATCCCTATGGATCCAGTAGATCCAGAGCCCGTATTATGTCTGGATGTAGGATGCGAAGGACTGTAAGGCCCTTAGAACTGAATCCTATATCTGATTAGATAGGAGATAGATGTGGATTAAGCCTGTGTATTTGTCTTTAATTAGTAAGGCAGCCTGTTTTCTATTATAGCTTATGTAGAAGCTAAAGAGGTTAATATAAACCCTCTAATAGAGTCTTGGAGCTATTGTCTGCAGGCTTCGTTAGGAGACCTGTTTGCTAGCCTTAGTAAGGGAGCAGGCTTTGCAGTTTATTACGATAGGTCCTTTGATACAAACCCCTAGGGTCTGATCTATAAGATGTTTAAGAGCCCGGGCGTTTAAGTAGCCTAGACGTTAGTGCCAGAGGATGGATTTGCCTGTCTGAAGCGCCCTAGGGTCTTTAGAAGAGGCTGCGGCTGCTGCTAGCAGGCCCGTTAGTCTGCCTTAGTCAGCAGAGGCTGCAGTAGCTGCTGTGGCCAGGATCGGTCTGATCTCATTGAATTCGATAACTTATTAGCAATAGTGACGTCAGGTATAGAAGATAGTCTCTATTCCTTAGAAAACAGCCCCTGTTTTCAGGTTCTAGTTATATCCGGCTAGGATTATAAGATCTAGTGAGATAATGTTCGTATAGAAACCCGGGATATAGGCTGCCTTTCTAAGCTAGAAGAGCCCGTCTTTAAGCTGTAGGTTGACCTGACTATAGCCTAGGATTTACAGCTCGGATCCGCTTGCAAAGATAGGCTCGGGGTTCCTAGAGGGCTGATAGGATGAAAAGCGTAAGAGGTTATTACAGATGTATGTGTCTAACCCGGAATCAAGGATAAAGGAGTCCCTGAGCGGATAAACTCTCCCTGGAACGGTTATGACAGAAGCTGTAGATAGGATTGTTAGAGCCGGCTGCTGTTCCGGCTGCTGACCTAGCTGCTGACCTAGCTGTTGGTCCGGCGGCTGTGTGGTCTGAAGACTTAGCTTATGGCCAAGCTATTAGTCTGACGGCTGTGTAGTCTGAAGGGAAAGGCCGGCAAAGGAGCTGCCCTTAATGTGGCCTTCATCCCTGTTATCTATAGTAGCCTTTAGGGCCTCTGGCTGGGTATCCTTAGGCTTCTGTCTCTATAAGGCTCGATCTACCCATTATTTTATAGCAGGGTCTTTAAGCTGCTAATTGATCTAGAATTCTATATCTTAGTTAGGCTTCCATCCGGCCAGGCGGATAAAAGTAACTAAGTAAGGGCATTTTAAATAGAAATGCTGTTTACTATAGAAGCAGAAGGTCTTTAGTCCTTTAGCACTATTAGATCCATTAGATCCAGCAGGCTTAGAAGAGCCGGTTTTCTAGAATGTAGAAAAGGACCCTTTTAGTGCCTTTATTTCTATAGCCTGTTTTTCGAACAGCTCGCTAATCTCAATACTATCCAGGATCTTAGCTTCCCAGTCTTTCTTACTCTTTAATGCCTTATATTAGATCTTATTCATCCAGATATCGGCGAAGGTGAGGTCCATCGGTCTAACAGCTTCTAGGAAGTCTAGGGTTAGTCTGAGACCCTTAGAGTCAGGAAGGCCTAGATTACGGGCTTTTGTAAGGACCTTCTGCTAGCTTGTGACCCAGTCCTTAGTCTTAGTCCGGCCAGGCCCCTTAAGAGCTATTCGATAACAGTCAAGGACTTCTCTTTCATAGAACCAGGTAGCTGGCTGGATCCGGGCCCGTAGGAGGGCTAGTTCCTTTATAACGTTATCTTCATTATCGATAACATCTCGATAGTTGCTAACAGTCAGGATGATCCGGTCTTGGATTGAGGATAGGGCCTTTTAGCGTTTTTCGTAAATCCGGACGTCTTTAAGATACTATTTTTCAAAGCTATTAAGGTCAATCCTTTAGTCTAAGGTCAGCTTAAATAGCTTAGTCGCATTAGGCTTGATGTCTGCAGCTATAGGAAAGACCGGTTAGGCTAGGGACTTCTTATTTTCTTTAAAAGGGTTAATAAAGTCCCAGACGTCCTTCGTAGTAGCCGATTTCCAGATGCTGGCTATCTAGTGTTTCTAATCACTAGGCCCATTAAGCTTAGCCTAGGAAGAGGCTTCTGTATTAGCAACACCTATCGCAATAGATAACTGCGAGCAATAGCGGAAGTTAATAACCTAGTTTAGAGGACTAGCTTAAAGAAGCTAGGTACAGAAGTCTATAGGGGGCACAGTTCTAAAACCCAATTTATAGTGTTTTTAAGTAAGGGCACACTCACTATACGGCCCTGTTTAAAGCATTATTATTCGATTAAATTACTTAGTTATCTAAAGTTAATATGCATTTATTACTAGCTAGTTATATACACTTACCTCATTCTCCTTATAATAGGCTATAAGCCTCTCTTTCTTTTTTTCTTCTTTCTTTAATCCTAATTTAAAAGTAAAAATAGCCTCCTTTTATAAAATAACACTACTATAATACGCTTTATATAAGCATTTAATTTACTATAATATTATAGGATTATATATTGCATTTTAATATATACTTTACTTATATTAACAGACCTATATATACTTATAATTTTCTATAATATATATTATTATAGGCTAACTATTACTAAAGCAAGAACCCTATAAACCTTTTAAACTTAATATATTCTATATATACTTATATATAAGTAAATTTAATAAATTCGACTTTATATAACTATAGATTGCTTATTATAGCTAGTACTTATAAAAAGAATAATAAGAATAAGGAAAAGAAAGTAAAGAAAAAGAGAAAGTGATTTAAAAAGGAAAAGGAGAAGTAAGATAAATTACTTTATAAAGCTGCTTTTAACCTCTTATATAAGGATTTTAAAGAAGAAAAATTTAATAACCTGCTTAAAAAAGTGCTAGAAATTAATACTTATACTTTTATATATAAGGGTAAATAGCCTTCTAAAAACTTAGATCTTATTATTTAAGCTCTAATAAATGCTTTAAAAAGTAATAATAAGAAAGGTTTTATTACTATTAACTTTACTAAGGTTTATACTTATAAATTAGTATATTAATTCATTCTAACTTATATTAAAAAATACATTTACTTAAGCTTAATTATAAGATTAATAGTAAGTCTATAAAAAAGACTACTCTTATTCTTAACTTTTATAATAATTAGAATTATAATACTATACTTTACTACTTATAACATACTCTATATATAAGTGTAACAAACCAGCGAGTGCAACACTTAAGCATGTCTTAGTGTTTTATACTTTTAACTAATATTTATAAAAGAAATTCTTAAAAATTCAAACTAAGCCTAAAATAGCTAATATTTTTAAATAAAGTTGATTAGCTAAGTGTATTTATAAAAAAAAATTTCTAAATTTTATTTAATTTTTTTTAATAAAGTTATTAAGAAAAATCTTATTAGCACTATGTAATTACTTATTTCTTTATATAGGAAATTAATTAAAATTTTAAGAAAAATCTTATATATTTTCTCTTATGTTTAAATACTTAATAATATTTTTTGTAGATTTTTATGAATTAAATATCCTATTTTAGAAAGTTATATATTACTATTTTCACTATTAAAACCACTGTTCAGACTTTTGTTTCTGCGCTACCGCGTTTCTGTATAATCACGTGTTTGCATTGCTTGAGTTGTCTTAAGACGAAGGACTCGATTGATTAGTCGACCTAGTTATAGATAGACTCTTATCCCTCCTCCCTTAGAACCAACCTTCCTCTACTAAATCCTTTAACTGTTCTACTAAGCAGTAGGATTCCCTTAGTTTCTAATGCAGTCATCACTCCTTTAGCTATATATTAATTAGTATAACGTCAGCCTATAACTACATAACCCATGCGTTATAGCTCTTTAGGTTATTAAAGAAGGCATTATTAATAGTTATTATTTCCTTCTATTTCTCCTTTTAAGCTAATTCTTCTAATAAGACTTACTCTATCTTAATCTATTGGATTATATCCTTATCTAGTAGGGCTTATAGGAATAGGTTCTCTTAGAAGATATAGTAGTTAAAGATCGCTAGTTAGATAAGCCTCTTATAACTAGGCCGGCTAAACTCAGCCTCTATTATGCGTTCTAGGCCAGATAGGCGAGATGCTCTTTATAGCCTAGGAAGCAGGCTTCGATCTTCTTCGATTCTTTTAGCTAATGTATATGCAAGACGATTCTCATATACTAGTATCGGCAAGGGTCCGCCGGGCTGTCGCGCGATGCGCCGCACGCGCATTGTGTCATTTGTTTAGTCAGGGGGGGTCATTGTGAGTCAGTTGTATTGCGAGCAGGTAGTTGAATTGTGATGTAATAGGAATTGCAAAGCGTTGAATTGCGACTTGGAATTGCAACGAGCTTGGAATGCGACGAAAGCCCTCATGGGGCTTTTATTGTATGACGATTTTGCCTTCCGACATCTAGCTTTTCTATCTAGCTTTTCCATCTAGCTTTCCTATCTAGCTTTTCTATCTAGCTTTTCTATCTAGCTTTCCAGCTGCTTGACGCATTTCGAAGGGTTAATTAAGACAGTAAGGCGTGCACTATAATGCAGTAGAAACTCTAGTCATTCTGAGTTACTATTGCCTTAGGCTTGGGTTTTAGGCCCTCACACTGTTATTCACTATTGGTTGTTTTTTTTTTTTTACTATTTAACCTCTGGCCCCTCTTTGAGTGTGCGCTGCTAAAGGACTATAACCTTAATATATTACTATTTTTAGCTGTACAGTGCAGTGTTACACTCACTGGTTTGTTACACTTGTATGTAGAGTATGTTATAATAATAAATATAAAGATATAAAGTACTATAATAAGTATATAAGCTAAAATAGAGCCTTTAATAAATATATTATTTCTAATACTTACTTATATACTTATACTAATTATAATTAAAACCGATTTAGTTAAGTATATTCTTTTAGTAAGTACTTATACTTATATATTTATATATACTACTAATTAATAGTAAGTAAGTAAAGTACTAAATATAAAGCTAATAACTTTAATTCTAATAGTAATAATATAAACTTAATAAAGGACTTTAATTATAAGATACTTTTAAAGATATTTAAGTTCTTTAAGAATACTATTAATAAAAAGAAGAGAAAGAAGGAAAGCACTCCTTTAAAGAAAGACTAAAGTATATCACTCTTTATAAGAAAATATAAGCTTATACTAACCCTTTTTCTAATTTACTTAATTATCTTCTATTACTTCTATTTTTAAGAATCTAAAGTAAAATTTTATTTTATAATTTAATAAAAATATAAAATTTTTTTTAATACATAACTATATATAATAGTATATAGAAGTATATAAAGTATTATAATATTTAATTACTAACTAGAGTTTAAAATAAAAGTGACTTTAATCTAGACTTTTTTTTATATATAAAAGATATAAAGTAATTATTTACTTTAATATCTAAAGAATATTATAAAATAGAGTCTTATAATATATTATATAATTACTAATAACTATTAGTAGCTTTACTTTTAAATTACTTAATTAAGCTCTAGTTTAAAAATTAAAATTATACTCTTATATAGCTATATATATAAATATATAAAAAAGATTTTTAATACTAGCTATTAAATCTAAAGCTTAAATTTTCAATTTTTAATATAAGGCTATACTTCTTACTATAGCTTTATATAAGCCTTAAAGTTAATATAATAAGCCGCTCTTTAATTAACTTAACGTACTTAATAAGCGAGCGCTGCAGACAAGCGAGCGCTATAGTAAGATTTTTACCTTAAATTACAATTTTAAGAAAATTCCTAAAAATCTAAACTAAGCCTAAAATAGATAAGATTTTTAACTAAACTTATTTATAAAATATATTATTTTTAAGAATTCTTTTAGATTATATAAATTAATAGCGCTAGTAGTATAAAATTCGCACTATCTATTATACTATTTTTATTTATAACTAGTTTAATAATTTTTTAAAAAGTCTAAGAAAAATACTAGCTTATTAACTTTTTAATTAAATATTTAAAATTAAATCCTTAAAAATCTTAAAGCTATATAGCCTATTTTAGAAAATTTAAAGTTTAAAGTTTTAAGTATATAATATAGGTATAGCGCTCGCTTAGTTATAGCGCTCGCTTATTAAGTATGTTAGTAATAAATAATATTAATATTACTATACTTAATAAGCTTAAAAATGAAATTAGAAAGAAAGTTAATAATATTAATAAGTAAAAAGACTAATTATATAACTAAATATATATATAATTAAAGCATTTCACTTTTAAATTAATCTTTATTTTTATTCTTCTTCTTCTTAGTTTAAAAAGTGTAAAGGCTATAGTAGTAAAAGGAGTGAAAGGAGTAGAAGGTTATTAGTAGAACTTGGCAATTGTGGATTAAGGAATTGACTAATTAGAAAAGGGATTGAAGATTTAGAAAGAGTAGGAAAAGACGATTAGAAAAGTAGTCAGTTTAATATAATTAGTTAAGAAATATATATATTAATAATAATTATCTTTTTAAACTAACTAGAAAAAAGCCCCAGCTTTATAAAGAGATTACTGTCTAATTATATATCTAATTATAAAGTCCTTATATATAAAATATATAACTAATAAAGAAATATCTCCTTTAGCTCTTATTAAATAAGGCTATAAATAATATATTTAAAATCTTTTAATTTTTAGCTTTATAATAATATATAATATGCTTTAAAAAGCCTATCTTCTTTATATTATAATTATAAAGGATATCTATAATAAGAACCTTTAATAAAGTTAGAGTTCAAGCATTAAATATATATCTAATAGTCTTAAAACTTAGGATATGTCTTACCTAGTTTTACTATAATAAATTGTCTAAATCCCCTATTAAATTAGATATATAACCAGATAGCAATCTCTTTATAAAGCTAGGGCTTTTCTCTAGCCAGTCTAAAAGGATTATTATTATTAATACATGCATTTTTTAACTAATTATATTAAACTAACTACTTTTCTAATCGTCTTTTCCTACTCTTTTTAAATCTTCAATCCCTTTTCTAATTAGTTAATTCCTTGACTCACAATTGCCGAGTTCTATTAATAACCTTCCACTCCTTTCACTCCTTCTACTACTGTAGCCTTTACACTAATCTAATAGGGGATTTGGACAATTTGTTATAGTAAAACCGGGTAGGACGTATTCTGAGTTTTAAGACTATTAGATATGTATTTAATGCTTGAACTCTAATCTTATTAAAGGTTCTTATTATAAATATCTCTTATAATTATAATATAAGGAAGATAGGCTTTTTAAAGTATATTATATACTATTATAAAGCTAAAAATTAGGAGATTTTAAATATATTATTTATAGTCTTATTTAATAAGAGCTAAAGGAGATATTTTTTTATTAGTTATATATTTTATATATAAGGACTTTATAAAAAGAAAGCTTCTTCTTAAGTAAACCCCTTTATATTTCTAACTATTTAATATTACTTATAAAAGGATTACTTAGTATAGTATTATTTAAAGCTATATTTATAATTATAATACACTCTATAATAAGCTTATTTTTAACTTAAGTTTTAATAGAGCTTTAAGTTTTAAGCTTTATTAGTATTAAAAATAGTACTAAGGCTTTAAATTTATCCTTATTAGTTAATACGCGCTCTAACTTTATAGTATATAAAACCTTAGACTTAAGAGAGCTTAGTATTAATATATCTAAGTCTATATTAGAAGGCCTGTAATTAATAGCTCTTTTATAGTTATATATAGCTCTTAACAGCCTTTAGTAGTTATTATTAAGTTAGAGTCTTTTATTAAAAAGCTAAAAAGTAAGATTAACTATATTATATTACTTAATAATAGTAATATTCCTCTAACGTATATAATAAGCGAATGTCCTAAACAAGCGAGTGTCCTACTTATACTATACAGCTAAAAGTACACATTTTAGATTTTCTAAAACGGGCTATTTAATTAGTAAATTTCTAAAGAATTAATTCTAGGCTTTTAAGAAAAAAGCTTATAAAATAGTATTTTCTTTATATTTCTAACTAATTTATTAAGCTAGTTATAAATAAAAATAGGAAAAAAAACAGTGCGAATTTTATACTGCTAGCGCTATAAGTATATATAGCTTAAGAAATTTCATAAGGATAATATATATTATAATTAAGCTATATCTAAAACTATAGCTATTTTAGGGTTAGTTTGAGTTTTTAAGAATTATTTTAAAATCGCGATTTAAGGTGAAAATCTGAGTGAGACACTCGCTTGTCTAGGACATTCGCTTATTATATACGTTAGCTAAATAGATCTCCTAGTATAACAGTATTATACACTCTATTAAAAAAGTATATAAGTCTAGAAGTAATACTAACTATTAATATAAAATAAATAACTTATTACTCTTTTTCCTTAAGGCATTTATTATATTACTTAATAATAAATCTAATTATTAAGCTATAAGATAAAAACTTATATTCTAATATAACTTTAATAGATTTAGTATACTTTTTAATATATTAAATTCCTTTATATACTAGAATTATAATACTTAGAATACTCTTATTAATATAGCTATTACTAATTTAAAAAATTACTAATACTTTAATAATAACTAGGTCCTTATAGATCTATATAACTATAATATTACTTTACTAGTTCTATATAGCTATTATAATCAAAGTCTAATAGGTATTAAGTATTAATACTATTATAAAAAAAGTAATAATTATACTTTATAAAGCAGTATTCTTTACTATAAAGGTCTATTATATTAAAAGTAAATTAATAGTTAAGTTAATTAAAATAAAAGCTATATTATATAAAGCTATAAGGAGTTATTAAGTATAATACAAGTAATAAAGAGCCTTAGGAAACTTTATATAGATATTTATATAATAAGTATATTATTATACTAATAGATAATATTCTATTTACGAAAGTAAAGCAGGCTCTATATTAAAAAAAAGATAAAAAGTTAATAAAGAGTAGTAAAAGTATGCGTATAAGCTCGTACGAATTCGTACGCAATCTTATACCCCTTTCACTTTATACTAAATTGGCCTAATAATAGGTAATAGAAGGTCCCTTATATACTAATAAAGCAATTTTCTCCTTAAAATTATAATACAGGCTCGTATATAGCTAAACAGAAGGATAAATACACATTAGGATTAGTCTAGTAATATAAAAAAGAGGGCTGAGGGTTTTGGAACTGTGCTCTCTATAGACTTCCGTACTAAGCTGCAAGCCTAGGCTAGGAAGGAAGGGAGATAGGTTTAATAAGGGTCTGATAAAACAGCTTAATCAAAGAATATCGTCCGCTTCAGCTATGGGCAAACCGGGCTCATAACTGTTGCATCTAATAGGAAGGGTGCATTGTGATATAAATAGAAGCTCTTGATTTCTATCTAACTGAGGGCTCGCGGCAGACCTATTTGTAGGTTGCTCTCATAGCTATGATAAGGTTCTCAGTAGACCGGATCCTAAGGGATCCGGGTCTTCGAGACCGGCTTGTTAGGAAGCCGGGTCTTTAAGACCGGTTTACTAAAGATCCGAGCCTTTGAGACTTTATCTTCAGTCTCAACAGTTGATAGATGTGACACTAGGTCTCAATGACCTAGGGCTAGGAAGACCGGCCAGGAGACTAGATTCCTCCCCAGGTCAAAGGTCTCAGGGACCTCAGCTAAGAAGAGGGTCTAGCAGGGATTGGATTCCTCCCTAGCTCAAAGGTCTCAAAGACCTAGGGCTAGAAAGAGGAGTCCAGCAGAGATTGGATTCCTCCCCAGCTCGAAGGTCTTAGGAGGCCGACAGCTAGAGAGACTAAGCCGAGACCTTGCCGAGAGGTTAGCGAATAGTCAGCGAAGGTCAGAGAGTCAGAAACCAGTTGATCAACTGGATCCTTCCTAGCTGCTAGGTCTCAGGGACCTAGGGCTAGGAAGTCCGGGCAGAGAGAATGGGTTCCTCCCCAGCTCGAAGGTCTTGAAGACCTAGAGCTAGGAGAGACTGGGTAGGGACCTCGCCGAGGATTTAACGAATGGTCGGCGAAGGTCAGAGAGTTAGAGACCATTTAATCAACCGGGTCCTCCTTAGCTCAGAGGTCTCAGAGACCTCAGGCTAGGGCGAGGGATCCAGCAGAGATTGGATTCCTCCCTAGCTCGAAGGTCTCAGGAACCTAAGGCTAGGAAGGCCAGCAGGGAGATTGGGTTCCTCCCCAGCTGTGAGGTCTAGAGGGACTGACAGCTAGGGAGTCCGGGCAGAGACCTCGCCGAAAGGATGACGAATAGTCAGCGACGGTCAGTCAGCCAAAGACCAATTAATCAGCCGGATCCTTCCTAGCTATTAGGTCTCAGAGACCTAGGGCTAGGGAGACCGGCAGAGACCTCGCCGAGAGGTTGACGAATAGTCAGCGAAGGTCAGAGGGTCAGGGATTGGGTTCCTCCCCTAGCTGTGAGGTCTAGAAAGACTGATAGCTAGGGAGACTAAGCCGAGACCTTGCCGAGAGGTTGATGAATAGTCGGCGAAGGTTAGAGGGTCAGGGATCGGATGACTAACCGGATCCTCCCCTACTGCTAGGTCTTAGAGACCTTGGCTAGGAAGAGGGTCCAGTAGGGATTGGATTCCTCCCCAGCTGTGAGGTCTCGAGAGACTGATAGCTAGGGAGACGAAGGGCAGAGAGAGAGAGAGAGACCTTGCTGAGAGGTTAATGAGTGATCGGCGAAGGTCAACCAGCTAGAGACCAGTTAATTAACCGGGTCCTCCCTAGCTTACTAGGTCTCAAGGACCTAGGGCTAGGAAGATCGGCAGGGAGATTGGGTTCCTCTCTAGCCGTGAGGTCTCGAGAGACTGACAGCTAGAGAGACAAAGCAGAGACCTTGCCGAGAGGTTGACGGGTAGTCGGCGTAGGTCAGTCAGCTAGAGACCAGTTGATCAATCGGATCCTTCCTAGCTTACTAGGTCTTAAGGACCTAGGGCTAGAGGGATCAGCAGGAACCTGGCTAAGGCCGTCTTTTCCGCACAGCTAGGGATTGGTAGCGCCAGGCTAGCCTTTTCCTCCTCTGGACCCTAGTCGGTTGGCAAGGGTCGAGGTTAGGGGCTCGCTATGGCCAGTAGTCTCTAGGAAAAGCCCTAACTTCTAGAAGGAGATAGCGAAAGTCAACAATATCCTCACAAGGACTAGGTTCCAGTCAGCCCAAAGGGCGAGGAGCACTTGATTAACTCAGCTAGGATAGGACATATACTATATCTTAACCTCTTCTTAACTAGGTCTTATCTCTGTATCGGCTAGCAGGCGCGGCATTATTAGCATTAGCTATAGTAACAGTAGCGTCAGCCCTTATAAGTCGTTCATTTCATTAAGTAAATCCAGTCAATCTAATCAATCCATAAAGGGGTTCTATAACTATATATAGCAGCAGGAAAAGGGGGTCAGAAAAGAGGTCAGAAAAGGAGGGTTCTGCTGCTACTCGATTGATCAAGTAAACAACACCGTATGCCTTACAGCACTAGGCTCGGCTTGGGGTCGGCGAGGTCTCGCCATGCCTTCGGCTCTCGTTCGGGCTGGCCTTGTAGTAGCTGGGCTCTTATGATAGCTTAGAAGTGTCACTACTAGGCCAATTGGTCTAGCAGCTTGTCTCCCCACTGTGACCTCCAAATGTATTAGGCAGGGGGACAAACAACCACCCGAAGTGACGGCGAGCTGGGCCCGAAAGGTAGGCGAAGGACAGCAAGAGAAGGCCTAAGAAAAATAGTCAAAAATGCAGATAAAATCATTAGCTAAGTAGCTAGCTAGAAAAGAAAGAAGGATATTAGTTAATTAAGTAAAATAAAATAGGAAAATCAAGGCTAAGAAAATCAGAAAAAATCAAGTAAAAGAAGGAAGAAGCATTGTCTTTCTATCTAAGTTTGGGAAATCTGCTGCCTCTTATAGCTAGCTACAGGTAACGTGACTGACCGGGTCCCGGGCCCCAGGGCCCTCAGCTCTAATACAATACTTAATTAGGTTAGGAAAGCATATAGACTATACTAATAATATTAGTTACTTTAGAATTATACTAGTCTTAGTATTCTAAGTAAGTTATAATTTAATTAATAGATTTTTTCTTACTAATAAAGTCACTTATTAGTTTTATTTAGTTATAAGATAAGTAATAGACTTTAAAATTAAATCTAAGGCTTATATTACTTTTAAAATCAGAATCCATTTTTAGTTATATAATATATTAAAATTAATAATAGAAGAAAGATTACTTAACTAAATAAATAAATAGATTATTAAGTAAATTTAGTAATAGTAAATAAAGAAGTAAATAAAGAAGTAATAATAGATAAGCAGATACTCACTTTTTCTAAAGCTACTAGCTAATCCAGTCTTCTTTAATAACTAATAATATAAAATTTAGACTAATCAGATTCTAAAAAACTTATTTATCTCTATCTATACTAAACCCTCATTATTTAGAAAAACTTATAGATTAATATAGAGTTATAGCTGAATTAAGTATAAACCAGCCTATATTAATACAGTATACTATATAAGGATTAATTATAGTTTTCTTTTAAACTATAAAGCTTCTAAATAAGACAATTAGTTAACTAATTAATTAAATAAAAGAAAAAACATCATTACTGACCTTATACTTCTTATACTATTATAATAAAACATCTATTATTAAGAGTGATTAAAAGAGTGTAGATCGCGCTCCTTTAGCTAATAATATAACTAAGGCAAATAGCTATAAGAAATAATGCATTTATTTAATAAACTCCTACTCTAAAGCTAGTAGGATATCGTCTTAAAGTTCTTTATTATAGTTAATTAAGAACTGTTTTATATAGGATTAATACTATAGAAAATTATCTAATAATCAATACTATGAATTTTAGTATATAGTATTATCTATACTTAGTTAGAGTTTTATTTCATTGTCTTATATAGCTGAATGAAGCGTAAATTTATATATTCAGACTGCGATATTATGTACTTTCTATAGGGGCGCGATATACTACTATTTAGTAAAGTTTTTAAGTATATAATTGCCTCTTTATAAAGCTCTTCTTCTCTAATTAGCCTTATCTATTCTTATTATCTGTTTAGTATTATATAAAGTATTATAGAACTGTGTAAATAACTAATTGTTTAAAGTATTGTTAGTAGTATTAAAAGCAGCGATTAATGCCTCTTTTAAAAACGTGAGAAGAAATGCTTAAAGGGATAGGTTAATAATATAAGCAATGTAGTAAATATAGCGCTTAAAGGGATCAAATGTTAATTCATAACTAATTAATCCTAATCTAAAGATAAGAGAAGAGCTATTATACTCTATAGTCTTCTTATAACTTTTATAAGAGATAAGATAAGCAGGTATTATTTAAAATAGTATTATCCTCTATATAGTAGCCCACTTTAGAAGCAATACTATACTTTGCTAATATATTAATAATTAGAGATGCCTGGGTTTTACTACTATAACTATAGTAACATTCTAGTATTACTAGAAGTGCTCTTTATAACTAATAATCCTAATTAACCTATCTTATAGAGATAGTGAGTATCCTATAGTAATAAAGCAATGTCTAAAGATTAGAGAGGATATAAATCTTTAAGATAGAAGATTCAAGAGTTACTATAAGTTAAGAAGAATATAACTTATATATAGCATTAATTAGTCGTATTAGAGCACTTTAGTTAATTACTAAAAGGTCCTCTATAGTAGGATTAGCTACTAGTATTATCTTTTGCATCTTATCCTAAGTAATTACTAAGAAGGCAAGGCAGTAGTATGTGATTAAGCTGATTATTGCATCTAAATACTGATTGCAGTCAAACATACAGTAAAGAGAGGTATCCGAGTAATGAGAGAGAAAGAAAGTATTAATCTAAGGACGTTTAGCTTCCCTTTCATTATCTAGAATATTAGAACTGCCCTTAATAAGCGTGCGATTAAGGGAAGAGATAATATTAGTATAGCATTACTAAGTGTTATGACCCATATAATGTAGACGCCTGACATCACATGGCCCCCACAAATTTCTCACTAATCATAAAGTGATTATAACACGTTATAAAGCGATCACTATAATCACTCCTACGATCACTATAATTACATCTACAATCACTATAATTACCCCTATAACTAAGGTAATCAACCTCATACTACATAGTATATAAACCTAAGGCACTAGCTATCACTAGGACACTAGCTCCTTAGCTATTAATATAACTTAGTTACCTCAATCTACTCTGACTGCTATATATTATTGTATATTGACTATTACCTAATGTAACACTATGACTACCGCTTAGTAAGTGTAACCTAACCGCTTTACTAATATAGACCCTTGTCTATCCCTTAAGAACCCATCCTTGAGCTACCCTATACCCCGTACAGGCTAGCTTGTGAACACGACCGTTACACCGAGCGTGATACTATGCGTTATCCTACTTCCAATTCGCCTAGGGCTTATCAGCAGGGCAATGGAGATATCGATACATTACTATACCCCTAGATTTGCGCGTATATGACCCGCCGGTAGTGTTCTGGGTGTCCTCATCGGGATACGTTGCTTTAAAGGAGAGGAAAAAGTCCAGAGACGTCCTAGTAATGGGCTGGTCCGAAATCGAGGGCGTAGAGGCGGCGGTAGTCTGAGATGATATCATGGTCGATAAATCACCTGGATAAGCTAATTGTACTAGAATACCTAGGGCCGTTTGAATGAGTACTGAGATGGTGGTGCTAATGTTGAAATTGAGAGAAGTTATTAACCTATTACTAATACATGAATGCAGACATTGAATAAAAGATCAGTGTTGATTGAGCTCCTCTTTCTATCTAAGGGAGCGACGAAGCTCGGTCTCTTATACCTATGTTTAATGTGCTGATGTTATAAGCAGCAGCCTGCTGCCTGATACTAGTTGTGGTCGTTCACGATGATTGTGAATAAGTTCATAATGATCGTGATCCTTGCTTCTAACAGAAAGCGAAAGTCTCCGGAGCTTGACAGAAGTCTTTTTATTATTTAATCAATTGATAAGATCTTTTCAGCCAATCAGAGAGCGGTATTTAAGTGGATATCAATCTGGATATCTATTTAAAAGGCAGAGAGTTATATTAATATCAATATATCCAGATAGCACAGTTAATATCGATATATCATATCTAAATACACTGTCTGGCTAAGTTAATTGATTTAATTATAGTGATTGTTTAATTATATTAGAAAGCTTGTATAGTACTTAAATAACTTAATTGTATGTATATTATCTATATATATCTAGGAGGTCTCTTAGCTATAACTGCATATATATTCTAATTACTACTAAAAGTAGGGGCTTAAAGTATCTATACTAATAGGCAGTCTTAACCCTAGAGGTTATTATATAACCGCCCGATTAAGTGCTTTATATATGATTTAATCTAATACGCCCCTTTAGCTTAAGAGCATTATTATTAAGCTACGCTCTTTATCTTTCTTTAATTATTTTAATTAATTAAAGAGATCTATTAGCTTAAGCTATTAAATAAATTTAGTAAATACCTCTTTTAATAAGCTCTTTATTAAGCTATTAGTAAGTAATTATATTAATAGAGTATAAATTACTTTAATCTTTTCTTTTAATATTTCTTACTTAAGCTAGTAATTATAAATATTAATATATTATAACTTTATCCATAGCTATACAAGCTTTACTATAACTAGTTAGATAGTCTATTTATTATTACATTTAATAGTAACTCTTAAAAGTAAGGTAGTTACTTAGTAAGTAGTTAGTAAAGATAAGTCGATTTTTAATACTAAAATAAGTCTGCTTATAAAGAAGGCTTCCTTAATAGCTTAAGATAAAGTAAGCAGTTTAGCTTCAGTTATTAATATTATAACTATATTCTGCTTATTTACTCTTTATAATATAACCCTTTTAAATAGCTTTATAATAAAGGCTTATAAGCTTTAATAGTTTACTAAGTTATTTATAAAACTCATATTAGAAGCTATTTATAAGCTATCTTCTTTATATCTAGGGATTATACTATATTTAAAGGAAAGACTGCATATTTTAATAAAGTACTATAGGGCCTGATTAGCTACTTAATAGTACTATAGCCCTAGGTTCTAGTTAAACCTAGCTAGCTAGCTTACTATAAATGCTATATTCAGTCAAGTCATTATAGCTATATATATAATCATTCTGACTTTATATTAATAAAGATTAATACTTCTAAAGCTAGTAATCTCTTTATAAAGTAATAATTCTTTTTATATTATAAGAGTTATTACTTATAGTCTTAGTATATAATTAGTAAGTAGTTAGTATATCTTATTAATATAAGAGGACTATAAGAGCTATAAGTAACAGTTTCTATAGTCTTAGATTACTTTAATCCTTAAGAATTACTATAGAAGCTTGCTTCTTTCTAAATAATAAGTCTTTTATAAGTCTTCTATTAATAATATTACTTAGGGTTTAACCTGCTTTAAAAAGTAGAAGACGCAGTTATTTATATAAAAGAAGAAGATAATATTCTTATAAAACTAGTAATAGTCCTTACTTAGCACTTAGTAAAAGCCTGCTAGTAGTAAACCCTTCTTAAAGTGCTTTTACTATAAAAAAGGCAATTATCTAAGATTATAGAAGGCTTTTTATAACTTTAGGATCATTCTTAACTTTTAATATCCTCTAAGCATTTCTATATAAATCTCTTTATTAAGCTTTATATATATAAAAGTATTAACTATATTATATTATAGTATATTATAGTTAAAATAATTAGTTAGGGCTATAAGAGTCTTAAATAATATACTTATTAAAATTATTATATAAGTCTTTTAACTATTAATTACTTACTAATTACTACATACTATAAAGCATGCTTTAATCTTTAGGAATCTCTTATACTTATTAAGCTTATAAATATAGACCTAATAATAGCTAAGTACTTAGTAATCTTTTATTATAGACTTAATAACTTCAATCTATAATTATAACTCTATATAATTCTATAAATATACTTTCTTAACTATAAGTATTATATTCTAATATAAATAACTTAATCTCTTTATATATAAGCTAAGAAGTGACTTTAATAGTTATTAATATATACTAATAATAAGCTGCCTTTCCTCCCTAAGTATAGAGCTTATTCTATCCTACTAGGCTTCTCACTTTCCTATAGTAATTACAGAACTCGTCTTATCCTACTAGGCTTCTCGCTTTCCTATACTCAGTTTAATCTAAAGGCAAGTAATACTTCCTCTATTAAACGATCTAATAGAGCTAGCCAGACTACTATAAATCGTTTAGTAATTACTTATATAGTGTTTTAGTAATTAGAGTCTCCTAACTAAGAATGCTGCTTTAAAGGAGATTCTTTATCTTACTAGCTATTTACTAACCTTTTTATAACTAATCTTATTATCTATCTCTCCTTCCTTACGCCCCTTTATACTAAGACTAGTAACTAAAGTATAGAAGAATATAATAAGTAGTAACTATAAGGGAGTAAGAAGTAACTTAAACTTAGTTATTATATACTCTTCTAATATCTTTCTAAGCTCTTTTTATTCTTAATTACTTACTAAGTATTTAATAAAATAACTATTTCCTAACTTATTTTAAATCTTATTTGCTTTATTATTTAATAGCTATAATACTTATTACTTTATATATTCTTATATTAATAGTAGCTCTTAGATTTACTTTTAAATAGCCTTAAGGTCTTCTTTTAGTAAATTGTCCTAAAGGCTCTTTAAGCGCTTATCAAATAGTTACTATTTATTAAATATAATATCCTAGGTAGTAAAGACCTCTTTTTATAATGGATTCTATACTTTAAAGGAATTGCTAGATATATAACTAACTAAAAAGCCAATCCAAGCTCTTAATAACTGCCTTTATAGCCAGTTTCTTTATAGTTATGCATTAGTTATAAAAGCAAAGACTTTATAGTTATATACTTATAAGTATAAGAAATCAGGCTTTACAGTCTTCTCTAGCTAAAATTAGCTATAAAATAGCTTATATAAGGTCTTCTAATTCTTATATATTAATAATATATAATTATATAAATAAGTAGTGTGTTGGGCAGGGGGACAAGAGGGACACCACCACCCGAAGTGACGGATGCCGTAGGGTAGGCGGGATGCATATCAGAGCGAGGATAGATAAGACTCACAAAACAAAACAGACAAAAAGAAGGCTAGAGCTGCAGTCGAGCAGCTGGCTAAGAAATGAATCAGATATTCCAATTGATCAAATAAATCTCATTATAATAATATTAAAAACCATTCAATAACTCAAAAATAAAGGTGGGCAAGAATATTATTAATTGCTATCTGTATCTGAGTTATCTCTACCTTTTATCTCAGACTAACTCCCGTTATTCTTATTAATAGCTTTATTAAGACCGGCACTTAAATTAGTTAGCTAATTAAAATGTCCAGGCTATTCTAGTTAGTAGGCCCTTAGCTCTGACACATTCCTCCCCACGCGGTCAGCACTTTGTTCTCATAAGCCTAGAGACTGCGGATAATAAAGAGAAGAAGAGCCCTAGTAAATAAAGGAAATAATAAGAAAAGAAAGACAATGTACATAAGTCTAACATCCAAGCGTAGTTAATTAATTAGAATCTAGCTTGCATTTATTCTTCTGAGATTATAGTGTTTGTAAGAGAGGGTCCGAAGGGAACCTGAGCACTAAGGTCATGTCGAGGGCGGTAGGCAAAGTTATAAAGGTGGCCGTAATAAGAACTCTTTAGTGAAATTAACTACGGGGTGTATGAGGAGACTGGGAAGTGTTCGATCGAGTAGTATCCCTCGGCGAATTAGATAATCGAGATATATTAGTGAGTCTAGTAGGCGCAGAGGCAGATAGTGATAGTAATCCTCGGACAGGTCTTAAAGGCAGAGTGCGAGTTAATTCGCATATAGTAGCGCGATCAGCCCGAGAGTGTAGAAGATGTCGAAGTTATAAGGATAACCCATTTCAGTCAAGACAAGGCGCTAGGCGTAAGCAAATGCTTTCTAGTAGTTAAGCAAGGTGCGGCCTCTAAGGGTATCATAGTAGAAGACTTAACCAAAGCGTCAGTCAAAGATATATAACGCCTAGTAGAAGTCCTTATAATTAACTAGGCTAACCACAAAACGCCGGTCAAAGATATCCTGCTTAATAGTATAGCAGCTAGAGTTATAGTAAGAGTTCAGCATGCATTTAGTAATAAGGTCCTTAGGGAGCAGGCACTTATATATTCGATTAACTAGATCCATTATCTTCTTAAGTAGATTTATCATAACCATAGGAGCACTATCTAGAAGCAGGGTCAGAAATACTATAATAACATCCTCCAGTCCGTACATAATCATAGTCAGGAAGTCTCCAAGTCCTTCCTCACTAGCCCAGGCATCATCCTACAGCTTCTTATAAAGGTCCTAGAAGCAAAGAGTATACTCCTTCTAAGACACTCTAAAGGGCATTATATTATCCTTATATAAGGGTCGTATTAGCATAGCCTTTACGAACTCAAAGTCTTTATAGTCACTATGCATATCGATTGTCCTTTCCTTACTAGACTCAGGCCATTCTATACGAAGGTATAATAAGGCCGGTTAATTAACTACAATCTCCTTTAGCTACTTAGCTAAGGACGTTTCTAAAGCGTAGTAGAATGATCCCTTTCTATAGTTAATGATAGCGATTTCCCTGCTTCGGGCAGAATGAGCCTTTAGCAGGAAGTAGGTTTATTTATCATCAATAGGGCCGCTCATAGTAAAGGCGCCTAGTAGGAGGAAGAGTAGAGGATTCATTCAGAGGATGGCTAGGCTAAAAGGAGGTCATTTAATAGCAAATTATTCGATTAAATGAATTACAAAGTCGTTTAGTAACCTAATATCACGATAATAGCAAGATGAAGGAAATAGAGGGTTATAGTTAAAGAGGGGGGTTTTTTTTTTTACTATAGTTAGCGGCGAGGTTTCAGGGATAAGATTTTTAAGACTGGGCAGTGCAGGCTTATAAGCATTAGTAAGGCAGGCAGAAATGAAGGCAGGTGACTGGTTCAGAGAAGTAAAGAGATCAGGGAGCAGAAGGTTATAGTAATGAGGTTCTTATAGCAGGAGGCGGAGAGAGGTTAGAGGTAAAAGCTTAGCTAAGAAGAAAGGGGGTTTCTAAGAGCGTTATCCAGGCTAGTTGAAGAGCGGCATTTGATCAAGTGAATGCGCTAAACAGTTATAGTTAAAGGGCAATGAGTTCTAAGAATAGCAGCTATTGTGAGAAGAGAGGTTAAGTTATACTAAAGAGAAAGAGAAGAGAGAGAGAAATGGCTTTTAAAGTCTTAGGCAGTAGGAGGTTGTTTGTTTTCCTAGCTAGCTGTGATTTACCCTATACGCATTAATCTTAGTACACGCATTTCCTTTACTTTAAAACACTTCTTTTCTCTCTCTTTCCTTTCCCTCCTTTTTCTTCCTCTTTACACTTCATTAATATCACTTAATTAACTCATTTAGTAATAGCTTCTTCTAACTTCTACCTTTCTAACATTACTAAGGTCCGCTAAAAAGCCCTTCCTAATATACGCATCCATATAGCTAGTCAGTTAGAAAGCGATGAATTCTCTCTTTATACTAATTCGACTTAGAACAACTACTATAAGACTTTATTAACTAAAAAGGAGCGAAAGGAAGCTCACTTCATATTAGTAAGTATTCCCCTATGCCTAAGACCATTTAATCTAACGGTTCTATAGTTCGAGAAGCACTTTACTATCTGGATTTACTCATACATAGCCCTTAACTATAGCGGTCTCCCTTTCTTCATTAAGTTCGCCCCTAAGGGAGAGTTGCCTAACGTTAACTCTACTAAGAGGCATATCCGAGCCTAGATTCGCAAGGATAAGACAGCTAATGCGGTCTTAAAATACTTAATAAAATATATCTCTAACCAGCCCCTTCAGTTAGTATACATTCTTACTAACTTAGGCTACCCCTATGGGTATTTTATTAAAGAACTGCTCTGCTAACCTAAGCATAAGAAGGCTTTAATTATTGCCTTCTTTAAATACTAAAATCCGCTGCTCTATAAGTACTATATTCGATTAAGCACCTTAAATTACTCTATAACTAAAGAGTATTATATATAACTATTTCATACTTACTAATCTATCCTAGGGTTTATAGATAGGAAATATACGAATTGCATCTAGAATGCTAATTCCCAGTACGAATAGTCTTTTCTTAGTAGGTATTTGGCTTCTGAACCTAGTTTTAGTACCTCTCTTAACCTCCTGTCTAGCATAAAGTGTCCTATCAATCCTGACGATCAGGTAGTGAGTGTTCTTAACTATGCGAGCTGCCCTCGCATTTCTAACGAATTCCCCTTGGCTTAGGAGGATGAGTCCTTTTGCAATAAAGCCATCCGGAATGCTAAGAAGCATGCTGCCTAGGACGAGTCTATGGGCTTTTTTAAGGCTTAAGTCTTCAGTTTTGGTCTATTAGTAGTAGTTTGGGGTTAGATCAGTTGATTAACCTGGTTTAACTTATCTCCTGTATACTAGACTCCTTCGTTTAGCAGCTTTGATACTTAACTTAGCTACTATTACGTAGAATAAATAGGATCCCATCAGTTAGCTCTTTTGCAATTGACTTTTCTCTTACGTAAGGTATGCTTATCCATCCATAGTACTATGTCTAACTCGCCATCCTGAGCAGGTATAGCTTTCATAGCTTTTCCTTTATCTTATAGCTTTAGAATTGTTTAATTAACTAGTTTGCATACTTTATATATTAATCCTAATGCCTATTTAGTCTTAAGTCCAATTTTTCAAGCTATAAATTTAAGTAGCCTTTGACTAGCCAGGACGTTAGTAGGTAGTGGTTATTTATCTTTTCTTACTTCCCATACTACACCCCTCCCCAAAATAATAACAAGTATAAACTTTAGACTTATTATTATTTCCCACTCCCTTATTTTACCTAAAGAGATTCAAACTAGTCTTTTCAGGCTTAGTCTCTATATAAGAGTTAGATCTCCAGTTTCCTTTCCTCTCTAGCACTAGTATTAGTCAGTTGAGAAGGAACCTCAGGGCTTGTTTTTAACCTATCCTTCTCTTTTAGGCTCGTTTCTTCATCCTAATTCATTTGATTAACTGATCTGGCTTGAGGATTGCTATAAAAAAGGCGCTCCTAGCAAGAGGGAGTTAAAGAATCATCATCCGGGCTCTACTAGCCGTCTTTGTCTTATTAAAACACTTTAAGGTATTCACGATAATAAGTAACGCTAAGTGGCAGTCCATCCAGGGTTTCTAGATAGTACTAGCCTTTATCTAAGGCTATTTTAATCCTATACAGCCCCTGCTATCTGGGCTTGAACTTAGCTACTATAGAAAGGTCGGTTTTTCTAGGGTTATCATACTGCAATACTAAGTCACTAACCTTTAGCAAGGCTTTTCTCAAAGCATAAGGAAATCCTTAATCTATCCTTACTACTTTCCTCTCTCTAAACTTAGCAACCCTTCGCCTTACAATCTCTACGTCCTCATCTAAGAAAGAAAGGGCGCGGATTCTAGCTATAAATATTTAATTAGATATTTTTATATTATCCTAAAGGATTATCTTTTATATAAGCGCATCCCCTTTTAGTAGGAGACCTGGTTCATACTTATATAGTAAGTATGCAGGAGTGTAGCTATAGGATACTCTTAGCAATACCCTATCTACAAATAGAATAGCTAGGAGATTAACTAACTAATTCCCTATCCTTAGAGCATCTATTTTCTTAATATAAGACATAATATTACTATAGCCTGATTCAATTAACCTATTTGCTTTAGCATTATATATAAAAATATATACAGTCTGTACACCCAGGTCTCTTAGGATATCTATAAGGCCTTATTAATATTCTAACCTATTATTAATTACTACTATAATAAGTATTCTAAAGTAAGAAAAGATCCTTCTTAAGAATAAGCATATATAAGAGGCTTTAAGTGACTTAAGAGCTTTAGCTTTAATCCATTTAGTAAGGTCACATCTAGCTTCTAGTAAGTACTTCTTATCTTAAGACTTCTTAAGATGTTAAGTATCTATATAGATCTTTATCATAGGATAGCCAGGTCTGGTAAATACTATAGGTTCCCTAGCCCGTTATACATTATAGATTTAGCAAGTCTCGCAAGCCAGGATAGCTATATTCACATCCTTATAGAGGTTTAGCTAGTAGTATCTCTCTTTCAGGAGTCTTACGGTTTTCTCTCAGCCTTAATGCCTATAGTCTTTATAGTATGATTTAATCAAATGCTTCTATATGCCTTTATCCCTAACAACCAGCTTAGGGTCGCGGTTTAAGTAAGTTATTTATAATTATAAGGTTCCTTTATAGAAGAAGAACCTTTTTACTTTAAGGTAAAGACATATATATGCCTTATCTAATATATCTTAAGGGCATTGCTAAGTCTATAAAAACCTCCTTAGGACTCTTAATTCGCTAGTATATTCATCTTTTAGTAATTCTAGTAGTAGTTAAGATTCCTGCCGGGTTTCTACTAAGTTGACTATAATAGCATTTAATTATTAGTTAATAAAGGCCTTAATATCCCCTTTAGCTTCTTAGTCCAGTTGATTAGATAGGCCTAGTGGTTTTCTAAATAGCCTATTAGCTACTATGTTTTTAATTCTAAGTATATATCAGACTATAAAGTCAAAGAGTAGTAAGTAACTGATCCATCTATTAACCAGTGCTCCTAGGATGTCTATCCCTTTCTTATTAAGCTAATAGACTAGTACTTAAGCATCTATCTCTAATATAAAGTGGATTCTGTATAAATATATGCATAACCATTTAATCAAAAGCAGAATGCCTTAGCATTCTCTTTTTATAGTATTATAATTATGTTTACTCTAAGTCTATATGCTGGATTCGAATCTCACTGGATAGCATTTGCTATCCACTACTTATATAAGAACATAACCCTAACCTAACAGACTAGTATTAGCTATAAGAATGACCTCCCTATAACCAGAAGATAGGTTTAGAGTAACTAAGATAAGCACTAATAATAATTTATCCTTTAGTATTTATATAGCCTTAGCCTATAAATTACTCTAAATAAATTTAGCGTCTTTCTTTAGCAAACTTATTAATAGCTTCGCAATAATTACATATCTAGCAATCCATATCCTATAGTAGCTAGTAACTCCTAAGAATGCTCTAACTTCTATATCAAAGTCATAGCCAGTCTACTTAGTAATTTTAATAACTTTAGCCTCTTCTAGCAATCTCCTATAAGTACCGCAAAGATACTTAACTACTAGAGCAGTTCGTCTGCAAAACTATGATTTTAGCATAGAAACAGTATATCTAGCCAATTTAATATTTAATAGAGTCTGATCTAGGTTAATTAAATACTCTTTAATATACTATCTAACTCCTGGGCTGGCTTCTTTATTATTATAAGTTATAGTAAGTCCTTTTATTACTATATTATTAAGGAAAGCTGTATAAATATCCAGTATTAAGTCAAATAAGATATAAGTAATAATCTTTATAAATTAGGCTATAGAGTTAGTCGCTCCTTATAGTAGCGTGCATATCCTTAGTAGGCCTAATAGAGTTATAAAAGTAGTCAAATCCCTGCTTTCTTTAGCCAGACTGATTTAGTCATATCTTAAGAAGAAGTCTAAGAGTAATAACATCTAATACATCGCTATATCTACTAAGAACTCCTCAGTACCTAGAGGGCTTAAGCTATTATAAATAGTAATACGGTTTATTCTAATAGCTAAATTAATTAACCGGATTCCACTGTCCTTTTTTATAACAAGCATAAAGGGGTTCTTATAAAAGCCATAACCTTCCTCTAGAATACCTCTTCTGAGTTATTAACAAAGTAAGTCAATAACCTTTTAGCATAGCCCTAAAGGAATAGGAATGCTGCCTACTTACCAAGCCTTATGAGGGACGACCTTAATAACTTATAGTAAAGCGACTACTAAGTCAACTCTTTTACAGTCCTCAAAGTCCTAGGCTAGCGCAGCCTCCCTATTATACAAGATAGTAGCAAATATATCTTATTCTTCCTTAAATAAGGTCTCATTCGTTTAATTAACTATTTCCATTAGCCTTTCTTTTATTAACTGACTTCCTTTCTCTAGAGTGGAGAATTTAGATATAAGGAAGTCAGAATACTTACCTCCCTTTTCCATTTAGAAAGCAATTTCTGCTATCTTCTTCAATTTCTAGTAAGGATCGCCTTCTAGTACTAAACCATTAAATAGTAGGTCATTAATTAAGTAGATCTTAATGCCTTTTCATTTATAGAGAGTGTTTACTCTAATATACTAAGTATCTTTATTAAGAGGCTGATTTTTCTTTAATCTCTTTTTCTTAGTAAGGCGTCTTAGTCATTCTAATTCTTCTTACATATTAGTAATAGCATTAGCATACTAGTTAGCTATACTAATAGTAAGGATTCGGATGACTTTAGTAAAGTCCTCTTAGGAAAGTATCTAGCTTTTCTTAAGGATATCATTATCCTCTAATAAGAAGTCATTTAGCTCGTGGACTATTAGAGGATTGATTATAAGCAGTATTAATACTCCGCACCTCGCCTCCCTAAGCATAGTGCATCGTATTTAACTATTCTTATAGTAAGCGTAATTAAGCGAATATTACTTAAATTAAGGCGGATTATAAGTCGCTCTTAATTAATTAAATAATTAAATATAAGTCTATTAGATCTAATAAACAGCATCCTTAGAATAAACAGAACTATAACTATTAAAGAGGGTGCTATATATAGCCAGATAAGCATGCATACATTCCTAAGGTATAGAATTATAGCCGCTTCTCTTACTATTAAGATCTTCCTTCTAGAATAGAAAGTTATAGAAGTGCTAACTGGCTTAACATTAAGGCTATAGTATTAAGCCTATTTATAGGAAATAAAGTTCCTTTCTAAGTCTGAATTTACTAATGCCTCTATTATAATGCCCTTAGGAACTTCTAGTTAGATAATTAGTCATAGGGTGTCTTATGAGTATAACATCTTATATAAGTCAGATATACCTATAGAGTTAATTACTAAACTTAAAGTCAATTAATTAACTGAACTCTCCTCTAGTTTTATATAATCTTAAGAGTTATTAATAAAATGGACTTTTCCTTCATTATCTTCTCCTAAGTAATATCCTAAATAGAAGTGCTTAAAAGCAGGGTTATTTAAGTTAAGAGAATGATATTCATTAGATAACTTAACTATAGTAATAGTAAATTTAATATAATCCTTAAATAAGTTCTTATTATCTTTATATAATAATACTAGGGCTACTTAGTAGTAAGAGTAATCATCTATCTAATTAATTAATTCTAATATTACTATAACTATAAGCACTTTTCTCTTAAGTATAAACAGCTTAGTCAGCTATTCAGAGTTAATAAACTCTATTCTATTAACTTATTCTACTACTATAGCATAATTATCTAAGCAAGCTCGGCCTAATCTAGTATTCACAAGCTTAAGGATAGTGCTATATAATAAGGAGATCTTAACCCTTCTGACTGCATTAAGCAGAGTAGTAATAGCCCTATAGCATTAATCTTAGGCTAAGTACGGATTATCTATTCCGAATTGCTCTCTGAATTTCATTTAATTAGCTAATTTCTAGCAGCTAAGGATCGTTTTAAGGATCATATCCTCTTCTTCTATTAAGCCTATAGAGGTTTATAGTAACTCTACTTACCCTATCTTACCTCTCTATCTTTTATTATTATAGATATTAACTAATACTTCTCGCTTATTATCGCTTTCTTCTATTATCCTATAAGTATCCTCTTCTAGGCTAAAGTAGACCTTTTTAGGAGCAGGAGCGACTTACACTTAGTAGACTAAGAGGTACTCTTCTAACTGCTCGCTCTCTTCCCCTAAGTAGTTTGAAATGAAGATCGGGTTAGCCCTTATAGTAGGTTCTATTAGAGTAATAGAAAAAGTGAATATTACATTTATTTAATTAACTGATTTAATAATATATAAATATAGCTTATTGAATATTTCCTACTTATACTATGAAGGAGTCTAGTTATATAAGGGTTTAACTAAGCTCTTAATATCCACTACCTAGGTCATATAGAAGGGATTATTAGTATAAGTTAAGGCAATAACTACTAGTTATTAAATATATAATTCCTTTTAGAAGGCTATTACTAAGTGTAATAGCAGATACTGCCCATTGCCTACTCCTAGTTAGCAGAAGCCTACTTTAGAATTATATTTTATATACTCTCTCTTAAAGTTATATACTAAGTATTCATACTAATTAGAGTAGTAACCTAAGACCTGATAATACTAATATCCTTTAATCCTATTAAATAACGAAGTAATATTAACTATAAGTAAGGATTTATTATTCAATTAATTAAATAGATCTACTAAGACTTAGTTAACTATAATATTCCTTATAGTCTTATTACGCCTTTTTCAATATTCCTATTAGCACTAGATTATCATTACTAAGTCTTAGTTAGTTTTCTCTATTAGGGCTAAGCGAACCTATAATAACTTAAAGCTATTTATTAAGTCATTAATAGGGTTGTTATAAGTAGTTACTAGAAGTAGTAGAATAGTTATACTAGTAGATACTTACATTCCGTAAAGTAGGACGTAAGCTAGTAGTAATAAGTATTAGAAGGTTACCAGTTTAAAGGGAGTTATAGCTAACTATAGTTTCATTTAATTAAATGGATAGCTAAGGCTAGATCGTTTTCTAATAGTAATATCTATATCTAAGCAAGAAATAATATACTAATAAAAAGTCTTATATTCTATTCATCTAAGCTCCGTTAGACTTTTATTACTTCTTATACATACTAACTGCATAAGTCTTATAAGTAGGATATAGCAAAGGGCCTAAGACTAGTAAGAAGTCTTAAAATCCTTTGGATTAACTATAGCCACTAAGAAAGAGTAATAGTATATTAATTATTAGATAGAGCTCGGATCAGCAGATTCGGGGATCTAAGTAGCATTCATCTGACTAAGGGTCGTCTCTAGGGTTTCTTTAGAGTCAAGATCCTAGCCTTTGAATATATTTATAAGGTTCTTCTTTACTATTGCCTATTCAAACCGTTAGACCGCTGATTGGACTAAGGCCTTTATATTATCATCCGTATAAAAGCAGACGAAGTGTAATAGCCATTATTCTTTAGGCAATCTGTCATTTTTAGCTATAATTTTAAAAGCCTCTATATAGGTTAAGATATTTAATCTATTAAACTTATATCTTAGCCTTTGCATAGTAAAGCGCGTTTAGGCTAGAATAGTCATAGTAATATAGTTAAGTTCTGCTTCTAAGATATTCACTAAGGGTATTATTATTATTAACTTATTAGTTAAAGATACTAAAGTCATAAAGGAAGTCATCTTTACAGAGTGTGACTAAGGTCAAGCTTACTACTACCCTTTTCAGCCCCTTCTAGACTGAGTTTTATAACTCAGTAAAGGGTACGGTTATAAAAGCAATTAATTAAGCAGATAGGAAAGTTAAGAAGTGAAAGCGCGTCCTAAGGATTAGATATCTTTAAGATTGCTTATCTTCATCCTCTGCTATAATTATAAGGATTAGAAGAGTCTTATATAGATCTATCTAAAGGAGATAGCTAAGGCGATTAACAGGTCCCTCATTACTAACTATATAATTAATAGTATTATAAACTAAGTCAGAATGTTAGTTAGTAGGGGTAATTCAGTTAGTTAGGCTTTCCTACTATTAACGCCTTTTAAGTAGATAGCTAAAGGGGAATTGCTAGTAACTATCTGATTAATTAATTATAAGAGTCTAGACTTAGCCTAGGTCTTAACCTTATTGCCTATAGTAGCTTTTCACTTCACTTTCACATTTACTTTAACTATAAGTAGTGTTATAAGTGTCTTATTAGTGCTAAATATAATGCCTTACGGCATTAATAGTAAATCCATTATAAATTAGTATAATAAAATAGGGGAAAAAGGGGTTTTTAGTTCTGCCTTTAGTAAAATCAATTAATTAGCTAAAGACACTATGTGCTTCTTAGTTAGAGGCATTAAGTAAGGTTATTTTTTAGAGTTAATTAGATATTCTATATCCTCTTAATCCCCGCATCCTCGCTTACTCATACCACCTCCCTTCTGCACCCAACTTAGGTCTTCGCAATAGCTTAGAAGTGTCACTACTTATTCAATTAATCTACTAATCGATAGGATCAATTGATCAATTAAACCAGCAGCTTATCTCCCCACCATAACCTCCAAAATATATTAGGCAGGGGGATAAGAGAGACACCACTACCCAAAGTGACGGATGCCGTAGGGTAGGCAGGATGCATATCAGAGCGAGGATAGATAAGACTCACAAAATAAAACAGATAAAAAGAAGGCCAGAGCTGCAGTCGAGCAGCTGGCTAAGAAATGAATCAGATATTCCAATTAATTAAATAAATCTCATCATAATGACATCAAAAACCATTCAATAACTCAAAAATAAAGGTGGGCAAGAACATTGTTAATTGCTATCTATGTCCGAGTTATCTCTGCCTTTTATCTCAGACCAACTCCCATTATCCTTATCGATAGCTTTATTAAGACCGGCACTCAAATTGGTCGGCCAATTAAAATGTCCAGGCCATTCTAGCTAGTGGGCCCTCAGCCCTGACACAGTAGCTGCCTTTATTAACTCTAGCTATAGGTATTTAAGTAGCTTAGCTTTAGTATATATTATATAACTCTTTTAAATAATAATAGTAGCTATTTATTCTATACTTTTATTTTATACTTAAGTATTAAATACTAAAGGCTTAATAAGTATTCTACAATCCCTTAGTAATTCTATAACTTATAAGTATATATTTATAATCTTATTATTATATTTAATTGCTTTAACTTTAATAAAGTATAATACTTTTAGTATTTTAAGGAAATAGATAATTACTAAGTATAGTATAAGCATTAACTAATTATCTATATAATAGTTCTATAAGTAATTAATAGCTTTATCTATAAAAATCCAGACTGATATATAATTAATATAGCCTTAGGTTATTAAATAGAAATTAAAAGTAATATAATTACCTAGCCTTACTTTAGCTATTACTTTTTATAAAGCTTATTTAATCATTTAGTAAGCCTTTACTATACTATAAGTATTATAATTAATAGTTATAATCCTTTATAGTCCTTTAGGCTCTTCTATCTTTAGTCTAACACCCCTTAAAGCACTTATTAAATACCTAAGGGCATTAGAGCTTAGATAACCTAGCTATTAGTACTATATAATAGTATCTCCTTAAAGAGATTATCTATAAGTCTATAATATATGCCTTTATCTCTTTTAGAGTTAATTAGAGAGGAGTACTACTAAGCTATTAGTAAGTGCTTATTAAGTATTTAATATAATCAGTTAGCTCTCCTTCTCTTTAAAGACTTACTATCCCTCTCGCTTATTAATAGCTCTAAGGAAGGTTCTATTTAATCTTTTAAGATAATTATTTCTTAGTCTTATATCTTACTAAATGCCTCGCTTTTTTAACTTTAAAAAGGATATAAAGTTAGTAATAAAAGCTATATATAATATAATATTAAAGACTATAAGCTTCTTTAATAAACTATTAATAGCTATTAGAATAATAGTTCCTTTATTATATTTATTAATTAATACTTATTATATACTTAATTAAAAGAAGTCTCCTAAAGGAGCTACTTATAGGTTCTTTATTCTTATTATATTATAGAAAATATCTAGTATTACTCTTGAGTCTAGGAGGACAGAATCTTATAGTAAATAGTATTTACTAGCTATTAAGGCAGTATTCATATTATAGAACCCTATTAGTCTAAGTTATATAAACCCTTTTAATTTAATCTTTTTAATTTAATTAGCTAGGTTATTTTCATTCCTTTTAATCTACTGCTTAATACAGTTAGTAATATACTTAATAAGTAAAAATTCTTATAGTATTCTCTTTAGAAAGGCATAGTAATATTATATAAGTAAATAGAAGAAGTAATATATTAAGCACTTAGATTCCTTATTATTTCTAATACTCTAATAGAAATGCTTCTTACTTCCGCCCCTTTACTAAGCATTCTTTAAATAACCTTTATTTTATTCTTTTTAGCTACTTTTACTATAAAAAGCGCTTAATATAATTCTTACTTTCTTTAAAAGCTCTAGCTAGTTATTAATCGCTCCATAAATATCTACTATAACTAACCTAATAGTAAAAGTATTAGCTCTAACCTAAAGAGTCTAGGTTTTACTATAAGTATTAATCTATAACTCTATTAATATAGATTATAAAGCGCTAATTAAGTTATTAAGCTATTAATTAGGCTTTATTACTTCTTAAAGCTTAATATCTTAAGCTTTATTACTAGTATTCTTCTAATATATAAGCTAGTTACTAATTACTTAATAGATTATAATCTTATTTAAGCGCAGTTTAGCTAATATCTTATAATATACTTAGTAAGCCTTCTACTTATATTTATCTTTAGTAAGGAAGAACTTATTATAAAGTGACTAAATCTACTTAGTAAAGGACTTCTTATTTAAATAATAGTACTAAAAGTAAGTTTTATTAATTATATTTATAACCTAGTTTTTAATAGTCTTTATCTTCTTAACTGTTTATAAGTATAGCTTATTATAGTACTTATAATTAGTCTATAGTGCATTATATATTTAAAGACCCTTTTTTATTAGTTTATTAATATCTTAAGCTTAGATAGCTATATTATTCCCTTCTTAGAAAGTTAGATTATTATTATCTATTTAAACTATAATTATATTAGTACTTTAAGTAAAGGTTAATAAAGTGTTAGTAAGCATTTTATAACTATTTAATACATATTTCTTATAAAACTTCTTAATATTTAAGAGAGTTAGTACTATAAGTATAAGCTTTAGCTTATTAATCTTTATAAGATTAAAGAAGTCCTAAAAGTCCTTTCTCTTAGCCTTTATCTTAAGTATTTTAAACTAAGTAATCTAATTATCTTCTATAATAAACCTAATAATTAAATTAGTTATTATTATTCTTAGTAAGTATTCTATAAATACTTATATATAATTTATACTTAGTTAAGTATTTAATTAAGTAGTAATATAGTATATAAGACTCTTAATTATTAGAAAGCTTATATAGTATTTAAATAACTTAATTATATATATATTATCTATATATATCTAGGAGGTCTTCTGGCCATAACTGTATATATATTCTAATTACTACTAAAAGTAGAGGCCTAAAGTATTTGCACTAATAGGCAGTCTTAACCCTGGAGGTCACTACATAACCGCCCGATCAGGTGCTTTATACATAATCCAATCTAACAGATTGAGTTCGACAGATGTTAATATCGCTGACATTAACATCTGTCGAACTCGCAATTTCGCGCTGTAACTGCTCGATATCAAGGTACATCATTAATGGCGAAGGCACTAACAAGGAAAGTCAGAGTGGCGAGAGGCGAGCGCTCAGTGCAGGGCCACTTGATTAGGCGACACATTTAAATTTTTCGAAATATTAAACTAGGCTAAGGGGTACATAATAGAGTTCATGCGCTGAACTAGCTCTTTGATTGCTCCATGTTGCCAAAGATGAGAAGCAAAGACTGCGGCGAATGCTGTGGCGAAGCCTCGTTGCTGGTGGCATTGTTAAGGGATGGTGCACTGGACGGTGTCACGGTCTTCTCGTGCTGAGCTGTACCAGGACTCTGGACAAGTGCGGTACTCCAACGCGTGCAGTTCAGAGAGCAACACGTGAGACTGGAGAAATTACAGCCTTAGGCATCAAGCATTCATGTCTCGATAGGCTGTGGAAAAGTGCGGTGGACTTGCATAAGCAGGATCAGGTCGAATGACTAATAATGCCTGTTGAGCCACCCCCTTGCCGAATCACCCCCCTACCGAGTCAACTCCCTGCCGAGTCACCCCCCTGCTGAACCACCCCCCCTCCCAAAAGAAACTGGCATGGTCGACCCCACATACCTCAAGGATCCATCGCCAACATTGATCCGACATCACTTCCTTACTTCTAGACTCACCACTTCCAAGTTTGATCTTGGATGCTATAGTTACATAACCTGATTTCTTATCTCGCGGCTCGTATAGCGTCTTCGCAGGGCCAATAATAGACCGTTAAGTATTGCGCCTCATTAGGTGTTTTAGGGTCTAGACTGCTGCCTGCAGCTACTCCTCGACACCATATGACATATATATATATAGGCTCGCGCGATGAAATCTCATGCGTGCATCTAGAACTATCACCTACAGAACTAGAGTCGAAGATTATCCATCCTGCCTCTTCACACGCATCTTAACGACCTTAAAATTTATCAAACAAAGATTCCTTAGTGTCCCCTTCAACATGCCGAATGTCAGACGACCAGAGGGGCCCGCAAGCGGTAGTAAACAAGAGGTGCCCGAAAGCGGTGGTAAACAAGCGGCAGAGGTCAACGAAAGCCACCTTGGTGTCCCAGGCTATACAGACGACCCCATCTTCTCCTACATCCGCTACAGCGACAAAGCTGAGGTTTGCTTCCCCTAGCTATCCTCTAGCAGCTCTTGAACTTCTCGCTAACCTCTGCCTCAAGCGCTCCCTCCGCAAGTGCGACTTTGAAGAGTTCAAGGCCGAGCTGATCGCCTTTATTAATTTGTACAATGAGGCTGCGGGCGGTGCAGCGGAGGGGGTAGAGAAGATGAACGAGCATAAACAAGCCGCGTTCAGCAAGATCGAGGGTTTCCCTGAGCTGGTCGCTGATTTTGATCAGTTTTTGACCGCCTCAAAAGTGGTAATGAGACGTCCTACGGCCATGCAGTACCAGGACGCTGTAGCACCAGAACTTGCAAATTTGTGAGACCTTTCGTCTTGTTTTCTTTCATTTTCGGCCCTTCTATCCAGTGTTGGCCAAACCAACGATCCCACTATTCAAGAAAATAAATATATCCTTTTTGCGCCCATAATGTCCCTTGATTTTTTATTTTTGATAATCATCTTCCAGTTCAGACCTCTCATTGCAACGTGTCCTGACTACATGTATGTGAGGGAACCTTCTCGAACCTTCCACTCATAATGCATTCTGACATGATTGGCTAAATCGCAGCATCCTGCACGTGATAATTGGGGGGGGGGCCACGTGACACCAGGCGTCTACGTTGCACGGGTTGTGACACGGTACTTCACGTACTTCTCTCACCCTGCCTTCCCCCCTCCCCCTCTAATATATCCTTGCCATCCTCCGTGTTATTTTTACGACAATATCCATTTTTTTTTAAACTTCCATTTCGTGATGGATCCTGAAATCGAATCTTTCCTCCTATTTACCGAGTCGGACGTGCCGTAAGTGACCATATGAGACCAGACCAGACCACAAAGCAATGACAAATGAAAGGGAAAACAACGGAAAAAGAGTTGATTTTGACTTTTGATTAGACCAAACACACCCCATGTGAGCCTCGAGCTGGCTCTCGGCCAGATATTGACGGAAAACTCAGACTGTAATGTGCTGGTGACCTTGCGCCGTTCAAACGACTCTAATGAAGGAAAACCATGCATTCTGAGCTGGAGCCAGTACGACGCCGCCGCGGCATTCATGCTCTTTCACCACACGCCAAATAATAATGGCTTGCGTAAGATCGACATAGAAGGCGATCCCGTTGCGGCCCCTCAGGCACCCTTGATCGTGGGCGGATGGAACGGGTCGTTGCGGGAATTAACGCCTGGAGGGAGCGTACGATTCATGGCGATTCTGCCAAAGAGGTATCGGAGGGAGTTAGTGAGTGGCGAGAAATACGAGCTGGTGTGGCCCGGCGGTGAGATCGCCATTTGGGATTGGGGCTCGAAGGAGCAACACTTGGGTCAGAGGTTGGATGAGAAGGTGCCGAAGATATGCCTCCCTGCTGCGCGAGTCACTCTTGAGTTCAACAAGTTTGGTCTGGACGCGGAGGCGCAAGGGAGTCCTTCCCCGATTGCTGCTTCGGAAAGAATGGAAGTATTTTCTATATTGAGTGATAGAGAAGATTTGCTAACTCCGCCATAGTCCTGAGGCACCGACGCTGAGTGTCAGTCTCGATTGCGAAAAGATTGTTCCCCAAGGTGGTGAAGTAGATGTGAAGATTAGCGTGCTATATGAGGCTCCAACTGGCAGCCCGGCGATCACATTTCACAGTTACCCTTTCCAGTGGTGGTACGGTCCCCGTGAAGGGTACAGGTTATATCGCCGTCGAGAGAACACATGGGAGAAGATCGAGGACGACACCACTGGCTTCATGATTGTCGACGATCCCGATGTTAGCATTAACGTGAGCCAGGATGAGAATTTCGAAGACCTTCAAGCAGGAGAGACGTGGACGACATCACATCGGCTACAAGCACAGGGAGGTCTGCCTGATGATACGAGTGTTGGGGATGTGTTTCGCTATATATTCAAGGGCGTCAAGTTAGACTGGTGGGACTGGGGAGATAGCTCAGATCATGTAGAAACTGTGGTCAAGCTGCCCTGCTTCATCAAAGGGCAAGTTACCGAGCCTCAGGATAATGGTGGAAGGCCAAAGCTCATAGTGCCAGCTTCAAATGCTGTAGAATTTACTATAGCAGAGTAAATAGATTTCTTCCGAGACCTGCTATTTATTCAGTGGCTCAAAAGAGGTTCCTCCTCACTAATCTTTCTACTATGATGCCGTCTAGACAGATATAACAACGCCGCCTGTACAATTGCAAAAGAGTCTTGCTATTTGCACGACATCACATTGGGATCTCATACACGCACAGCCGGCTGTGCGAAAAAGTCACGTAATATTAAACGCACAGCCGGCTGTGCGTGTATGAGATCCCCATCACATTGCTAATCTTACCTCAGGCACTCAGACCCACACACTAGCCGAATAAGCGCTAAGCGCACGTGATTCTGTGTGTGGGCCTGAGAGATTTTTAGCACAATTTAGTGGCCCATCTCTTAAGGTACATACATTTTGTATGTGTCTCCAGCTGTAAATTATGTACCCCCACCTGCTACGCCGGACCGATTCTAACTAGAGAATTACAACGCCTTATATCACCTTTAATGCAACAGAGAACATCAAAATAGCTGTGCACGGAAGATCTATAACGTCTCAGCTACCGATTGAATTGAGTCTCATTTGGATATGATGCTTCGTTGTTAAGATATCGCGGTCGATGCTGGGCGTGCTGCGCTACTTGCTCTGCGTAGTTAACAATTCGCCTGGAGCTCTGACGAAGGTGGCGGCGTGTTGAAGGCTCGCTCATAGAACGGATGGACGAAACCGGTGATGTAGATGTTTCCATTATACGTCTCGGCTTTATTGAATTGTATATAGGGACGCTGTTATTACGTTGTTCTATGATGCTGCACACAATTTGGCAGCTCATCACGAAGTTAGGGGATGGGCCACTAAATCGTGTTAAAAATGCCCCGGAACTGAAAGCGAAGCGAGAAGTGAAGGGGACTACTACTGTTAGATTGGATCATATACAAAGCACCTAATCGGGCGGTCACGTAGTGACCTCCAGGGTTAAGACTGCCTATTAGTACAGATACCTCAGGCCCCTACTTTTAGTAATAATTAGAACACATAAGCAATCACAGCCAGGAGACCTCCCAGATAGATACACACAATACACACACAATCAAATCATCTAAGTACTATATAAGCTTTCTAATAATTAAAAGTCTTATACACTATATCACTACTCTATTAAATACCTAACTAAGCATAGATCGCATATAAGCACTTATAAAACACTCACTAAGAATAATAATGACTAATTCGACTACTAGGCTTATTATAGAAGATGATTAGATCACTTAGTTTAAAATACTTAAGATAAAGGCTAAGAAAGAGGACCTTTAGGACTTCCTTAACCCTATGAAGATTAATAAGCCAGAGCTTATACCTATAGTACTAACTCCTCTAGATATTAAGAAGTTCTATAAGAAATATGCATCGAATAGTCATAGAACGCTTACTAATACTCTGTCGACCTTTACTTAAAGTGCTAATATAATTATAGCTTAAATAGATAATAATGACCCGACCTTCTAAGAAGGAAATAATATAACTATCCAAGCCTAAGACATTAATGAACTAATAGAAAAAGGTCTTCAAATATATAACATACTATAGACTAACTATAAGCATTATAATAAGCTATACTTATAAATAATTAAGAAGATAAAGATTATTAAAGACTAGGTTATAAATACGATTAATAAAACCCACTCCTAGTACTATTACTTAAATAAAAAGTCCCTTACTAAATAGATCTAGTCATTCTATAATAAGTTCTCCCTTACTAAAGACAAATATAAGCAGAAGGCTCGCTAAGTATACTATAAAATACTAACTAAACCGTACTTAAATAAGATCATAACCTATTAAGTAACTAGCGACTGGCTTATGCATTAAAAGAATATTATTAATAAAGCCTAGGATATTAAACTCTAAGAAGCAACAGAGCTTAATCAGTAGCTCAATAACTTAACCAGCGCTTTACAATCTATACTAATAGAGTCATAAATTAATGCTTATAGTATAACCCAGACCCTCTAGGTCAGAGCCAGCACTCTCACTATTAGGCTAGTTATAGTAGACATTCATAGAGCGATTAATAACTAGCCAGAGCCTCTAAAGAAGGCAAGAATTGCACTAGGCGCCTTCTATAGTAGAGGCAGCTAAAAAGAATAAGATAAGAGTCACTTAGAGAATGCCTAGCAAAGGGGCGGAAGTAAGAAGCATTTCTACTAAAGCATTAGAGACAATAAGGAATCTAAGTGCTTAGTATACTACCTCTTCTATCTACTTACGCAATATTACTATGCCTTTCTAGAGAGGATACTATAAGGATTTCTACTCATTAAGCATATTGCTAACTATATTAAGCAGTAAATCAAAAGGAATGAAGATAACCTAACTAATCAGATTAGAAAGATCAAATTAGAAGGGTCTGCATAACTTAAACCAGTAAGGTCCTATAACATAAATACTGCCCTAATAGCTAGTAAATACTATCTACTATGAGATTCCGTCCTCTTAGACTCAGGAGCAATACTAAATATCTTCTATAATACAATAAGAATAAAGAACCTACGAGCTGCTCCTCTAAGAGACTTCTTCTAGTCAGGCATATAGCAAGTATTAATTAATAGATATAGTAAAGGAACTATTACTCTAATAGCTGCTAATAGTTCACTAAGGAAGCTTACAGTCCCTAACGTTATACTATATACAGCTCTTACTATTAACCTTATATCCTTCTTAAAGTTAAGAAAGCAAGGCATCTAGTAGGATATAAGATTAGAAAATAATTATCTTAAGAGATCAGATAGAACCTTCCTTAAAGCCATTAATAAGCAGGAAGGATAGCAGGTCCTTAAAGGGAAGAAGAGCTAACCGATTACATCAAACACTTAATAAGCACTTACTAACAGCTTAGTAGCACTCCTCTCTAATCAACCCCAAAAGAGACAAAAGCATACATCATAGACTCATAGACGACCTCTCCGAAGAGACACCATTACATAGTACTAACAGCTAGGTCATCCAGGCCCTAATGCCCTTAAGTGCCTAATAAGCGCCTTAAGGGGCGTTAGACTGAAGATAGAAGAGCCTGAGGGACCACAAAGGATCATAACTATTAACTATAATGCCTATAGTATAGCAAAGGCTCGCTAAATAATCAGACAGGCTCTATAAGAAGCAATAGCTAGAGCAAGGCCGGATAACCATATTACTCTTAATTTCTATCCAATGACCTAAGGCTATGCTAATTATATATCAATCTAGATCTTTATAAATAGAGCTACTGGTTACTCATAGGACTACTATACAGATAATTAGTCAATACTTATACTATACTTAGCAATTACCCATTTCTTTAAGATACTAAAGGTCTAATACTCTATTAAAGTCAAGGCGATTGAATGCAATAATAAGATTATAAATATATACTCACAGGTTATAGAATTATTAAAGGATCGTAAAATACTTACCAAGCCCTTAGTACCTAATACCTAGGCATAAAATAGAAGCGCAGAACGAGCAGCTACTATCATCATCTAAAAGAGCCACATAATACGCACTAGAGCTAAGCTACCTAAATACCTATAGCTAGAGTCAATAAAGGCAGCTACTTACCTATATAATCATACGCTGTTAATACACAGGAACCAGAAGACCCTATATAAGCTATTCTATAGCCAATTTCGGCCAGAGGAGACCGCAAAGCCTGATCTCTCACACCTCTAAGCATACGGCTACAAAGTCTTCACCCTCACAACTAACGCACAGCTGCGAAAGAACCGGCTATGAAGGCAGTCACTAAGAGCCTGGATCGGCTTCCTAGTTAGTTACACATCTAGCAATTCCTTCAGAATGTAGAATCCGTTATAGAAGGAGGTCTTTACTACCCGGAACGTTATATTTAACAAATAGTAACTATTTGACAGGCGCTTAGAGAGCCTTTAGAACGATTTACTAAAAGAAGACCTTAAGGCTATTTAGAAGTGAATCCAGAAGCTACTATTAATATAAGAATATATAGAGCAGTAAGTATTATAGCTACTAAATAACGAAGTAGATAAGATCTAAGATAGGTTAGGAAATAGTCACTTTACTAAACACTCAGTAAGTAATTAGGAATAAGAAGAGCCTAAAGAGATATTAGAAAGGTATATAATAGCTAAGTTTAAATTACTTCCTACTCCCCTACAATCACCACCTATTACATTCTTCTATACCTTAGCCACTAGTCTTAGTATAAAAGGGCATAAGGAGGGAGAGACAGATGATAAAATCAGTTACAGAAAGGTTAGCAAATAGCTAGTAAGACAAAGGATCTCCTTTAAAGTAGCATTCCTAGCCAAAAGACTCCAATCACTAAAACACCGCACGAATAACCGCCAAGCGGTCTATAATAGCCTAGCCAGCTCTATTAGATCATTTAATAGAGGAAGTATTACTTGCCCTTAGATCGAACTGGGTATAGGAAAGCAAGAAGCCTAGCAGGATAGGACGAGCTCTATAATTACTATAAGAAAGCAAGAAGCCTAGTAAGATAGGATGAGCTCTATACTTAAAGAGGAAAGGTAGCCCATTATTAGTACATATTAGCAACTATTAAAGCCACTTTCTAGCTTATATATAAAGAGATTAAGTCATCTATACTAAGATATAATACTTATAGCTAAGAAGGCATATCTATAGAGTTATATAAAGTCATAATCATAGATCGAAGTTGCTAAGTCTATAGCAAAAGATCGCTAAATACTTAACTACTATTAGGTCTACATTTATAAGCTTAATAAGCACAGAAGATTCCTAAAGATTAAAGCACACCTTATAATACGCAGTAACTAGCAAACGATCAATAGCTAAAAGACCTATACAATAACCCTAGTAAGCATATCATTCAGGACCCTTATAGCCCTAACTAACCATTTTAACTATAATATACTATAATATAATATAGTCAACGCCTTTATACATATAAAGCTCAATAAAGAGATTTATATAAAAATGCCTAAAGGATATCAGAAGCCAGGAATAATCCTAAAGCTATAGAAAGCCCTCTATAATCTCAGACAATCGCCTCTTTTATAGTAAAAGCACTTCAAAAAGGGTTTACTACTAGCAGGCTTTCGCTAAATGCTAGGTAAGGACTATTACTAGCTTCATAAGGATATTATCTTCTTCTTCTACATAGATAACTGCATCCTCTGCTTTCTAAAGCAGGTCAAACCCTAAGTAATATCACTAATAGAAGACCTATAAAAGACCTATTATTTAGAAGGAAGCAAGCCTCTACAGTGGTTCCTAAGGATCGAAGTAATCTAAGACTGTAGAAACCGTCGCCTATAGCTCTTATAATCCTCCTATATCGACAAGATGCGCTAACTGCTCGCTGATCACATGCTAAGACTATAAGCGATAACTCCTATAATATAGGAAGAACTGTTACTCTATGAAGAGATCACTAGCCCTAGAAGTGTTAATCTTTATTAATATAAAGTCAGAACGATTATATATGCAGCCATAATGACCTAACCGGATATAGCGTTTATAATAAGCCAGCTAGCTAGGTTTAACTAGAACCCAGGGCCACAGCACTATCAAGCGGCCAATCAGGCCCTATAGTACCTCATTAAAACACGCAGTCTTTCCCTCGAATATAGCACAATCCCTAGATGCGAAGAAGATAGCTTATAAGTAGCTTCTAATATAAGTTTTATAGATAACTCAGCAGACCGTCAGAACTCACAAGCCTTCATTATAAAGCTATTCAGAAGGGTCATATTATAGAGAGCAAATAAGCAAGATACAGTCATAACATTAATAACCGAAGCCAAGCTGCTCGCTTTATCCTAGGCTACTAAGGAAGCCCTCTTTACAAGCAGACTTATTTCAGTATTAAAAATCGACTTATCTTTACTAACCGCTCGCTAAGCGACCGCCTCACCCTTAAGAATCACTATTAAATATAATAACAAATAGACTATCTAACTAATTATAGCAGAGCTCATATAGCTACGGACAAAGTTATAGTATATTAATATTCATAACTACTAGCTTAAGTAAGAGATATTAGAAGAAAAGATTAAAGTAATCTATACCCTGTTAATACAATTACTTACTGACGGCTTAACGAAGAGCCTGCTAGGAGAGGCATTTACCAAATTCACCCAGCAGCTCAAGCTAACGGATCTCTCTAATCAATTAGAATAACTAAGGAAAGATAAAGAGCGCAGCTTAATAGTAATGCCCTTAAGCTAAAGGAGCGTGTTAGATTGAATCATATATAAAGCACCTAATCGGGCGGTCACGTAGTGACCTCTAGGGTTAAGACTGCCTATTAGTACAGATACCTCAGGCCCCCACTTTTAGTAGTAATTAGAACACATAAGCAGTCACGGCCAGGAGACCTCCCAGATAGATACACACAATACACACACAATCAAGTCATCTAAGTGCCACGCAAGCTTTCCGACAACTACCCCGGGAACTGACAGGGGGTTGTCTGACTATAAATCTGACGCCAAGCCTTCCCGATTCAGTTTTGCAGTAATGTAATCTCGGGTGAATTCGAAGTACGTATTAAACTTAGATAAAATTTATGCTTATTACTCTTGCTTTGTTTTTACTACTCCCCTTCTGTTACTCTAGGGTTTCTTATTATTATAAATAAATAAAATTAGCATATTTTATTACTATTTTTACTCTTATAAGTAATATAATATAATTACTTTTAACTTCTATTTCTATTATTAGATTTAGTTAATATTTATATATTATATATTTATACTTATACTTTTAAATATACTTTTTATTACTATTACTTATTACTAACTTCTATATTTTAAGGAAATGTTTACTTTTATTACTATTTATACTAAGTATTTCTAAGAATAGACTAATTCTTAGTATTATATATATAATAGATAACGTATGTAATAAGCTTGCGTAATAAACAAGCTTGTGTAACACTTATACTGTGCATCTAAAAGTGTAAACTTTAAATTTCTAAAACAGGCTTTATAATTCTGAGATTTTTAGAAAATTAATTTTAGATATTTAATTAAAAAGTTAATAAGCTAGTCTTTTTTTTATATTTTTAAATAAATTATTAAGCTAGTTATAAATAAATATAGTGTAATAGACAGTGCGAATTTAATACTGCTAGCGCTATAAATATATATAATCTAAAAAAATTCTTAAAAATAATATATTTTATAAGTAAGCTAGGCTAAAAATCTTATTTATTTTAGGCTTAATTTGAATTTTTAAGAATTATTTTAAAACTGCAGTTTAAGGTGGAAATTAGAATGTTATACTTACTTATTTATTATGCAAGCTTATTATATACGTTAATAGACTTAGCGCTATATATAACGTATGTAATAAGTGAGTGTAATAGATAAGTGAGTGTAATAGATAAGTGAGTGTAATACTTAAAATTTCCTAGTATTTATACTATAAGCAAAAATAATTCTCTAAAAATTAAAAAAAGAGTAAGCTAGTTAAAAATATGATATAATCTTAATTATTAAGTAAAGATTTATTAAATATTTTTTCTAGACTTTTAAAAAAATTCTTTATAAAGTTATTAAGAAAAGCCTTATTCGCACTGTTTTTATTAAGTTTTTTATTTTTTAAAAATTATAAAGATTTTTTAAAAATCTAAAGAAAATAATAACATGACTTTTTTAGTTAAATACTTAAATTATACTTTTTAAATCTTAATTAATTATATAACTAGTTTTAAAGAATTTAAAGTTTAGCCTTTTAAGTGTATAGTATTAGTATTACACTCATTTATTTATTACACTCGCTTATTAAATACATTATAGAAATTAAAGGAGATTTACTAAAGCTTCTATTATTTATAAGTTTATTCTATTATTAACTACTCTAAACTTAGCCTATAGTATCTTTATAATAAAGCCTAAGTAATATTCTTAGACTAAGTTAATACTATTATTATATATTAAACATTTGTATTACTATTATTATTATAGCCTTAGAGCATTAGAAAGCTAAAGGTGTTAAAACGACCTTAGTAGACGAGGAAGAAACCACACCTAAATGGCTAGCTATCTTTCTGGGGCCACTGGGCCAATCGCGACTGGCGCTGTCTCGCTGCCTCTAGCAGAGGTCAGCAGCGGCTGCTTCTAGCACTACCGCAGGTAAAGATGACGGGCCGGTCTTTTCAAGATAGCTAGGAAAGCGTCTAATTAGACACTTTATCGGGTTGGATCGCCGCTGCGGATTGTGGCAAGGCTCGAAAAGATGAAGGTTGTAGCGGCAGATCCGGGCTTGGGTGGAAGACCGCAGATGCAGTCAGTCAGCTTGCAGGAAAAGGGCGTATTTAACCGGATCAAAAGAGGTTTAATAGAAAAGTAGGAAACCCGCAATGAAATTAATAGTCATACAGTCTAGAAAATAACAGTGCTGTCCAGTCCCGCAGCTGAGAGGCTTCTCTGCCTCCCTAGCTGTTAAAGCCAGTGATGATAATATTCTCCTTAAAAAATCCCCAGAAAATCCCAAGACCTAGAGAGTTAAATCTCTAGTCCCTACAACCCTATCTAACCCCTGTCCTACTACAATCGCATCAGTATATTAAAAATGCAGTCTAAGCTTAAGGATTATAAAGGAGAAAGTGTTTGTTCTTCTTTCTTATTTTTATTTAATGTTTATATAACTAGACCTTAGAACACTATTTTACAATACTTACAATTAAGTTCGCCTTTACTTACAGTGTCTAAAAGTAGAAAACTACTAATAGTAACACGTTCTAGTATACTATAATCAGACTTCTTCTTTACTATTAGTAATAGTACCTTTACTAATAGATTAAGTAATAGTAGTAATATAAGTCTTATTACTATAAGCCCTGCCTTCCTTAAGTTATTATTATTATTATTATCTCTAAGCTTAGATATATTATTATTAATTAATAACTCCTTAAGGAATGCTAGGTTATAATAAAGCAGAGATTTAAACAAGCCGCCCTTATTTAAACCTTTAGTTAGACAGCACTATAATAAAAAAAAATATATACTAAATACACTCTTTTAAGCACAGACCTTAATATACTAATACTTATATACTAATACTTATATAAAATCAATTTAATAGACTTAATAAAGGATAATATAATAGATATAGCTATTTTAAACTATAATATATTATTAAATAATTACTTATTAATACTTAATTTTAATATATAAATCGATTTAATGTATTAAATAAGAGAATAAGAAGGACACTACTACCTAAAGTAATAGATGTTATAAAGTAAGCAGTGTTATAAGCTGGGGCCTGGGTGTATATTCTACTATATCTTACTACTTCTATAGCTATCTAAGGCCAGGCTTATATCAGGCCTATAAAGGAGGTGTTATAGACAGGTCGGGACCAGGTCCCCACTAGTAGAAATAACATGCCTATAGTTAAATCTTCTACTTAAGAAGTTAGATAAGAGAATTAAGACTTTATATATAATATATAGAACTAGATCACTAAGTACTAATTACTAAGGTAAAGGAACTATAATAGTATAAAACATAACGATAGGCATATCTAATAGTATAGCTATTAATAATAACATCCTTTAAGTTAGATATAAAGAGAACTATAATAAGTAGTAGTAATTGCTAGTTCTTGCATTATGCTAACCCCTTCCATAAGACGCTAGAAATATCACTTAAATAGTATATTAAAACTGATAGAAATCTCGCTAGAAGCAGCTCTCGTAAAAGTATACTTAGTGAAGAAGTTCAAACCCTATGGGCAAAACCGAATAACTGCGGGAAAAGCTCAAAATCCCCAAACTAATTAACTTAGGAGATCTACTTACTATAAAGAGAGTCAGAACCTTCCTCCTTAGGAATAAAAACACTAAGGTTAGATAAACCTTCCTAGCAAAATCTAATAGATTTCTAGACCTTATAGAACTCTGCTATTATATACTTAATGAATATAGTGACCTAGTTAGACTTAATGAGCCATAAGACGAAGAACCCCCTTCTAACTGGAATTCTATTAACCTATACTAAATAAAGGAAGCCTAGAAGATAATAGAAAGGATCCTTAAGAGAGTAAGAGAACTATAACTTCTCACAAATCTGCCAGGCCTAGAGCCACTTTATACCTCCTGAGAATCAGAAACGGCAATAATGACAGAAAATGAGGATCTCTTTAAATACAGGGATCTCGAAGACCCTGAAAACTTCCTAGCCACCCGGTTAGAAGCTGCAGTACTAGCAATGACCGAGAATAGGCCAAGAAGACCCCCTAAAAAAGGAAAACGGCCCCTAATAGGACTGGGGGTTAGAAGCTACTTAGTAGTAGTGCAATTAGGCCATACATTACTGATAGACGATAGCGTCTCTGACCTAGGGCTAAGAAAAGTCTTCTAAAGAATAATTACCTAATATAGGGAGTCATCATAAAGAATATTAAAAGCTCTTACTAGCGATATATAATTTGGCCTATTAGCATTAGGTCAAACCTCCTAGATAGCAGAACTAGCGCATAAGCAGGAGGCACTGCCAAGAGGGTTAGGATCGTAAGAGTCAGGATCTAGCAGAACGATTAGGCCATTATAGAGATAGGGAGGCAGAAGCCGCTATAATAAAGTCATTTCCTATAGTAGAATGGACAAGGACGCCATTAAAGAAGTAAGGCAGTCGCTAACCCTAGTAAAGCGAGCCTACGCTTAGTATTAAAGATTCTCTACTTTTGAAAATAATAGAAGAAACTACTAATACGAACTATAGGGGATGAACGAGCTTTAGAATATAATAATAGCCTTTACTAATAGAATAAATAGTATTAATACTAAAATTAATACTATAGTAAGGGACTTTAAAGGGATATTAGCTTAGTTTGATTCTATATAGAATAGCTTTAAGAATCTAGAAGAGCGCCTAATAGAGGTCTTAGGAAATATTAATATCCTTATAATACAGTTTGATAATATTACTATTTAAATAGGTAGTATAATTAATAAAGCCACCTTATTTATAAACTGACCGGATTGCTATAATAAGAACTTTATAAAAGCAGACTGAATAGGAGTATGGCTAAATCCGATTTATATAGTGCTAAATTATTATGACCGGTCAGTATGAAAACCTATACTAAGCAAATCTCATAGAGTAATCCTAGGTCGCTACTTATATACTAAGATTAGAGGCCTATATAAGCCTCCTTATAGTTAGAAGGAAGAATTTAATAACCTACTGGATAATACTTATAGAATAATAGAAGCAAAGAGCTAAAGAAGTTATAAGCCATTCTTAGCTAACCTTATAGTAAGATAAGCATCTTAAATACTAGTAATAATAGTAGCATTCATAGCTAGCAATAGGCATCCGAGCAGGAAGGACTATAATATTCAGCATTTAGGTCTATTTTAGCTTAATAGAGTTAAAAGTAATATAAGTAGTTAAGAGGACACTTACTATAATAGAAAGTAAATCATCTTCTATAATATAGAATTATAAATAGACACAGTCAATACCTACTAGGATCCAATTAACCCTTATAAGTGCAAAGCTATCTAAAAAGGACTTAAAAATAACCTTTAAGGGTCAGTATTAATATAGTACTCTAATCAGCTTAATAATAAGGACTGAGAAAGGCTAACTTCTGACAAAGACCTATTTCTTAACGCAGTACGTAAGGAATTTAGTATATAATAAGATAATGCACTCGAATGGCTAATAAAAGCCAAATTCACTAAGAAGGACATTATAAGTAATAAGTATATACGCAATTTTACTAATACGGTCTTTATTAAGAAACGAGCTCTTAGGAGAATAACCAATTACTAACTACTACTTACTATTTATACTCATCTAGATACTGAACTTAAGACTATCGCAGACCTATTAAAAGAAGGGACAAGCCAGGCAGACTACCTTTCATATCTTAATAATAAAAAACGCAATCTTCAGAGCAAAATCAATACTAAAAAGGAAGCGAATAACCTTAAACTAAAAACCGCATTCAAATTGAATATACGCATAGCCTAGAAAGCGTTTATAGGCTATAGAAACGAGAGAGATAATAAATCTAATAGTAAAGCAGAAGGACCTAACGCTTATTAAAGACAGAACGATCGAGATTAAAGATACCCATTAAAGTACTAAAGATATAGTAACTAGGACTGAAGTGAGTAAGGACGCCTATAATAGAGTCAGAACTAGCTACTATACTAATAGGAAAGACGGCCCTACTAGCAGAGCCGCTAGTAAGACGATTATAACCCACTATACTATATAAATAATAAGTAATATAACTGTAATAACCAGCCTAATAGAAATCGAGAACCAGACTGCTAAAAGTGACTATAGTAGTAGGAGAATTCATCCTTAGGGCAGGAAGAAGTAATACTAAAGGATGACTTATAAGATAGAAACTATAACTCAGGCCGCTTCTAATAAAACCCCTAGCATTTCTTCTATTACTAGTAGGACTAATAGTGGAAAGGGCTGTACGGCCTGGAGCTATGCTTCTATAAAGATGATAAAAGGTTTTAAGAATAATATAAAGAACTAGTCATAGATGGATATTACCTTATTAATAAAGGCAATAAGTCCTTTAGCGATTCAGATAGTAATATTAGTAATAATAATATAGCTAACTTAGCCTTTATTAATGCATTTTATGTTATAGAAACCCTGAAGTAGTAGTGTAAATCCGGCTCTAGTAAAGGTTAAGTCATTAAAGCTATTAGAAGACCAGACTTTACTAAGACCCTAGAGTAGAAAGCGAATACCTACCTCTATATTCTAGTTAAATTTAATAATAAAGGAGACTCTTATGAAGTGTGTCTAGATATAGGCACGTCCGCTATTCTAGCTGACTATGACTGACTAAAAACGCATAGAAATAAGGTAGTATAGATGCATTAACTACTAAAAAAGGTAAATAGTATTAGAGCTAGTATAGAAGTGAATATAAAAGCTACTTTCGATTTCTATATACTAAGAACTATTAAAAGAAAAGACATTTCTATACACTTTATAATCGAAGCTAAAGTCATAAAGGGACTAGGTCTGAAAATGCTTATTAGAACTAACTTACTATATGAATATAGTATAAAGATCGATTTTGTTAGTAAAAGCATTATCTTTAGGTCAGCCTATAGTATAAAAACTAAGGGCAAGATTTTTAAAAAGAAGAAAGAGATCGTTAGTAGGAAGGTTATAAGCATAAGAACGGTCATTATTAAACCTAGGCAAGTCACTTTTATCTAAGCCAACTGGGCAAAACTGCCTACTAAGGACGCAATAGAAGGAACAGAACTAGAAGCCTTCTACTTTAAATCAATATATCTAGCCATATTTAATGCTATAGTTAATAGGAACACTCCGCTACTTATTTAAATATTTAATAACAGTAGCAAAAGAATGGTTATTCATAAATACTAAAAACTCAGTCATATCTCTAACTATAATAATAATAAGAAAGCCTACTTTATTAGTAGGATAGGCAGTCTCGAGCATCTACATAGTAAGGAATTTGACTCGATCGACGCACTTATCGCAAAAGCTAAAAAGGCAGGTATTAAAATTAAATAAGACATCCTTTCTAATGCCTAGAAGGTTAACGCCAGCATGCCTAGTTATAGAATCTCTATACTAGAGGATGTGCTAACTATTAAGAACTAATTTATAGTTAATATTACTAATATTAATAAAGAAATAGCTACTAAAGTCATCCTCTTAATAGATAAATACGATATCTATAGAAATAGAGGTATTATCCTAATACTAGAAGAAATGAAGATATAAGTAGACCTTATTAATAGATAGTAAAACCAGAAGCATAACCTAAGGAAGTACTCCCTTAGGGTCGAAGATCGCGCCCTACTTAATAAAACCTATAAGAAACTTTATATATAAGGAAAGATAGGCTTTATAGACTAACTAGCTGTAATCACTTGCCTCGCATTCATTATCTAGAGGATTATAAATAGTAAAAAGAAAGGCAGAGTTATTATTAACCTCAGACCGCTTAATTAACTAGCGATTCTAGACTACTATCCCCTTCCCAATTAAGACAATATTATAAAAGTAATAAGAGGAAAGGGATAGTACTCAGTCTTTAATAGTATAGGGTTTTTCTTCTAATTACTAGTACTTATAGCATATTATAACTATATAATTATCATTTCTAACCACAGACTAAAGGTTTCTAATATAGCCTTAATAGGATTTAAGAACGCTCTTGCTTATACTTAAAGATTTATAAATAGGATCTTCAGGCCTTATAGTGCCTATATCTATATCTATATTAACGATATTATAATCTTTTCTAATATATAAGAAGAATACTTTAAATACTTAGAAGTAGGCTTCTGAATTATTATAAAAAACCGGATATATATTGCTATAACTAAGTCATTCTTTACATTTCTTGCTATCCGTTTCCTCAGCTTTATCGTAAATAGCGAAGGAGTGTCCAAAACCTTTAATAAGTTAGACGCTTTTATAAAAATAGTCATGCCTATAAATCTGGCTGCCTTTGAAACATATATTAGTATGGCTAGTTTCATTAAAAAAGGCATCCTATAGTATGAAGTAAGAATCTAGAAACTCTAAGAAAGAAAAACATAGCTGTTAAAAAAGGCACGCAAAGAGCAGGAAATACCTAAAGGACTGTTAAAAAACGTCTGTAAGTAGTGAGCTAAGCAAAAGACCTTCGAGCTGATGACTGAGGAAAGAGAGGCTTTTAATAACTTATAAAAGTTCCTCACTAACTAGTACTTCCTCTATTATTATAACCCTAAAAAGCCATTATTCTTTAAAGTCAATGCTTATAAGGAGGGTTTTAGCCTTTTTATGTTTTAAATTTATAGAGAATAGAATAGTAAGAGCATCCTAGGGCAATATATTGCATTAATAAAGCTAAAGCCAATCCTTTTTATATTAAGACTAATATTAAAGATAAAGCAGAAATACAGCTTAATTAAAGTAGAAGTGGCTATAGTAATATAGGCAGTTAGAAAACTCTAAAAGATAGTTTAATTAAATTATAGTATAGTTAATATTATCACTGACTATATAATGACTAAAGGCATTATAATGCACACCTCTTTAAATATAATAGACCTTAATAAAGCAAACCTCAAGCTAGTAAAAATCGCTAACTACTTCTCTACTTTTAACCTCTGAATCTTTTACATCCTAGGCGCTCTAAACATAGTACCTAATGCACTATTATACCTACTAGTATAGAAATTATACTATTATAATACGGCTAAGAGCGAGTTTAATAAGCTTAATACTAAGGCCTACTTAATAGAGGCTAAAGCTATTAGTATTAAGATAGTGCTAGAGATAAAGAAAAGCATCTTCTAAGAGTATACTAAAGATACCCGCTTTACACAAATCCATAACCATCTTTACAACCTATGTTTATAATAAGAAAAGCATAAAAGAATGCTAAATATCTTAATTAAACCTTTTACCCTTAGGCAGGGCGATTTCCTCTACTATATTAATATATCTAGTATATAGTGTCTTTATATCCTATGACTAGTAATTAGCACTATTCTTAAAGCTGCTTATAATAACTGCGAATATATAGGATTTTACTATATAATAGCTAATCTTAATTACTTACACTTCTATTATATAGTAAAGACTGTATGCAAATATATCACATTCTGCCCAACTTATAAAGAGAATTTGACCGATCGAAGGCCAGTTCCGGGAGAACTATAGTCAGTATAGGCCGAACTACGTCCTTTCTATACAATCTCCCTAGACTTTATTACTGATCTGCTAGAAGTAACCTCTAAAGGGATAATATAGATAATCCTAGGTTTTAATAAATTAGACTAACTCTGCTTAGTTAATTATATCTTTAGTAAAAAGATACTATTACTAATAGGACATTCGTCCTATTTGATAGAAGACTGGGCAGTAGTGCTAGTAAGAATGCTGCTTTATGGCGACTGGGGAATCCTAGTACGCATCCTTAGTAATAGAGACCCTAAGTTCATATCTAGCATATAGAAGTCTATTCTTACCTTTCTTAAGGTTAAATATCTTATCTTTATAATATATTACTTATAGACTAATAGAACTGTAGAAAGAAGGAACTAGATAGTGAAAGCTAGCGTGCGATTTTATACAGTAGAAAACCCAAATACACTATAGCTAGCGATACTCCTAGTAATATAATTTAACCTTAATAATAGCCTATCCTAAGGCATTGGGCAGTCCTTGAATGAATTAGTATATAGATTTAAACTAAAGATAATAGTTAATTTCATCCTTCTAATACGCGCTTCTAGCATCCAGATAGATAAAGAGGCTGCTAATACACTCTAAAAAATCTACTACTATAAAGCCCAGCTCCTTATTAATACTATAGTAATAATAGCGAAGATTAAGTATGACTAGCGCTATACATAGGTTAGAATTAATAAAAGGGATATGGTTTACTTATAGCTTTATAAAGGATACTACCTGCTAGAGAAGCTAAAGAAGAAATAGTCCCTAGTCAGAGCCAGACCTTACTATATAATACGCAAAATCCACGAATAGGCATTCGAACTTAACTTCTTACCTTACTAGTATATTTACCTAATTATCTCAATCTCCTAATTATAAAAACCAGAGCAAGGGGAGGACCCATTCAAGAGGCTATAATTACCGCTCCTACTAATAGCTATTAATAGATCTAAAGTCATAGACTATTAGGAAATCGAAAGAATCGTCTAATAACGCTATAGATAGCATAAGGGATGACTAAAGCGATAATTTCTCCTATAATAGAAAGGGTACTTAGTAAAAGATAACAGTTAGCTAGACGAAGCCGATGTATTAGAGAACGCTTCTAAGCTAGTCTAAGAATACCTTAAGAGGAATCCTACTAACTAAGTAAACCTCTTTAAGAAGAAGAAGATTCTACTCCCTAAAGAGCTAAGGTTAACCCTTGAAGGGTTAAAAATGCCTTAACTCTAAAAACTATAATAGCATACTAGTGCCCGCTAAATAGGGGAATAAGTAAAAGCACTAATAGATATTAAAGCTGCACTTTCTAAGGCTAAAATATTATATAGGAACTAGTAGAACTGATGATTAAATCACAATTATTAGAGAACTAGTAATATATGCCCTATCCGTTAGATATAGTAAATCTAATAAGCTAAGAGACATTAATAGTAGCTATATAAATGATAAATAATAAAGTAATGCTAATAGTTACTATATAAACATTAAAAGCTAAAAATAATACTAATAGCTATTATATAAATATTAAAAGCTAAAAACAGTATTAATAGCTGCTGTATAGACATTAAATGCTAAAACGCTAGTTACTAGCTAGCACTAACTAGCAACTGATGTTTTTACTAGACTATTAATAGCTAGTAGAAATATCCCTAAATAACTATCACTAGTTAGCAAGTAGCTAAAGTTAATAGCCACTACTACTAATAAAAGAAATCCAACCCTAAAGCTGCTGCAAAAGTTAACCTAAGCCTTTTAATACTATATAACCTTAGCCTAAAGACCGAGAGCTGCTAAAATCAACTAACCGCTAGTAACTGCATTACTACGCTATTAATTCTATCCTTCCTTTTCTTTATTAAATCTAAAATCTTTTAGTTATAAAACGAGCACTATTATATTCGACCTTATATTAGTAAAAATGCTACTATACTATTAATTCTACTCTTTACTTTCTTTATTAAACTTAAATCCCTTAGTTATAAATTGCATACTATTATTTTTAACCTAATGCTAGTAAAAGCACTATCTATATTATTAAAAGCACTTACTCCTTTTTCTTCTTTTTCTTTATCCTTTAAAACGTATAGTTATTAACCCTATATTACTACTACTTACTAAAATATTATTAAAATTAATACTATTAAGATCCCCTTAAGATACTCAATTAATATAAGTAATAATAGTAGTAAAAACACTAGCAGACACTCCCCTATAACTATTAAAAATAATAAGCTAAGCAGCACTATTATAAAAACCTACTAGTCTACTAATAGCCTATAAGAAGAGCATAATAAAACTGCTTAAAGCTACTAAGAAGGCGTTAATCCCCTAATTAAAACTAGTAAGTCCCTCTTCTCTAATGCTAAGACTGGCAGGACTATCTTTTCTAACTCTAGTACTATCAGATTTAGATATACTATTAGCGAAACCAGCACTCCTATTTGTAGAAAAGGCAGCAGCCCCTAGACTAACCATACTAGCTCCCCTAGAAGCAGTAAGGCCCGAACCCCCGTCTTAAGCGCTAAGAAAACGGACAAACTCCATAAACTCTTTAAAGGAAAGGAGAAAGCTATTACACTTAGCATCTGTAGAGTCGAAACTAGTAGCCGGTCTTGTGAATACGATAGCCGACCTCTAAACGCTAGTCAATGCCCTTAGGCGACCTAAAATAACTAGGTAACTGGCGAAGATAATATGAATGCTGCTAAAGCTATAGATATTAAGGAAGATGAAGGAATTGATAGTAATGAAGACCCTGTTAAAAATAGCGATACTGCGGATGAAGAAGACAAATTTGTTTAAATCGAGGCCTAAGCGGAAGTAGACGCTAAAGCTAATAGTAAAGCCTTTGAATGCATTATTAAAAAGGTTAATAAGATTAACTCGCAGAGCCTCTTAATAATAGTGCTTGTTAGTAAATAAGATAATGCAGTAAAGGAAATCGCTTCTAATAGTATTAAATTTATTAATTAAATAAGATCTATCTCTAACCTTAAGAATCGCATAAAGGCATGCGAACTTAAGCTAGATAAATTTAATGCTAGTAATATTACAGACCTCTAGGATCGCATAAAGGCATGCGAGAAAGTCTAGAGCAAAATCAGCGCTAGTAAACTTACAGATACATACTATAAAGCTATTTATAATAAGGTAATTTCCCTTAAGAAAGCGAAACTAATAGACCCGCCCGCGCAAAAGAAACTAATAATAGAAGTGCGAATTCCTACTACTACTAAGACAACTTTAACAAAAGAGCCTAGTAAATAGAAGGCTAATGAAGAACTGCGGAAAATACCTTAAAAGAAGTTAAAAATAGTAATTATAATTAACCTCTAAGACATTCTAGATAATTCTAGTAATTTCACTAGTTTACTAACCCTAACGCAAGAGTTAACTCTAATAAAGGCAAAACTAGTACTAAAAAAGGCATTAGTAACTAAAAACGTCAAAAAGCCGCTAAATCCATTAACTCCTAAGCCAAAACTAGCAAGCATAAAGGAGCAGATGTAGAAATATGCCTGAATTAACCTTAACTCACTCCTCTCTAACCTAAAGTAAGTAATGCTAAAGAAGAATCCTTAATAATGGTTATCTTAATAGCAAACGCGATAATTAAAGAGTGGACTCTAGTGGGCGAAGAGGGCTAAGAAGGACTCAGACAGATAACGGGCAATAGAGACTTAATGTTAACTACCCGAAGGATGATTTCGATAATAGCGAAGTGGATTTAGACAGATGATAGGACTAGAATTTAGAATGAATAGGGGATATAAATTTTTCTCTTCTTATAAACTAATGGATTACTTCCTTAAATCATTTTACTTTTACTATGCGCATTTTCACTACTAGTATAGTAGCTTTTATCTCTTATTACCAAGCACTTATTATAAATAGGTCAGGACTAGGTCCTTACTAATAGAAATGATATACTTATAGTTAAATCTTTTACTTAGGAAGTTAGATAAGAGAATTAAGACTTTATATATAATATATAGAATTAGATTACTAAGTACTAATTACTAAGGTAAAGGAATTGTAATAGTGTAAAACATGATAATAGGCATATCTGACGGTATAGCTGTTAATAATGACATCCCTTAAGTCAGACACAGAGAGAACTATAACAGGAGGATTCCTTCCTCCTTAGCTTTTTATAGATCAATATACAGCTAGTCCCTTAGTGCACTTACTTATAGGCCAGCTCCTTATATTATAAAAAGCTTAATCCTAAGGCAAATGATTAAAAAGCGAATACTTAGTAACTTTAGGCTAAATGTATAATAAAGTCATTATAATTACTTAAAGAACCAGTTAACTAATAGTTTAAGAAGTAGAGTTAGTTAGTACTATTAATAAAATAAAGGAGTAAATAGTTTAATTCTAAGAAGTAATACAGTTATAATAACTTTAGTAAGTCTTATTAGAGCTTAAATGATTTTATAGAAATATAAATAAATAAGAAGCTTAAGTCTTTATAATATAAGCCAAGCTTTAAGTTAATAAAACCACTATTAGTAATACTAGTATTCAGTTCTATTTTATATATAGTTTATTAAAGCCTAAGATCTAAGCTATAGTCTTAGCCTATATATAATATATTAAAAAAGAGTAAAGCTAGAATCTAGTAACTTTATTAAAACACCTTAGCTGAATTTTTAATAATCTGAATAAGGCTAAAAAGGCAGGCTAGTAGTTATAAGAGCTATATTAAAGAAAAAAGAGCCTTTTAAAATTCCTTATAAAGTTTAAGTAAACTCTTTATAAAGCTAGTACAGACTTATAGTTTAATAATATAAAGATTGCTACTTTAACTAACTGCTTTAATAAAAAAGTTACTTAATAACTGAATAAGTAACTACAGTTATTAGATAATTATAATAGCTTTATATATATACTATTACTTCTTAGTAACCCTCTAATAATCTAGTTATAGCTAGTAAATAGGTTAATAATGGATTAAGAAGCTAGTAAAGTAAGCTAAGTAATACTCAGAGCCTTACTTAAGTAAAGGCAGGAATAGTAAAGTAATAGAAAATGCATATATTATAACTTCTTAAAGCATTAAGTAAGCTAATATACTAAGCGATTAATAAAGTTATAATAAGTGTACTATAATAATAATATAAGCTTATAAGAATCTGACTTAAATACTAAGAAGCCTACTAATATCTATAATATAATATTTATTATAAAATATTTAAATAGCTTTAGATTTAATATAGAGTAGTTATAAAGAAGGGTATAAGAACTTAGTAAGAGAAAGGTAACTATAAAGAATTAAAAAGAGGGAATAATATTATAAGCTAAGGCCTAAGTATATATTTTACTATATCTTACTACTTCTATAGCTATCTAAGGCCAGGCTTATATCAGGCTTATAAAGGAGGATTCCTTCCTCCTCAGCTTTTTATAAATTAATACATAACTAGTCCTGTTTACTAGTCTACTAGTTATTTTACTTAAAAGTCATTATATAATATATTAATAGCTAATTAAAAGTGTATATTTAGTCTTATTTATATAAAATAACTATTACTAAAACAACCCATTTTATTAGAGTATATAACCCTAAGTAAGTTAAGAATGTTTTTCTTCTTTATATCTAAAGATTATAATAATTTCTAATTATATTATATTTATAATATTATTATACTATGTTTAAGTCTTGCTATTATTTAATATTATAATAATAGGAAATATACAAGCATCCCTATTCTAATTAATAAGTTATTTCTAGCTATACAAACTATTATAGCTTTTAGTTTATTTTAATTATTATATAGCTATTAGCTCTAGTAAGAAAGTAGTTAAATTACATTTTTAAAATTAGTATAGAATAGTTAGGACCTAGTTATAAAATGCTCTTATATTTATAGATTCTATACTATAACTAAATGATCTAATAATAGTTAATCTCCCTTATAATTATAACTTTACTATTTAAAGTATTATAATATATATAGACTATAACTGTATAAATTATTAGTATCTTACTTATAATAATAAAAATATTATTATATACTAAATAAATACTAACTATTAAGCAAGTAATAGTAAGCCCTACTAATAAATAGTTATATTATAGTTATTTTCTAAAGGTTAATATATAAAATACTAAATTATCTTAAGTATAAATAGCTAGAAAGATAAAGATAAAAGCGAGGGAGAGGAAGTTAGAGAATAAGATAAAGAGCTTATAATAATAATGCTTACTTATAAGAAGGAGTTAACTAAGGCTAAAGAAAAGCACTATTAACTTATTAAGATACTTAGCAAAGTAAATAGTAAGTTAGTATAGGTTAAATTTATAAAGTAGGCTGCCTATTTATAGGAAAAGAACAGAAAGATACTATATTAAGCCAGTTAACTACTTAGTCTAAAGGCTGTAAAGAAGTAGTAATAAAGAGAGAAAGAGATTAAAGCTAATTAATAACTGCAGTAACTAGCTACTAGCTTTAGCTAGGAGTTAGTAAAGTATATAAAGCGGCTTAATTAAGTATTAGAAGATATATTAAAGTGGCTCTTTAGTATTAACCTATTTAAGTCATTAAGTAAGCTATTTAGCTAAAAGTAGGAGGCTGTATTAATAGACTGATATATCTTATACTAATAGTAGTATCTTTACTATTACACCCAGATCTAGCTACTTAAGTATAATAAGGCTAAGGCTAAGTATAGTATCCAGTTTATAAATAAATAATAGAATGTATTAAAGGAGGTTATATATTAGCTTAATGCTCTTATAATAGCTAAAATAGCTTATAGTAATAAAAATAGTAAAGATAATAGTAATAATATAAAGGACTGTAGTATAGACCTTGTTTAAAATGCTTTTAATACTACTATTTTTTAGTTTTATATTAAGTTACTTAAGTAGAAGCTATATACTAAGTGATATAAAAACTCACTACTTTACTTTATAGCTATTCTTAGTATTTTATATATAATTAAGGGTTAGATACTATTATATTTATATACTTACTTTCTTACTAGCTTCTTATAATATAACTGCGTTTTAATACTTAAGTATTTCTTCTAAAGCATTTTATATAACTCAGATAATAATAACAATTCCAATCTAAGTAATAGTAATTATTTTAAATATAAGGAAGCTAATTTAAAGGCTATTACCCAGTTTTAAGAAAGGTATTAATAGTAGCTTATAAACAGTTTATATACTCTGTTTAGTATAATTATCCAGTAAATAATATACAGCTAAAGATACTATAAGTAAGAAAGTAGACTAGTTTAATTAATATAAGAGAGTAATAATAAGACTTTAAACTATTAAAAGGAGCGGATTTAAATAAGGGACTTTTAGCGCACTATACAAGCAGTAGTAAAAGAGACTAAGAAGTAATTAGATAAACTTATATATAAGTAGTAAAGTAAGATTAAAGAGATTATATAGCTTAAGGATATTATTAATAACTTAGTTTATAAAGGTCTAAGTTAGTTATTTATAATAAATCGTAAAAATGTATAGCTTAAACTAAGGGCTGGTTAAATAGTTAAACTTATAAGTTAAACACTCTAGAAGGAAGTAAAAAGCAGTAATAAATAGGTCTAATATAAGTATTAATAGTAGTGAGTTAAAGAGTTTATTATATAATTAAAACAGTTTAAAGCCAGTTTTATTAAGGCTAAGTATATATAACTTAAATAGCCTAATTATAAGCTAGAGATTACTATAACTAAGCATTATAATATTAAAGAGCTATTAAAGAATGTCTTTATATTTAATAAGTAAGTAATACTAGTTATAAACTATAATAAAAGCAAAAGGACTAGTAATTAGAGTTGCTTAGTAGTGCAGTTCTTATTAGAGGACTTAAGCTGAGTTATAGTAGTATATATTATATAGTTAATACTGTTTGAAAAAGTAGTATATAAGCTCTTTAATATCTATAGACTGTTTAATAAGCTTAGGCTATAGTTATAAAAGACAGCTAAATAAGGGCTTTAGAATATAGAATATTTTAATAAATAGCTCAGTCTACTTACTAATATATATTTAAGCATTAGTCTAACTATATCTACTTATTAGTATATAACTATTGAATTTAAGTATTATATTAAAGGCTTAGTAATTTAGTAAAATGAGCTTAATATAATTAGAGTTAGAAGAGATAATAATAATAATAAATATATTAATCTATTAATAAGCAAATCCTATAAGTAATAATAAGTTAAGTATATTTAGGATCTTTAAGTAATGTATAGTAGTCTGATTATATATAATTATTATACTATTAATATTCTCTTCTTTAATTAGTTATAGCTAAAGATAATCTTAAACTTTTAAAAGATTAGCCAGCTTTAGTATTAGTTTTTAAGCTATATAGATAGTAAGTTTAAGTAAAAGAAGTAAGTAACTAATAAACTTAGGCTACTATTATTATTAATTATAAAGAGGTATTATAATAATTAGAAGTAAAGCATTAGTTAACCTAACTATTACTAAACTATACTAAATTAAATTATTTAAATTCTATATTTACTTACTAAAGAAAAGTATACTAATAATAATATTAAGAGAAAGGCATAGTATAAGAATTCTCTATTATTATAATAGTAAAATATAATATATTATTATTATATAAGTATAGAATAAGAGTAGTAAATAAGAGAGGAGTTAATAGATTAATTATATACTAATTAATATATATATACTATTAAGGTTTAAAGTAAAGTAATAGTAATATTAGTTTAGTTTTAATAGTTAATAAGTAAAAGATTAATCTTAGATTAAAGCGACTATTTAAAGAAGATATAAGTTAGAAATTAGAATAATAATAAGAGAGTATATATTAAATTATAGCTATATATAATAACAGTATTTAGAGTAATATACTAATTATAATACTTTTAATAAGTAGTAATAAGAGTATCTTCTTTTTATTACTAGCTATTCTTAAGGATAATAAAAGACTTAATAGCTTAATTAATATTATAATTATACTATTTATTATACTAGTTAATAACTTAGTTATTTAAGCATAAGACTTTAGGATTAACTATATATAATAGTATAATAAGGCTAAAGAAGAGCGTATAAAACAGTAATAAGATATATAGCTAGTTATAATAAGTGCTAATATTACTATTAGTAAAGTATTTATAGTATATATTAAGAGCATTTAGGCTTAAGGACTGCTTAGTATAATATTCTTTAATAAGAGTTATACTATTATTTTTAATATTAGCTATTAAGAGTGATTAAGGCTATTAGTAAGTCTATATTAATATAGATACTTACTTATTATACTTATAGTTATATTATTAGTATTAATAGAGGGTTAGTTCTAAGAGCGGATATTAATTTAAAATACTATAATTATCTAAGTATTAACTATAAGAATGAATATTTACTATAGTATTAAAGCTATTAAGCTAAATAAAACTAAGGTTAAGAATAAGATAATAAAAGTAATAAGAGTAATTAAAGAGTAAATAGAAGAGTTATAAAAAGGAGTTATTTATTACTATTTAATTAAAGAATGTAAAGCATTAATAAAGTAAGCTAAGTATAGTTATTATTATAGTAAGCTATTAAGTAAGGAGTGAGCAGTAGTGCTTTAAAACTAGATTAATAGTTAAGATAAATAGTATTAGATTATAGTTATAATAAGGTTTAAGACTTGTCACGGCCCGGTCTGCGCAGACCACATAACGCTAGCCAAGCATACCCACCCTGCCAATTTCTAACCAATCCTATTAGATCACGATTCCAAACCGTAATCCTAGTAATAGATCACGATCGCTAACCGTAATCCTAAGGATAGATTATAATCCCGAACCGTAATCCATTAAGAATACCTTAGTATATAAGCACATTCATTTAGCACTTTTATAAAGATAGCCTTACTAGCTATTAACACACTTAGTTATATTAAATTTACTATTTTACTATTACTAGACTATAACTTATATTACTTATTATAATATCCTTAATCTACTTAATTATAAATACTATATGCCTTAGACCTACTCTAAAACCCTAGTATAAGCCTAACTATCATATATTAATAGCTCTTATTCAGTATATTATTATATTAACCTAAGTAATACCTTATACTATTAGTATATCTAGAATAAACCGAACTCCTATTACCCTAAGTAATGCGCTCACACTACTAGCATATATAACCCCGCTAAACAACGCTAAAATAATAACAGAAGTCTAGTAACTTCGCGCCCTTATTCAAACTCTACAGCAATAAGTACAGAATCAACCAGCTATAGCACCTACTATAACTACGAATAATAACCGCAATCCAGGAGAAACGATCAAGCTACTAAAGCCCGAACCATTCGACGGTTCGCTAAGTAATATGATTCTATTCATTACTAAGATAAAAGGATACTTCTGATTCTTCTTATAATATCTTATGTTATTTAAAGCATGCCTATTATTTATAAACAACCTAATAATTAAGAATACTAAAGACTGGTTTAAACCAATCATAAGTGTAACAGTCGTGTTCTCAGGCTAGGCTATACGGGGTATAGGGTAGTTCAGAAAGGGTTCTTAAAGGATAGACTAGGGCCTATATTAGTAAAACGGTTAGGTCATACTTACTAAGCAGTAGTTATAGTATTACATTAGGTAATAGTTAATATATAATAATATATAATAATTAGAGTAAATTAAAGTAACTAAGTTATATTAATAGCTAAGGAGCTAGTGTCCTAATAATAGCTAGTTCTTTAGGTTTATATATTATATAATATAAGGTTCGATTACTTTTATTATAAGGGCGATTGTAATAATTATAGAAGTAATCACAGTAATTATAAGAGTAATTATAATAATCGCTCTATAGTTTATAATAATTACTTATAATTAATAAGAAATTTATAAGGGCTATATAACATTAAGCATCTATATTATATAGGTTATAATATAATATCTCCCTTCCGTTAGTCCTTATCCTTAAGGCCTATAAGTTAGCTATTCTAAGTTTCTCCTTAATTTATCTAACCTTCCTTTATAATTATTTTTCTATAATACTAATAGTATATTAAAGGTGAAATCATAATCTACTATACATTATTATTATCTTTATAAACTTATTAAAGAAATAGGCTCTAAGGTTATTAAGTGCTCGAATTATACTTAGCAAAAGCTAAAGTGTAAAATACTTAAGAGCATTTCTTACTATTCTAAGTATATTCATTATAAATATTCTTATAACAGTTCGGAGAAGTCGATCTTTATATATAAGTGTTTTTTATTCCTACTTAACTAATCTTTTTACCTATATTAATCGGGCAGCTTCCTATCTAATGGCTAAAAAGCGTTATTTAGAGTCTAAAGAGGAATAAGTAGAAGAAGAGTTAATAGAGTTATAATAGTAAATAAATAAGCGCTTATCTTATTTAATATAGCTTTATTACTAATAAAAATAGCTTTAAGAAAGGGGCGTAGAGATAGTATATTAAGGTCTTCATTCTTTAGACAAGCTAGATAAAGCAGAGTATTAAGAGGCTAATATAGTCATTAAGGTCCAGGCCTACAGTAAGGTAAATACAATCGATTAGTCTATTATATTTAATTTTAGTATTACTTCTTTATCTTCTAGTATTATATATAAAACGTCTTTAGTAAATACTGCGTATAGGTAAGGTTCTCTAGTAATTATTATAATATTTCACTTTTAAAGTAGTCTTTCTACTTTATAAGATATATTATTTTTCTATTAATTTTCTTTATATTATGAATTTCTTTAATATAATACTCTTCTAGATCTTTTATTATTAATTTATAACTTTATCTATTATTAATTAGAATAGTGTTTTCTATTAATTCTAATAATAAGATATAAAAAACTAAGTAGTATTATATTTTTAAGTCCAGTCTATAGTTATTTTCTAAGATTTTCTTTAGAACTTTATAAAGTCTGATAAATTTATAGTTAAGTTTTTTACTTAGTCTATCCATTAATAGGTTTTTTATTACTAGTAAGACTATATCTCCTTTTAAAAAGAATAGTCCCTTTAGCCTTTTCTAATTATAGTATTTTTTTATTCGTCCTTATATAAATTCGAATTCGGTTTTTATTTCTTTATAGAGGTTTTTTAGTTAGTCTAATATTAGGATTGCTTTTAAGTTAATAATTCTATTATATTATTATTAGTATATATTTAATATAAATCCGAAATTAGTATAGTATAGTATAAGTTTAATACTTTTATTAATTATAGTATTATAACTTAGTTATACTATAAGTAACTTTTCTACTTAATTATTTTATTTATAATTAATATAATATTATAAGTATTACTTAAGTACTTAATTTATATATTCTATCTATCTATTAACCTATAGTTAGAATGCTATTATAAGCCAGTAGTTTAATCCTAGTTAGGCTATTAAGGCTTACTAAAACTTAGATATAAATAGGAGTCCTCTATTACTTAGGATCTCTATTAGTAAGCTATATATACTAATAATATTCTATAAGAATAAGTAAGCGAACTACTCAGTATCTATCGACTTTTAGTAAAGTATAAAATAGGAAAATTTTATAAATCTATTTATAATAATAAGAATGCTATTATAAAAAGTACTGCTTGTAGGGTCTTCTAATAGAAGTAATTTCATAATAAAATCTATTATAATAGAGTCCTATAGTCACTTAGTAATTAGTAAGGGTTATAATTCTCTATATAGTTTATAGTATTATGCCTTAGTTTTATTATATAGTTCATAGGATTTAATAACTTTTATAACTATTCTCTTTATATTAAGAAACGTATATACTGTTTTAACTTATTTAATAGTTTTATTAATTCCTAAGTATTTATATAGGGAGTGGTTATAGATATCCTATACTAAGTATTCTTATAGTTCTAAGGAGATTCATAACCTTTATAGTCTGAGTTATAATTTAGGAATTAGGCAAGGTGCTCCTATTACTCTATTCATTTTATATATCTAGTTGTATTCCTTTATCCATTCGTAGAGTGTTTCCTAAGACACTATTATTGCGATTTATACTATTTTATTAAGCTTATTAGCCTATTTAAGTTTTTTCTATATTTTATTAGGTTTACAGTCTTAATAATCGATTATTTCCTAATATTTTTTTACATATTGCCTAATAAGGTCTTACGAATATCAGTCGCATTATCCTATATAAGTAATACATGCTTTTATAAAGTCACTATAGAAGTACTAATAAAGTTTCTTAGCTAGGGTCCAGGGGTTCCTATAGTGATTGCCCTAGTAAAAGTAAGTAATTACTTAAGATCCTTAAGATCCGATTAAGGCTACTTTTCCTTCTTACTATAGTAGTTTCTTCAGAGCTGGGTATTCATTATATATCTATTATTTAAAGCTCTATTCTAGCTTCTGTAGTCACTCTAGCAAGTCGTTAGGTAACTGTAACTTACTTATAGCTATAATGTATTTTTATTTAAAATATCTTTTAGGGGTATAAGCTAATATTTATTCATTAGCTTTCAGTATATTAACCTTAAAGTCAGGTTATTAACTTATTATATTAGCTCTTCTATTTTCTAAGCCTTTCTTATAGATAATAATATAGTCAAATTCTAATAAGTATTTTATATAATAAAGTTATTTTCTACTAAGCTCTTATATAATTGCAAAGTATAATATATTCTTATAATCAGTATATATAGTAACTTAGTATTCACTTCTTAAAAAATAATATTAGAATTCTTTAAAAGAGTTAATTATTACTAAGAATTCTTTATTATAAATAGAGTAGTTAAGTTTAGCTCCTTTTAGTATATATAAGTAGAATGCAATTAAGTATAGGTTTCTTTTATTATCCTATTATCTAATCTAGGCTCTTAAAGCAAAGTTAAAAGCATTAGTTTCTAATTTAATTAGTCATTTTAAATTAAAGGTTATTAAAATAAGTTTACTAAAGATAGCTCATTTTAAGTCATTAAAGGCTTTCTAAGCCTTAGCATTCTATCTAAAGTTTATATCTTTCTTTATAAGTTCTATTAAGGGTTTTGCAATTTTACTAAATCCGCGAATAAACCTTCTATAGTAATTAGCGAACCCTAAGAAGCTCTATACTTCTTTAACATTTTTATCTGGTTTCGGCCAGTCCTTAATAGCTTCGATTTTCTTTCTATTTATTTAGATCTCATTTAGTTAGATAGTATATCTAAGAAAGTCCACTTCCTATATATAGAACTTACTTTTCATTAGTTCTATAAGTAGTTTTGCATCTTATAGCTTCTATAGGATTATATATATATATTTTATATACTCTTCTTCTATTTTTAAAAAGATTAAAATATTATTAAAGTAATATATAATAAAGATATTAAAGTATTCTCTTAGAATATTAATAATTATTCATTAGAATATTATTAATGTATTTATAAGTCTAAAGAGCATTACTAAGTATTTAAATAGTCTGAATTTAGTCCTAAATACAGTCTTCTATTCATCTCTAGGCTTTATATAGACTAAGCTATAAGCATTCTTTAAGTTAAGTACTATAAACTATTTCTTATTATAAAGGCAGTCTTTTAGTTTAGTAATTAGAAGTAATAGTATTCAGTCTTTTAGTATTATATTATTTAGCTACTAATAGTTTATAACTAATCAGAGTTTTCTATTCTTTTTTAAAATAAATATAATTAAGTATCCTATAGAGGATTTTAAGATTTTAATATATCCCTTTTTTAATATATCTTTAAAGTATTCTTTTAGTATTTATAGTTATATATTATTAAGATTATAAAGTTTAAAGAACTTAAGTAAGGTTCTATCTTTTAATACTATTTTATAATCCTATTTACTATATTTAAGTAGACCTATTTCTAATTCTTTAGTAAATAGTTTTTTATAAATATAGTAAGTAAGTAATATATTCTTCATTCTTTTATTTACTTCCTATTATTTCTTCATTTCTATAAGGTCTTTATTAAGCTTTATTAGTTAGCTTTATATAAAAGCAATAGTGCAGTATATCTTACTATTTTAGGCTTTATAGTATTTATATTTTATGCCTTAAGGTAGGAAAGTTTTTATTATTTCTTTTACTAATACTTTACTAGTACTATTATTAATTAAAGTTTAAGATCTTATATTATTATCTAAATCTGATTCTTAAGAAGAGTGATTATTAATATTATTAAAGTTCACTTAACTAATCTTCTAATTTATTATTAGGTTAACTCATTTTAACTATAAATACCCTAAGACTAAAGCATAATATATAATAAGTATTATATTAAATAAGATTCCTTCATTTTATCTTTCTATAAAAACCTTAAGATAATTAAGCTCTTTAGTTATTCTTCTATTATTATAGCTAAAAGGAGTTCCTTTAAGATTATATATTTTATACAGATTCGCTTTATCTTTCTATAAGAGTTTTAATATATTTATTACTATAGAGTGAATATAGTTAAATTCTGCACTACTATTTACTAAGGCAGGCAGTCAGTTTCCTTTAATTTATACTTATATTTTTAAGTACTATTTTATTAATTATGCGCTTTTGGTTATATATAGAGCTCTTATTTTAAAGGGTTCTGCTTTCTCTAGCTCTATGCCTATCTATTGCTTTATTACAGATAGTATTAGGAGTTTTTTATACTCTCTATTATTCTATCTTATAAAGGTTAGAATATCTATCTTTAGTTATACTCATACTATACATTAACCTTATTATATATATATATTTAATATTCAGGCTATTAGTAGTTTATAAGTTTTATATTAGGCCTTTAGTAGTTAGTTAGATAATCTATATTATATTTTATTAATTAAGTAATATTAAAGTATTCATACTATTTCTATACACAGTAGTCTTCTATATCTTCCTTCTTATAAAGAATTATAATAGGTTATTTATTTACTTAGATTAAGAAGTAATCTTATTATAGCTTATCTTTAAAATATATAATGCATTTATAATATATATATAATGCCCATAAGATCTTATTATGTTTTTAATATATCTAATACGTATAGGGTTTGTCTCCTTATATTTTCCATTCCCTTAGGTTTTATAAGTTCCTTCCGCTCTATTAATATAAGGCTTGAATATAAATATCTGCTTCTTCTATAGAATCTTATTATTCTTTAGCGAATTATTCGATTTAAATATCTTCTATTATGCATATTAATGCATCTTATTCTTCTAAAGTAATATTTCGAAGTTTATTATCTGATTCTAAGTATTCATTTATTAGTATAAGGATATCTTCATCCTTAATATTATACCTAGCCCTCCTGGCTTAGTATATATCTCATCCTACACTAACCTATAGTTAAAGAGCAGATTACTATATAATATAACTATATATTATACTACTATCTAGTATAGTAGTCTGTCTTTATAGCTAGTTTTTATTAGTCTATATATAATCAGATTATTAATTTAGGATTTTATAATTATTAAAATCTTCTACTTATATTAGATCTTCCCTAAGTTATTAGACTATAGTAATAGCATATACTCTATTAGGTCAGAGTGTAATAGTTAAATAACCTAGAACTTAGCTTATAAAGATTAGTTTTTACTTCTTAGTTACTACTTCTTAAGTTCTCTCTTCCTATTCCCTTTTCTTCTTTACTTTATATTAATATACTACTTCTTATTTTATTTACAATTATTACTTATATACTTTAGGGTTATCTTTTTCTCTTTCTATTTATTAACTCTATTTACTACGCTTCTTCTTACATTTATTATTTAGTATTTATTTATTTATAGAGTTAGTCCTACTAATCAGCCTTCCCTAAGATATATCTTTATATTTTAAATCTACTATCTAGTCCTAGAATGGTCTTGCTTTACTAAAGCGTCTATTATAGCCACTTTAGGTCATATTAATAGATTAGGTAAAGAGATTATCTCCCTTTTTAACTGAATTAATACTATAAGTAAGTATAATAATAAGCTTAAATGGTTTTTTCTCTTTTCTAGGTTTTTTATAGTTATATAAAAAGTGTCCTAATTCATTATAATTATAGTAATTAAATGTTTTCTTTTCCTATTAGGGTCATTACTATATTGCTCTGAGTTCTATAGGTCCTGCTATAATACTATAAGAAGTGTTAGAAGTTTATAGTTTCCCCTAGTTAGTATAGTTCTTTCTTTTCTAACTACTATTATTATTATTATTAATATTTTATTTCTCTATTTATTATTCGAATAGTTAGTTATTAATTATAATAGTAAGTTTAGCGTACTAAGTGAAGTCTGTAAGTAGATCTATGTTTTTAGTAAGTTCATCCTTAATATTATCCTTTAGGTTTTAGTAAAACTTATTAATAAGGTTTTTATTTAACTAATTAAGTTTTATTATTATATATTAGAATTCTAAAAGGTATTTAGATACTGCCTTTATTTATTTAAGTTTCTTAATAGCATTAAGTGCATTATATTTCTCGTTTTATTCACTATAGTTATTAATTAGCGATTGTTTATATCTATTAAAGCTTTTAAATATTATAGTTATCTCAGGCTTTTACTAACTTAGGGCTTAGGTTATAAAGTCTTTTAAGATTGACTTATAGTTCTAAGCTGCCTTACCTTCTAGTCTTCCTATAGCATATTATACTTTAAGCGAGTTATTTATAAATAGTAATAAGTAATATATATAATAAGACTTAAGACTAATAAAGTATTCTTATAGCTTCTTTAGGTTTCTATTAAACTTAAGTAACTATTCAGGCTTAATAGTTTCTCTAATATTATAAATACATACTATAGTAGCAGGTTATTTATATCCTATAAGTTAAGCTACTTATTATTCCTAGTTATTTTTAATCTAAACCAGTTTAGTAATAAGTTTAGTAATCTTCTATTCTATAGTTATAATAATTATATCTAGGGCGGGATTACTCAGTAGGGCCTAGAGTTATATATATAACTGCTTAAAGCGCTCTTCATTCTAATAACGCTCTTCCTCTTATATAGCATTAGTGCGCATTCCTAGAGCTAAGAGCTTAGCAAGTCCTATAAAGAGTCGCTCATTCTCTGCATAGAGCTCTCTAAGTTCTTCTTTATACTTATTATTAGAAGCTTTTATATATTCATCACTATCTCTATCCTTAGAGAGCATTAGAGCCTTTCCTTTAGATAAAAACATACTACTAGAAAGTATAGTAAGTACTATTATAATTCATTAGATATTACTTAGTATATAAAGTAACTGTCTGAATAAGAGCTATTAATATATAATAGTTATATTCTTAGGCTAGGCTATATAGAGTATAAAGTAGTTTAAAAAGGGTTCTTAAGGGATAGACTAAGGCCTATATTAGTAGAACGGTTAGGTCATACTTACTAAGCAGTAGTCATAGTATTATATTAAGTAATAGTCAATATATAATAATGCATAGTAATTAAAGTAAATTAAAATAACTAAGTTATATTAATAGCTAAAGAGCTAGTGTCTTAATAATAGCCAGTTCTTTGAGTTTATATACTATATAGTATAAAATTCGATCACTTTTATTATAAAGGCAATTATAGTAATCATAGAAGTAATCATAATAATTATAGGAGTGATTATAGTAATCGCTCTATAATTTATAGTAATTATTTATAATTAGTAAGAAATTTATAAAAGCCATATAACGTCAGGCGTCTACATTGCACAGGTCGTGACAATAAGGGACTTCTTAAATAATAATAAAGCAAGCTAGGACTAAGACACTATTAATATCTTTATAGACTAAGAGAATTTTAAAAAAGCAATTAAAAACACTTTTAGTATAATTAATAAAGAAAGGCAGGTAGTAACTAAGATCCATAAGATCAAGTAAATCCAATCCACTACTACTTACACTATTATATTCTAATAAGTTACTTCTAAATTAGAATAGGATAATAATATACTTATAGAAATCTTCTACTAAAGACTTAAAGAAGAAGTTAAAGATAAGCTATATAAAGCTAACTAACCTAATACACTTACTAAGTATATCACTATAGCCATTAAGATTAATAAATAATAGTATAAAAGATAAAGAGAGAAGGCCAAGAACTAATAAAGCGGACAAAGTAATAACTATAATCCGTACTACCTAAAGAACTAAGATAATCAGAAAAATAAGAACTGGGTTAATACTTCCTATAGAACTCGAGCTAGACCTATAGAACTTAGAGCAGTCTAGTAAGACTACTCTAAGGTTAAATACTAAAATTATAGTAAGATAAGACACTTTAAGAATAAGTGCCAGAGCCTTAAGATAAATCAGAAGCATAAGCCCATACTAGAAAGTAAGAACCTCCGATCTACTAACTACTAGCACCTATCCAAGACCCTCGCCATAACTAGAAGCAGCTATTACAGTATGTTTAGCAAAACCAGAGAAGATATAATTAACTCTAAGTCCAAACCTAAGACTATTGAATAATGAGATAAAATCAAAGCTAGAAAAGAAGCCTGCTAAAGCAAATAAGTATAACAATTAGTAAAAGAAATACTAAAAGAAAAGCAAGCATACCTAATATATAAAGGCAAGAGCGCCTAAAAGCACTACGCTGAATGCAAAGCAGCTAGAAAAGCTAATAAGTAATAGAACCCCATCCTAGAAGGCCAACCCCTAAAAAACATTATAAATAGAAAAACCCTTACTATAGTTAGAAAAGGCGATAAATATATACAATTTATACTTATCCTAGAAGATAGCGAATCCTATTAATAGAAGGTTAAGAAAGAAATTCCTAATAGATAGCTAAGCTAGGTTAAGGTAGACTATAGCCAAGTAGGAAATGCATTTAGCATAACCTTCTAATTACCTAAGACCCAGGCTATATAAATAAACGATAACTACAATTACTAATAAGTCAGCTATATAAAGAACGAGTACTTAGCATCATTTTCTAAGAAAGGCAAACAGATCTAGAATAAGCTTTATAATAACGAAAAACCTAAGCAAAGCAGTAAATAATAAGACACTAGTACTAGTAAGCACTACAAACCCTCACAAGATAGAACCACAGAAGGCAGATAACGCCTAGAAACCCACTACTTCTTAAACAAACTCAGTCAAGAACCAGAGCTTATCCTCATACCTATAGACAGATACTCAGATAGTAATAATAATAAACAGGCAAACCCTTACTATAAGGAATACAGAGAGTCCTTAATAGAAGCAAAGGAATAGTAAAATATTATAGAAATCGACTTATAAAGAATCTATATATAGATAAATAATGAAGATCAATACTAGTAAATAGTTAGAAAAAGATAAGAACCTTAAGCTAAGGAGGACCTTTATATCTATATCTAATTAAGACTTAAAGTATAAGATAATAAAGAAATACCCTAAGGAGAATTCCTAAACAACCCCCATATTAAAACAGATAACCTCTAATATTATAAACTTATATAGATCTCATATTATAACCTATGCTATAAGAAGTATATCTATAATAAGTAGAAAAATAACTACTTCCCTACTTGACTAAAAGGTCATCTAATATTTATACTATACTTTTATAACGAAATCAAAGACTACTAAATAAAGAGCTTTAGACCTATTAATAGGATCATAATCCTAGAGTATTCTAATAAGTTTTTCCCCTTAGAATATATCAAAGGACTAACGAATCTAATATAGTATAATAAAGAAGACTATTTAATTTATACTTAAGCTAAGATCGACCTATAGTATATATAATAAAATAAATAGAAAGATCTAATAGCTAACTATACTAAGCAAACATAAGTACTACTAATAAAAAACAATAAACACTACCTATAGAAAAGCGATAAATAAGTAATAATATAAAAGGAAAATCACCTCTATTAAAAGCTCTATATATAGTACAAATAGTAATAAAATGAAAGACACTTAAGCTAAAAGTGCGAGTCAATAGTATACAACTCACTGCATTAGTAAATAATAAAGCTAAAGCAGACTATATTAACCTAAAGGTAGTTAATAAGCTGAAGCTACTATAAAAGTATAAGAAGGAAGCTTATACATTATATAATCTTAAAGGCAATATATTCAATTATAAAAATAAATAAATTACTAAAGAACTTAATTACTTAAAGGTTTTTATTAATAGAAAAAACTAAAGTATTACTCTTAATATTATCCTAATAAAGTATTATAATATTATACTTAAGTATTTATAACTAAGAAAATATAACTCATATATTAACTAGAGAACTAGCTAGGTATTAGTTAATAATAATAATATACTCCTTAGTAATAATAAAAGTAACTTAGAAGAAGGAGAATCTCTAATCTTAATCCCTAAAGATAGTAAGAGTAAGACTTTATATAAAGAAACGATAAATACCTTATCACCCCTAATAAGAATATAATATAAACATTAAAAAGGCAAGAAGAACACACTCTGAAGAATAATCAGATGCTTATAATAACAGTTTAAAAAAATAAATAAAGACCTTAAGAAATAGAAAAAAGAACGATAAGAAAATCCTAAAGACAATAGGCTTAAAAACATACTAGCATAGTATTATATCTATAAAAAGCTCTTTATAAAAGAACTTAAGACAGGACTACTAGAATTTAATTAATAAGACTATAAAATTATATTAAAAGATAGAGCATTACTTACATTCTATAAGATTTTTAACTTTAATAAAATATAATTATAAACACTTAAAGAATATATTAAAGACATACTATATAAAGGATATATTAGGATATTAAAGTCCTTAGCTAACTATCTAGTTATATTCATTCTTAAAAAGAATAGTAAACTCTGACTTATTATAGACTATTACTACTTAAATGATATTATACTAAAAGATCAAACCCTATTACTACTTATTATAGAGCTTAAGGACTGACTCTATAGAATGAAGTTTTTTATAGTATTAGATCTTAAAAATGCATACAGCCTTATCTATATTAAAAAAGGATATAAATAGAAAACCGCCTTTAGAACGAAGTTTAGACTATATAAATACTTTATTATACCTTTCAGACTTATAAATATACTAGCTACATTTTAATAAATAATTAATAACATACTATATAAATACCTTAATATATTTATTATATATTACTTAAATAATATCCTTATCTTTTCTAAAATGAAAAAAGAATATACTAAGCATATTTATAAAGTACTATAAGTACTATAAGACTATAGGTTATTAGTTAAACTAGAGAAAAGTCATTTCTATACTCTAAAAGTAGAATTTCTTAAATATATAATCTCTTATAATAAGATTAAGATAAATCTAAAGAAAATCGCTATAGTTAGTAAATAGCTAAAACTAATAAATATTATAGAAATATAAGCCTTCTTCAGATTCACTAATTATTATTGAAAATTCATTAAAGGGTTTAGTAAATACGCTATACTACTTACTAACCTTATATAAAAAGGAGCAGAATTCAAATAGGATACTACTATAGAAAATACATTTAATAAAATCAAAGAGATTATCCTAAGTAAGCCTATTTTAGTAACCTTCGACCCTAAATATAAAATCAAGTTAGAAACAGACTCCTCAGACTTCGTATAAAGCGCTTAGATCAGATAATAAAATAATAATAAAGTATTACACCCTATTACCTTCTTCTCCTATAAAATGCATAATATAGAACTTAACTACCCTATTTATAATAAAGAATTCTTTATAATTATTAATGCTTTTAAGGAATTCTAATACTACTTCTTAAGAAGTAAACATAAGATTAAAGTCTATATAGATTATAAGAATATCTTATACTTTACTATTACTTAAGAACTTAGTAGATAATAATTATAGTATACTAAATACCTCTTAGAATTCAATTATACTATTATCTATTATAAAAGCTTAGAAAATAGAAGAGCTAATACTATTAGTTAATAATATGATTTTAATAATAGTAAAAGAATAGTTAATAAATAACTCTTATACTTTATAACTGAAGGATACTTAAAATAGAAATTCATTATAAGGGCTTAGAAGGGAATAATACCTTTATAGCTAGAATATTTAGAATTAATCCAGAACGACAGACTAGCACTCTATTAAATAGACTGGGCCTAAGGACATACTAGAAAAGTCATATATAAAGATAGACTTATTATCATTCTTAATAGCTTCTAATACTAAATAATACAAGACTTACACATAGAAGGACCATACGATAGAGATATTAACACACTACGCTAATACATCGTAAAAACGTACTAAACCTACAGACTTAATAAAGCGCTCTATAACGCAATCAAAGAATGCTTAAAGTATTACTTACTAAAACAACTACTAGCAGAATACCTAAAAAAGCTAGAGAAACCAGATAACTACCAGTCTGACTAAGTTACTAACAGCCACCCCTAGAAGAAGCATATTAAATAAAGTAAAGATAGTAGGATCATTATATTAAATAATATAAAGAATTACCTTATATAATACTATTATAACCAAGCATATAATAAAATGCCCGCTTAAGCTACTATATAAATAGAAGAATTCTATAAAATAGAAAATATATATAGAACTATAAGGGATTTAATAGTATAATGCCCTAAATGCCCTAAAGACTAGCTATATATCTCTAGAACGATTGCTATAATATAATACTCAGTAGGATAAGGAAACCCACTATTTAAATAAATCTAAAAGTATAATAACACACTACTTAAAGACAAATAAATAAAGAAGTAATAAGTTCTTAAAGAATTATAATATAAACTTATATAAGAAATCTACGAATACTCACTATATAGATACTAAGGAGTTAATAAAACCCTTAATAGAGTTAGAATGACCTATAAATTCCTTAGGATAAAAGCAGTAGTTCGAACTATTATTTAATAATATAATCTCTATATAAAAACTAAAGCATAATGCTATAAACTATATAGAGAATTATAACCCTTACTAGTTATAAGCTGACTATAGGACTCTATTATAATAGATTTTATTATAAAGCTACTCCTATTAGAGGACCTTATGACTAGAACCCTCTATAATAGCATTTTTATTATTATAAACAGACTTATGAAATTTTCCTATTTCATACTCTATTAAGAATCAATAGATATAGAGTAGTTTGCTTATATCTTCCTAAGAAATATTATTAGCATTCATAGGCTACCTTTAGAAATTCTCTCTAATAGAAGACCCCTATTCACTTCTAAGTTTTAGTAAGTACTAATAGACTATTTAGAATTAAATCACTAACTCTTAACAGCTTTCTAACTATAAACAGATAGTTAGATAGAACGAATGAATTAAATACTAGAATAATACTTTTATTACTATATTAATTATAAATAGAATGACTAAATTAAGAAGCTACTAATTGCATAGTTAAGCTATAATATAGCTATTTATAAAAGTATAAAACTCACTCTAATATATGCTAATTTTGGATTTACTTCTAATGCTTATAAAGTAAGTTATAATAGATTAATTATCCCTAAAGCCATCCTCATATTAGAAAAATTAAAAAATCTATATAAAGAAATAAAGACTGAACTCAAATTTATTAGAAACCAGATAAAAAAATACTATAATAAAAAACAGATAAAGGGACTATCCTTTTAAGAAGAAGACATAGTATACCTCGCTATAAAAAACATTAAAATAAAATGAGAAAATAAAAAACTAGACTATAAGTATATCAAACCTTATAAAATCATTAAAGAAATCTTAAAAAATAACTACTGATTAGACTTATTACTAAAAGTCAGACTTTACTCAGTCTTTTATATCTTACTCTTTAAGACTGCAAAAGATACAATTCATACTAAATATAGTAATAAATATAAGACTAAGGTCAAAGGACTAGAAGAATATAAAGTTAAAGAAATTTATAATATATGAATTAAGAATAATAAGACTAAATACCTCATTAAATAGAAGAACTATCCTAAAAGCAGCAATTAATAAGAACCTACTAAAAACCTTACCTATATATAGCGCCTACTAAAGAACTTTTGCTAATAACACTAGGTTTAATTAAAGACCTAATATTACTAAAATCACCCCTAAGACTAAAAGTAGACTAATCAGTCTCCTCTAGAATACCTAATGACCTTAGGTTATAAACTACCCATTTCTCATAAGCCTCTAATGCAAGAAGGACCCTATCCTCCTTATCTAACTCCTACATCCCCTACTTAAATAAATCAGAACCCCGCTCCTTCACCTTCTTCTTAATCTTCCTAATCTAAGTCAAACGGTTTACTGCTATTACTAGAGATGCTTATAGTTCAGCTAGCTAGTTATAAATAAGCATAATTTAATTATCAGCTTCCTCCTCCTCCTATATAAGCTTTTTCTACTAATTAATCAGCCTATTTACTAAGGAAATATTAGTATAAATCCGCTAAAGAAGGAAGGAATACCTTATATAAAGATACTATATAAACACTATTATAAGACTGACTATAATAGATACATTCCTTATAATAATCAGAATGACCAGTATCCTCTATCTAATACTTAATCTTATGCTTAAAATAATAAGTATAAGGCATATTAGTAATATAGCTATTAAGCTTAGTAAAATTTTAAAGAGATTCACGCTCAATTATCTTTTTCATTTTTTTAATTACTTTCTTTGCCTTTTACTTTATTACATACTATAGCATTATATTAGCATATCTATAAATATTTATAAAAAGAAGTTATAAACTAATATTAGAAATTATATAAGGCCTACTTATATAGCCTTAAGGATAAGACTAATAGAAAGGAGATATTATATTATAGCCCAGTCTACGCAGACTATATAACGCTAGCTAAGCATACTCACTCTACTAATTTCTAACCAATCCCATTAGATCATAATTCTAAACTATAATCCTAGTAATAGATTACGATCACTAACCATAATCCCAGGGATAGATCATAATCCTAAACCATAATCCATTAAGAACACCTTAGTATATAAGCACATTTATTTAGCACTTTCATAGAAATAGCCTCACTAGCTATTAATACACTTAGTTACGTTAAATCTACTATTCTACTATTACTAGACTATAACTTACATTACTTACTATAACGTTTCTGATCTACTTAATTATAAACACTACATGCTTTAGACTTACTCTAAAACCCTAGTATAAGCCCGACCGTCACAAGACTAGTATAAATATTTAAAGTGTTATTAAAGTTATTTATATATAGTAACTATATAGTATAGTTAACTTTATATAATAAATTAAAAGAAGTAAATAGTAAAAAGAGAAGGTAGTAAATTTAATTATTATAACTAATAGTATAGTACTATAAAGTAATAAATTTAATAGTAATATAAATTAAAAAAACTGAAAAGCAGTTAATGCATTTATTTATAATATGGATTATTACTAAATAGTGCTTAGTATATTTCTTAATAGTATTAAGCAGTATTATAAAGAGCTAGAGGCTGAATGCTATAATTACTATCTTCTAGATAAGTGTCTAAATAAAGAATGCAATAAGTAAGGCTAGAACTGGCTCTAAGAGTATATAAAGAATAAGAGCCAGTATTTAATAATACTATATAAGTAGCTAAATCAGATTCAGAAAGTAAGGTATTATATATATTATATAAAGTAATATATATATAGAGCTTAGAATAAACTTAAAAGAAAGATATAAGTATATATAAGATATATATATAGTATTAAAACAAAAGGCATTTAATTAATAATAAATAAGCTTATAATATATAGACTTTTAATACTACTAAGAGTATAAGCTATTATATAACTAGTATATAGTATTATAAATTAATAGAATGTATAATTACTATAGCTAAGTACTGCCTGTAGTTATAATAGTATAAGTTAGTAAGATAGTATAGTAATTAATAAAGAATAAGTTTAGAATAAATATATAAGAAGAAAAGGACTATTAAAAATAAGTAATCTAATTAAGACATCTTTATAAAAAGGCAATAATAAATAGACTAGCAGTTTAGAATAAGATTATATAATATATTTATTAATCTTAAATTATATATTATTAACTAGTATATAATTAGGTATATAATTAGGTGTATATAGAGTTTAAGATCTGTAAATCTTAAAGGCTGGTTAGTATAACTTAGGTTAAGTAAATAATAGCTTATTAATAAATAAAATTAGAAGAAAGAAGAAGAAATAAAGTAATTTTAAATAGAGTTAGTTAAATTAAAAGTTATAGTTTTAAAGAGTGAAGTTTAGAATAAGGTTATAATACTATAAAATAAATACTATAAATAAATAGAAGTAATAAAAAATCTTAAAAGTATAATACTAATTAGTTAATAGTACTATTTATAAGAATAAGTAATAAGAGATATTAGAGTTAATATAAAATAGATTATAAATATAAGATAAAATATAAGAAGATTTTAAAGATAAAATATTAAAGTAATTTAAGTAATTAGATTTAAAAGAATAGTATATAAAGTAATAATAGATATATAAATAGTAAAGTAAAAGAGAGTAATAAAAGGAGAAAGGCAGGTTATAAAATAAGAGTATAAATATAAAGAAAAGATATAAAGTAAAATTATATAAAGCTAGATCAGCAGTAGTAGTAGGGTTCGGATTAAGAGGTGCGTTCAAGTAGCAGGTAGGGACTTAGTCATTTTTAAAAGAGGGTTCAGATATAAGGATAAAAATGCACAATAAATCAACCCTAGCGATGCGCATAATATAAAATAGACCACTCGATAGTACAAGATGAGATCTATTAAATGCAGAGTAGTAGACCATTTTTACCTTCCTTCCTCTATATGAATTCTATATAGAAGGGCGAAAATGGAGGAGATAAATGAAGGTTAGTATTATTATAGTTATAAATATAAGGAGATGTATACTTTAGTTAATAGAATAGGAGTAGTAAAGAAGAGTGGCTAATAAGATCTATTATAAACTAAATGCTATATATAAGTATAGAAAGTATTAGCTAATAGTATTAATTATAAATTAGACACTATATATAAAAAGTAATAATATCTGTTCATTATATTACTATATATAAAACAGGCTAATATAGATATCTTTACTTTAGCTAATAGTACTATATAGCATTTATTAACTAATACTATGCATTTTATTGCAATTAGTATATATAGGCTAGTAAATAGCATTAATTATAAACTGGACGCTATATATTTAAAGTTATATAGGCTATATAGTAACCCCTCCTTCTCTATCTCTTGCCCCCTTTCTCTATTACTAATGCTCTTCATTCTATATATCTATAGAATGGAGGGTAGTAAGGGCTGCTTATTTAAAACAGTCTTCTAGGCTATAACAGCCTCTTTTATTACTTATAAAGAGAAAGAGAAAAAAGTAAAAAGAGTAATTAAAAATTAATAAGAAAATAAATAAAGATAGTAGAATAAATACTATAATAATATAATATCCTTTACCTAATAGTAGATTATATTTCTTTCTTTCTATTATTTTCTATACTAAGACTATTTATTAGTAAAAAGGTCTACTTTATTAAAATAGACTGCTATATAGTAACTCTCTCTACTACTTAGAAAGTAGCTTAAGAGCGGGAATAGAGTAGATAATATTAATATCAGACTATAGAAGAATAAAATAAAGCCTATACTACTCTCCCTTAAAATAACTCTTCTACTACTACTATCACTACTAGTAGGCACTTAAGGCATTAAAGCCCTAGGCTTAATCATTCCCTAGATCTACTTCTATTATAACTACTAACGGCCTTAGTAGGCTATGGACAGGAAAGCGAGCATGCCCAGACCGCGGCTATAATAGGTCTAGTAAAGCTAAGGCATCGAAGCCCCTAGCATATAGCTATATTAGTAGTAGTAAAAGCATAGATAGAATTACTACTGATCGTATAGTAGGATAAGGAGGATTAAGGGTCTTTATTAATCGCGCTCTCTAGTCTATGCCTATATAATAACCCTACGTCTAGCGAGTCATTGCATAGCTAGGACGATGTTAATCTAGATAAAGGTCTAATAAGCAAAGAGGGTCTGCTCTAGGATCGAATTAACCCTGAGCAGGAAGTGTAGATAAGGCCTTTATCGCCTTACTTGCCCTTTACTATTAGATCTTCTAACGCCTCTTCTAGCGCCTTGCCTATCGCCTCTCCTATTTCTGCCTCCTACTCTTTATCTCCTGCCTCGCTATCTTCTCCTTCTGCCTTTCCTTTTGCCTTAAGCCCCTCATCTCCTGTCTCCTTATCCTATTTATTAACTTAGCCCGAACTATTAAATTCTATAGATCCATTAAGTCTACTATTATCCTCTATATCTCTATTATCTAAGCGAGACAATCTAATCCTTGCCAGATTCCTCTAGATAATCTAGAAGTAAGAAATAGTAAGAGGTATTAACTTTCTTTAGGCTTAAAGCAGAGTGTATAATTAGGTATTTAAGACCTATTTTTAAAGCAAATATAACTATAGTAAGAGTCTTCTAACTATTATATTTATTCTTATATATAGCTTATAAAATAAAAGTAAAATTAAATACTAATAATATATAGCTATATTTATACTATAAGTAAAAATAGATATAAGCTAGAACTAGAATAGGCGCATAGCCTATAAGAAAGAACCCAGTTTCTCTAGCAATTCCTGCCTCCCTTATTAGACGTATTTAGTAGTAGTAATAGGACCTTTAATCCTCAGACCTCATTCCCCTAATAGCAGAACCTGCTCTCTAACTAACTGCCTGAGCCGCTCTCCTTCTATAAAACGCAGGCCAGCCTGTCCAATGAATCAGTCACTATTATAAGGTAGTGGGATATTAATAGTATCTAGCTTGGCGCAAAGGACCTATCAGCTATCCGAAACCCTAGTAGCTTCTACCTTTCCTTCCTACCCCCCTATAAACGCAATCTAAGCACTGACCAGGTCATCCAACCGCACGGGCTTGACCTAGCCTATATATAGCATATCTATATCGGCTCCTTCACTACTACTAGCACCCGCTTCTCTATTCTTCTCTTTTTCTCTCACACAGCGGCTAGCAGGAGGAAGATATTGGCTTCTTCTAACAGTCTTTCCCTTAACTGTTAGCAGGATCTCTATAATAATATTATCATCCTAGTAGTATACAAGTCCCTCCCGGACTATATGCAGTAAGAGATTCCCAGTTCTTATGACCTAATCTATATTAAGTCTCGCTCATACTAGGAAAAGCCCGGTATAGGCCGGTAGAGGGCTGAAGACGAGAGCTAAGCCTTTTACCTTAGCTATTATATCCCTCTAGAATGTCTTTCGGATTTCTAGGACTTTATTATACAAAAGGCTAATAATATGACTATTATTATTTAGTAAGGTAAGGCCTTTTCTTATTTTAAGAACCTGCGCCTGCTCTTCTAATCCTATGACCTTAAGAATGTCTTTACTCAGCCTAGCCTATATAAAAGCATAAGCCTCTTTAGGGAAATCGTACTAGCTAGGCTAGATCCTGCCTAGCTGGACATACACTCGTACTAGCTGGATATTAGAAATAGAGACTGGGTCTATTTACCTCTTCTACTTCCTCGCATTAACTTAATAGGGCCTGAGCGAGTATCTAAAGAGGAGCCTTAGATATTGCTTTAGAAGAGTTAGTACTATAACTAACTATATAAAGACCTAATAGAGATCATACTTAATGCAGCCCCTCTCTACCTAACTCAGTTTTAAATATGCCTCTTTTATAATATTAGCATATATATAGTAAAAGCAAAACCAATACAGACAGCTAATACTAGGCATCTAGAAGTATAGAGGCCCGGTATTATCCAGACTAAGGCATATAACTACTATAAAGAGCTATTTAGTATTATATATAGCGATTACTAGCTATTTAAGTCCGGCTTTCTGCCCCTACTTGCCCTTAATAAGAGCATAATCTAGGATCTTTCTTCTGCTAGTTAAGGTCACTACTAAGCATTAATAACCCAGCTTAACTGCATATCTATCGCACGCACCTAAGAGGCTAATAAGCAGTATTTGCAGGCTATAAGCAAGGCACGCATACTAGCTAACTATAGCATCTAAAAGGAAGTCACATTCTACTTAGATACAGTCCTAACTATATAAAGCAACAGCGCCTTTAACCCAGACTAGAGCCCTCATACCAGCCCGCTCTCCTGCGTAATACCGCTCTAGCAGTCTAGCAAAGGGTCAGAAGGAGAGGACCCATAATATCACTACCCTTTCTAGGCCGTCCTAACCTATGTTATCAATACCTTCATCATTACCCAAGCAGCCCGATTCATCCTCCCGCTTGACTATATCTTCTAACAGGCAGCCTTATTGCCTAATGCTTTTATAATAAAGCGTTAATTATAGCTATATTCATCCTCCTCCTCCTCCTCCTCCCTCTCTAATACTTCATCTTCTATTCAGTAAATTCTCGCTTTCTATATAGCTCAGCTTTTATACTAACTGCTTACCTTCAGTCTTAATAGTAAGACAGACTATTCATTTAATAACTGGATTTAGCGATCATACTGGATAGTAAAGGTTAAGTCTCTAACAAGGCGAGCGAATAGAGTAATAAGAAGGAATGAAAGAAGAGTTATATATAAGGAGCGTTAAGGCCTTGGCCTTCGCGCGACCCTAGAGGCAAGCAGCATGCTCTGGATCCCTTATAGACATATTAACTAATAGTAAGGCCACCTCTCTATCCAAACTCTCCTCAAACTCTATATGCCTCAAAGCCCGCTTTAAGCCAAGCTAGTATATTAACTTAATCTACAGTCTTTCATTACTTCATAGGTCAGTATAGAATATATACTATAAATATTACTAGCTAAGGCTTAACAGAAGTTTAACTAAAGATAGGTCAGAGAGAGTAACTGCCTAATAGTAAATATAGCTCACCTTACTACTAAGGAAGTAGCCAGAGCCTACTATTAGTATCTTCTCACTAAGCTTATAGTATATTAGAGCAAGGCGTGAGATAAGCTCAGTTATTAATGTCTCCATAACCTAGAGGAGCTATAAGTAGCTTAGAATAACTCTATCTTTTAAATAAGCAGAGTTATAACAGCCTAGACAATCTGGAAAATATATAGTAAGGCATAGGCCCAGTATATTAAGGTCATTAGCTAATAAGATATAGCTTTAAGTAATATAGTTATAAGTATTAAAGAGGGCTTATTAATTAAGCTACTCTATTAAATATATATATAATAGTATAAGCCACTTAATAATAGCTAGTATAACTTTATATTTAACTAGCTATTTAACTGGCTAGTCCTACTAACTTAAAAGTAAAACCATTTCCTTTAACTATACTAGAACTTTAAAGGGCTTTAAGAAATAGTATAGGATTATATAAAGCCCTTTAATAACTACTTTAGCTCTTAAATTAGTCACTATATTATAGTAATATTTAATAGCGATAAGTTAAAGGAAGTGAGCATATAGTATAATAAGAGTACTTAGTACTATAGTAAACCAGCCTTCTTTTAAATCCAGTTCTAAGCACCTTATTTCTCGCTTTTTATATATTAATAGCCTATACTAAGAAGTGTTTTCCCTTATGAATAATACAGCCAGGGCCTAAGCTAGTCTTTAATCATATAGGCACTAAGTGCTTAGAGTATGTAAGAGATTGACCTAGAGCTCTAAAAGCATTAAATTAACCTGGTTATATTTAAAGACATTACCCAGTCTCTTAATGAATAGAAAGTAATAGTAGTATACTATAAGCAGGCGCTTTAGTGTATGAGCTGCATAGCTGGTCCCTCTTAAGGCAATGACTATATCATTTCTTATATAAAACCATAGGATCTGAGATAGCTTAAGCAGCGTTCATACAGCTATTAGGATTGCCTTCGCCTTCCTATTCTACTTAGTCATATACTTACTAATTAGCAGGAAGATATAGTAAGTATACTAACTATTATCCTACTTATATAAGGAAATATCCGCCTATTAGTAGCTATAATTAGTATAATCCTATATCTCCTTACTCCTATCTAAATATAGTAAAAACTATTAAAATAGCAGGCATATAATAAAAACCGCTAGTTTAATATTATTAACTACCTACTGGCTAATTACAATATAATAGTAATAATATTAATAGTAAAAAGATCTTCTTTACTATAGGAGTTTTTAACCCAGATAGAGCCACCTTAGTAGGATATTACAGAGTCTGAAGATACAGTAAATAGGGGGGATAGCAAAGAAGAACAGGAGGCTGTAGATAAAGAGTTAGAGAAAGAAGGGACTAGAAAGGAAGAAGAAAGAAAAGGAGAGTTAATATAAAGTAATATGACTAGTATAGAAATAAGTAAGAAGAGAATGAATATTAATAAATAAAAAATATAAATAAAGGCTAATAAGTCCACTTTATAGTTACTTATATAACTTAGTCTTAATACTTATAATAATAATACTAGAATTTAAGTCATATATATATAGTTCTATCTCTAGATCATTCAGAGGACTCATCTTAAGAGTATAAACCCAGATAATAGGACATCTAAATACAACATTCTTTCTTTCTCTATCCTAATTATAAACGAAAAGAGACATTTAGTAGCCTACAAGCTAACGTTTATAAAGAAAGTCCTTTAGATTAACATTTTTTAGCATAAGATAGGTCATCTCAGGCCTTAGTAGCTTATCTACATTCTAATAGCCTATTATAATACTTAGGTAACTAAATATTAATATGAATATCGTCTTCTTATACTAAGGTAGTCTAATAAGGATAAGTAAGGAAGGGCGACTGCTTCTTATACTATTAATACTAGATAAGGCCCCTTCGAACTAATTCTATACCTCGTGTAATATATGCTAGGGGAGGAGCTTAAAGCTTAGTATATATAGCTAAATAGGCGGCCCTTCCTTCATTTTTAAAAAAGCTTTAAATACCTTATAATATTCTAAGAAGTGTCCTTTAATAATGATTTAAGCTTTATTATAAGATTTCATATTAATAACTCTCTAAAGAAGCGCCCGCTTATATAGATCTTTATACTCATTATATTAAAGAGTATTTATAAGAAATATAAGATTATAGGTCACTATGACTTAGAAAAGCAGGATACTATTATACTTCTATATAGAACTGAAAAAAAGAATAGGGGGTGAGAAGCAGGTAGTTAAGATGTGACGATCGGGTCAATACGCTATCCTCGTAAGGCTAGTGTATGCTAGGTCCTGATCTGGGGGTTTATGTAACAAAGTAATCAGGCGGGTCAAGTTTGAACAATGCTTGTCACGTCTGGTAATAGTAGAGTGAAACGTACTCAATGTAACCAAGTTGTATTGATAGCTGAGGAGCTGCCCATACTAGATGTGCACTTCTCAGATGACTATATACTAGGGTGCTCACCATGCCTTGGTCCCGTCTGCTCACGATGCTCACTCTGTGGAGCATCGTGTGAGTGAGCGTCCGTACTATCGCTCACTCTGTTTAAAGTGGGTCCGCTCACTCCGGCCTCAAGTATCCCCGTACTTCCGATTCTGCCGGCCGTGACCGCCCTGGCCTCTCAAGAGGTCGCCCAGGCCGTGACATAAGATATAATGAAGATGGATCTAATTTATATGCATTTAAGTTAGTAATAAGCTATATGCATGACTTATTATATAATGCGAGGAGGGGCGATTTTTAATATGCTATTACATATTCTGTGTTATAGGTTGTATATTCGTCCTTAAGGTAAGAGTATAAGACTTATCTATTTAATTGGGTTAGCTCTGATCCTATACTTAGGTGTAGATAGAAGGGATAATAAAGACCTCTATCTTAGCTTAGTATATAAACCCTTAGTTAAGTATAGTACTACTAAGTAATTATTATATAATATAACCCTTCTTACTTCTGGCTTTACTAAGAGCTTAAATAGTAATAGAAGCCTGTTTAATATTAAGACTATTGCTAATATATTAGCTTATTAGTTAACTTTCGTAGCTAATCTTCTTATAAAAATAGTAGAGCTTACTTTAGTAAAAGGAGTGGATATTACTATTAATAATTTAATAAGTAATAATATACACAGTTTAGTGCCTCTAGCTATAAAGTATAGTCTTTTATAAGGGCGTATTTAAGTATATAAGTAGAAGTAAGTTTATTAAGTAAATTTTAATATAGTTAATTAGAAAGAGTTTAAAGAGTATTTACTTAAGTAAGTAAGTGAGTAGATGAGTTTATTAGAAGGTTAAGTAGTAGAAGAAGTTAGAAAGCTTTAGAAGCTTTTAAGATAAGCTAAAAGAGAGAAATTAGTATAATAAAGGTAGAGAGTTAGAAGCTAGTTTAGGTTATAAGTAGAGTCTGAGTTGTATTTTAGCTGCTTTAATTTCTTACTTTACTTTTAATTCAAACTTCTATATTTAACTCTAACCTTACTATTAACCTTTAACCTTATTATTAACCTTTAACCTTACTATTAACCTTTAATCTTACTTTTAACTTTTAATCTTACCTTTAACTTTTAATCTTACTTCTAGATTTAATTAAAGTAAAGGGTTAGTAAAGTATATATATAACGTAGCTTAGCTTTATATAAAGAAGTATAAATAAGCAGCTACTTTTATTATAGCTTATATAGTATACTATAAAAGAATGTATAGGGAAGGAGTATTATCTAGCTATAGGGTAAGGTAACTATAAGGTTATAGAAGGGTAAAAGAGCAGACTTTTAATATTAGAAGGTAAAGATAGTTTTTAAAGTTAAAAGAAAATAATAAAAGTATAAGAGTAGAAAATAGCTAACTAGTAAGTTTAAAATATAAATGCTATTTTTAAAATAAAAGTAATATATATAATAAGCAAGCATAATAAATAAGAGTATATAGTATATTAATATTCTACTTTAAAATATAATATTAAAAAAACTCTTAAAAATTAAATTTTAACTAAAGTTTATTAAAAGCTAGAAATTATATTTATTAAATAATAATATATAAGATATAAATTTCTAGAGTTTTATCTATTTTTATTCTTTAAATTATTAAAAAAAAAGTCTATATACACTATATATATTATTATATCTAGGTTAATAAGTTATTTAAAATTATAAGAAAAATATATTTAGTATATTAAGATATAGTAAGCTAAGAAATAAGGATTATATAAATATAATAAATTTATTACTAGTTTTAGGTTATTTAAAGTAGGTTCTCTTTAATTATATAATGTATTGTTATACTTACTTATATATTATATTTACTTATTATATATATTCTAAAGAGTAAAAAAAGAGAAAAAAAGGGTTAGAGTTAAAGTAAGTTAGTTTATAGCTTGTATTTATAAAGAGGAATATAAAAAGCCTGAGCTTTTTCTAATAGTTAAGGCTGGTTATAGTAGGTTATATAATATACTATTTTATAAAGAGATATAGAGATTAAAATAGAATAGGATTTAATATTAAATATATAAAGAATAGTTTAGATAAGTTTCTAATATATATTACAGGCCAGGGCCTATATCCTCGCACTAAGGACAGGAAATTGCTCTACAGCTTAGGGGCATTTAGGAGCTTCTTTCTTTCTTCTTAAACTTTAATATAAATAGCATCCTAGACTAAATAGGTAGAATAGAGTTACTAGAAGCAGTTTATAATATAAGGTAAAGTAAAAGGTTAAATATAATACTTTAATTAAGAAAAGAAAGGTTATATAGTAGAATATAGCTATAGGTTTTATAGTTAGATTTAAGTTTAAGAAGAGCTAAAGTAGTGAATTAGTAAAATAGAGGTAACTACTAATATAAGGAGGTGGGAAGTAGTAAAGGAGAAGAGAAGCAAGAGCTAACCTCTAACATTAGAGGTTAAGAAGGTAAGTAAAAGAAGAGAGTAGAGTAAGTATTGCTAAGTAGAGTAGTAGTTTGTAAGGTTGTAAAGTATGGGTAAGGTAAAGAGAAGGGGAGGGTAACCGCTGACGTGAGGGGGTTAGGGTTAGGGTTAGGGTTAGGGTTAGGGTTAGGGTTAGGGTTAGGGTTAGGGTTAGGGTTAGGGTTAGGGTTAGGGTTAGG
>JAPMUZ010000016.1:0-257229 GCA_029931735.1 Dactylonectria alcacerensis | reverse complement strand
AAGTGATTATAAAGATAAGAGTAAGGAGGCGAATAAAAACACTATAGAGTAAAAGAACTATTAGATTTCTATACTATCCTTTTTAAAAAGACTTAAAATAATATTAAAAATAGAAAGACTCTAATAGAGAAAATATTATAAATAGTATTTAAAATAGACAGAACTTATCTTTTAAAACTTAGACAGATTAAGTAACTGCTTAGCATATAGTAGCTTGATTAGCTATAGAGCCTTCTTTAGCTAAGTAGCTAGTAATGATTTAAGAATAAGACGTAGGATTAAGTATATTAGCTATTTAAAAACTAAAAGCGCAAGACCTAGTAATTATAACACTACTTAAAGAGTGATTATAAAAACCCTAATAGTAACTAATTAAGATATAGCTAGTTAGCTATTTCTAGGTATAGCTAGAATAGTTATACTAAATGCAATTAGTATACTAGCTATTTATAAAAGTAGAATAAAAGATATAAGTATAAAAAGGGGTTAGAATATAGCTTTAAAAGTATATTATATAAAGAAAATAGCTAGAAAGGCAGTAATAATATATAATTAAATTAGTATTCTTAATAAAAGCTATAAGTAAGGCTTTAATATAATAAGGAGCCTTACTAAGAGTTATAAAAAAGTAATTAGTAAAGTAAGACTATTTAATAAGAATATACATTAAGTGAGTTAATACAGTCTGTAATAACTAAATACTAGCCTTAATAATAGAATTCTTAAATTATTTAATTTTAATAAGAAGCTAGATTAAATAGTTATATAAGTTAACTTTAAGTAAGAGAGCGAGCTTAATTTTAACATAAAGCAGTTAATTAAAGCAGTTAAGAGTAAGATAGTTATAGAACTAGATTTAGAAGTTAGTAATTATCTAAGAAAGCGTCTAATTAAATAAAGGATCCTAGAAGAAGCTAGAAGAAGAGAATACTTATAAGTTAGTTTAGAATTAAAAGTCTAAAAATAGAAAAAGCTTAGAAAGAAAGAGTATTATAATTATACTAATAGGTAGTGAACTATAGGTTAAAGGCATTAATATTTATATAATACTTAGTTAAACTATATATATTAAGAAGGTATTAAAAAGGGATGTTTTAAAGAATAGTAAGCTTATTCTTATTAAAAGCGCTATAAGAAGAAATTAACTAAGTTAATATTATAATAGTAGTTTAAAAAGACAGAAAGATAAAAGTAATAATAATAATAAAAGAAGAAAAGAAAAAGGAAGCTATAAGAAATATAAGAAGGAAGAAAAAGAAGGGGTTAAGCCTAGAAAGCCTAAGTGTTTATTATATAAGCATAAGAGCTCTGAGAACAGTATCTCTTATAACTAGAGAGTTTAATATAATTTATATTAAAAGACTTAGAATAAATATATAATAACTATAAAAGCAGGGCCTATAGCTCACTTTAAAGTAATAACCTTATAATTATATAACTAACCTCTCTTTTTTAACCCTTTATAATACTATTAAGCTACTGCTTTCTTATAGCTATGCTTATAATATAAGCTCTATCTTTTCGATTTCTATAATATTATCTTATTATACACTATTTAATAACTATATCTAATTTCCTATTACTATAACTAACTGATTGATATTAAATGTAATGCTTATAGTTATAGAAAAGGAAAATAGCTTCTTCTTTTTAAATAAGGATATCAAACTCTAATAAGAACTAGTTAAAAATAAAAGTAGTAATAGTAGCTTCTTATACTCTAAAGACATTATCTTTACTTAAGAAATAGCTATTCTAATTAATAATTAAGCCGCTATAATCCAGTAATACAAAAACTGGTTATACTAAGACTAGTACTAAGATAAGTAGCTAGCCTTTAATAATAATGAATTTATCTAATACTAGGCCTCTTTAGTACCTCTTCTTCCTAACTTTAATAAATCTAATAGTATAAGCTAAGCACTTTATTATAGGGTTCTCTAGTCTCTTTTAAAGATTGAGAAGAAGCAGGACTTTATAAGTAATAACTAACTCCTTGCCTTTATAAGTATACTTATATACAGTCTCTAGGATGTTATAACTATAGCTAATAGCTTAATTATACTTAAATCCTTTATTATTAAAAGTAATTAAAAGAAAGCTAGGCTCTTCTCCTATTAATAACTTTTATAAAAGATAATTATTAATAATAACTGCTTATAACTAGGCTTTTAACTAATAGTAAATCGATTCTATAACTAGCGATTCTATATTAAGTTATTCTATTATTAGGCCTGCTATTACTAGTCTGCATTTATTTAAAATACTAAATATAAGTAGTTATTCCTCTTTAACATACTAGAAAATAAGAAAATAGAGCGGTTCTAAGCTTTAGCAGTAGCCTAGAGGAAGATCCTTATATAGAATAGAAAGCTTTAGAACTTTAAGGTCTATAGAATGCCTATTACTTACTAAGAAGGCAGCTAAGAATGTAATTACCTTTATATATTCCTGCTTACTTAAAGCCTCTAAAGAATAATTAGGCTATCTTACTAGTAAATAGCGGAGGTAATACTAGTTAAAACCCTTAAGTTTGACTCTCTTTATAAAAGTACTGAATTTAGCTCTTTTAACTTATTAGCTTATAACTAAGTAATAAAGTATATAAATCTAAGGAAGAAACAGAATGAATTATATACTTTAAGTATTAATAGAGTCTTAAGGTTTATTAAATATACTATTCTAAATAAACTAAGTATATAAGATAGTAAGGTCATTTAAGATAAACAACTTATTAATATTCTAAGTAACTATAGTACTATTTATATACTATTTAATCCTACTATAGTCCTAAGAATATCTAATCTCTATATTAATATAAGAAGGCTGAAAGTAATTAACTAATAGAATATTAATAACCTTATGATTAGTAATAATTATTAAGTAGTTAAGAAGCTAGACTGCTCCTTTAGACTTTTATACTAACGTTCTAGTCTTATTCTAGTTATAGCTAAAGGGGTTTATAATCAGATCCTTAAGACAATTACTAATGCTTATAAGTAGTATAGTATAGTTATTATAAATAGCTACTTATAATAAACTCTCCCTAACTCCTTTATAAGCAGTATAGTAAGGACTCCTTCTTATATATAAGCGCAAGCATCTGCCTTAAAGCCGCTAATAACAGTAAAGCTGGATAGCTAATACCTGCCCGAGATCGTAACTACTAGACTGAACTAGCTATTCTAATCAGCTTTAGAAGTAAGTAAGAAGAAGCCTACTGCTCGATCTACTACTAGAAGTGATAATAGCAGTGTTTTATCACTCTTTATATATATACTATCTATTAGTAACTAATCTATATAAGACGCATACTTGCTAGAAAGCTATAGATCTGCCTCTCCTAGCTCTCTTTATGTAAAGGCTATAGCAGTGGAAGGAGTGGAAGGAGTGGAAGGAGTGGAAGGTTATTGGTGGAACTCGGCGATTGTGGGTCAAGGAATTGACCAATCAGAAAAGGGGTTGAAGATTCAGAAAGAGCAGGAAAAGACGATTAGAAAGGTAGTCAGTTTGATGTGATTGGTTGAGAAATGCATGTATTGATGATGATAATCCTTCTGGACTGGCTAGAGAAAAGCCCCAGCTTTATAGAGAGATTGCTGTCCAGTCACATGTCCAATCTAACAGGGGATTTGGACAATTTGTCATAGTAAAACCGGGTAAGACATGTCCCGAGTTTTAGGACTGTTAGACGTATGTCTGATGCTTGAACTCTAACCTTATTAAAGGTTCTTATTATAGATGTCTTTTGTGGTTATAGTATAAGGAAGATAGGCTTTCTGAGGCATAATATATACTATTATAAAGCTAAAAATCAGGAGATTTTGAATATATTATTTATAGTCTTATTTAATAAGAGCTAAAGGAGATATTTCCTTATTAGTTATATATTTTATATATAAGGACTTTACACTTTATAAAGGACTATAGTAAGCCCTTAATACCCATATTCATAGGGCAGAGCTAGTCATAGTGTTTAATAAGATAATTATATAAAGCAGGAACTTCTATACTAACTTAAAGATAGGAGAAGGAGCCTGAAAAATGATAGTTATTATAAATATAATAGAGTTATTATAGATTCCTAACTGAATTATATAGTATTTACTAGTCTTAAGTATATATACTAAGTATATCCTTAAGGGATTAGTTATACTAGACTAATAAGAGGCTATTATTAATACTGCTTATAAATAAGTCTTCTAGCCACTACTGCTTAAGATAAGTTAGAAGGAGCGTTACTACTAGTAAGAAGGCAAACGTAGGGAATGAGAGAGTATAGAGTGGAGGAGGTGTTTAATTAGATACTTCTAGTTATAGAGGAAGTAGATTAAGACGTATAGAAGTGAAGTAGAAGGAGTTTATAACTATAAGCCTAGGGCTGGCTAGGGATGGCAATCGTCTTATAGGGGGAGGTATGATGCGATTGTAGTAGGATAGGGGTTAGATAGGGTTGTGGGGACTAGAGATTTAACTCTCTAGGTCTTGGGATTTTTCTAAGGATTTTTTTTAAAGAATATTATCATTACTAGCTTTAATAGTTAGGGAGGCAGGGAAGCCTCTTAGTTATGGAATTCGATAGCACTATTATTTTCTAAATTATATAACTATTAATTTCATTATGGATTTCCTGCTTTCTATTATACTTCTTTTAATTCTACTAAAATCGCCCTCTTCCTACGAACCTGACTGACCGCGTCCGCAGTCTTCTACCCAAGCCAGGATCTGCTACTATAACCTTCATCTTTTCAAGCCTTGCCACCTTCCGTAGCAGCAATCTAACTCGATAGAGTGTCTAATTAGACACTTTTCTAGCTATCTTGAAGAGACCGGCCTGTTACCTTCACCTGCGGTAGTGCTGGAAGCAGCCGCTGCCGACCTCTGCTAGAGGCGGCGGGACAGCGTCTGTCGCAATTAGCCCCAGCGGCCCCGGAAAGATAGCTAGCCATTTGGGTGTGGTTTCTTCCTCGTCCGCCAAGGTCGTTTCATTACTATAAGTTCTTTAATATATTATTAAATAGCTTTAAGGTTCTGTTGTCTTAAATTGTTTTAAAGACTCTCTATCTATCTGTCGAATAGATGCTGCTTGTTAAATAAGACGTCTCTTATTATAAAAACTTCCTTATATAAGGGGTTCTAGACTCTGAACGAGTTATTCGATATATAGCTTACTAGGAAACTAATCCACGCCTTTAGAGCCTGCCTTTAAAGCCGGTTTCTTTATAATTATGTATCTATAGTTAATATGAAGACCTTATAGCTGTATGCTCGAAGGTGTGAGAGGTCGGGCTTTACTAAGTAGTTGCTATGGAATTGGCGATAGAATAACTCGTATAGAGTCTTTCTATTTCTGTGAATTAAAGGTATGCAGTTATAGAGGTAGGTAGCAGCTTTAATCGATTCTAGCTATAGGTATTCTAGCAACTTAGCTCCTATACGCATTATACGGCTTTTTAATATAATAATTATAATAATGCATTCTGCCCCTCTGTTTTATACTTAAGTATTCGGGGCTAAGGGCTTAGTATGTATTCTCTGAGCGGTTAGTAGTTTAGCGATTTATAGGTATATTTCTATTATTTTATTATTATACTTAAATACTTTAACCTTAATAGAGTATTATACTTTTAATATCCTAAAGAAGTAAATAATTACTATATAGATAGTGAGCATTAAGCAATTATTAGTATAGTAGTCCTAGGAATACTCTATTACTTAGTCTATAAAGATCTATATAGATATATAGCCTGCATAGCCTGGGGTTATTAGATAGAAATCTAGGGCTATTCGTTCTCCTGGTTTTGCTTATACTATCGCTTCTTAGGGAGCTCTGCGAACTGCTTAGCGAGCCTTCGCTATACTATATGCATTGCAGTTAATAGTTATTATTCGTTAAAGGCCTTTAGGCTCTTCTATCTTCAGCCTGACGCCTCTTACAGCTATTATAAGGTAATGTAAGGAGTCTGGGCCTGGATGTCTGAATCTTTAGTGCTAAGTCATTATGTCTTTTAGCATTGGCTTTCTAGGAGTCTATAATATAAAGCGAGACTTCTTCTATAGTATATTAGCTATTATTATTACTATATACTCTATAACCTTTCTCTAATCGTTTAATGAATCTACTGCTCTATCTTTCTATTCTAAGACTTATTACTCTTGCTTTTTATTAATAGTACTTAAGAAAGACCTATCTGATCTTTATAAATAGTTATTACTTAATCTAATATCCTACTAAAGGCCTCACTATTTTAGCTTCGAAAATGAGATAAGGTTTATAGTAAGGGATTTATATAGGGTAATATTATAGAGGGTGAGCCTTCTTAGCGAACTATTAGTATTTACTAGAGTAATAGTCGCTTTTCTATAGCTATTAATTAGCACTTGGGTAGTTCCTAACTAAAAGAAATCTCCTAGTGGGGCTGCTTATAGGTTCTTTATTTAGCTTATATTTCGAAAGATATATAGAGTTGCTCCTAAATCTAAGAGAATACAGTTCTATAATGTATAGTAGATGCTAGCTATTAGTTTAGCGTTCATTATGTAATTACTAATGATTAGGGCTGCATTTACTATATAAGCGCTAACTGGTTATAGTCAGGCTGATTTCTTTAGCTTGATCTTTTTAATCTATCTGATTAGGTTATCTTCATTCTCTTTTAGCTATTTATTAAACCTTTTAGTTATATAGAGCTATGGTTTGAACTAGTTAGGTCTATTCTTTAGAAAGGCATAGAAGTAATGTAAAAGTGGATAGAGTTAATAGTACGCTAAGTACTTAGCTTTATTATCTGATCTAATGCTCTAATACTATCTCTTCCTAGTGGTTATTCGTTAAGTACTTACTGAGCTATTAGCTTCTTTTTATATGCTTCTTCTATTATAGAAGGCTCCCTAACTCACTCTTCCTTACTGTAGAGTCTCTGGCTATTTAGTAATCTCTTAGTAAATGTTTACTATAATTAGACTGACTATTAAAGTGCCTGCTTAGACTTAACCTATTTATATAATGCTATATACATCGGTCTAAGTCTATAAGTATGTTAATTAAAGAGCTATTATAAGGTCTTTAAGCTACTAATTGGGTTTTATTGCTTTTTAAAGGCTAATATCCTAAGCCTTATTAATAGCATTCTGCTATCTCTTAAGCCAGTTAGCTATAGTAGTATTAGTCTTAATCTTTCCTTAAGGTAGTTCTCCTAAGATCTTATAGTATATTTAGTAAGCCCTCTGCTTCTACAATTCAGTTACTAGAGCTAACTTATTATAGATTAACTAAATCCACTTAAGCAGACTAGTCTCTGGCTTATAGTAGTATTAAAAGAGTGGTTTATTAAGTGTCTTAAGGACCCAGTTCCTTATATTCTTTATTCTAGTTTAGAATTCCTTATAATGCTTATTATAGTATTTATAATTAGCCTATAAGGCATTATATACTTAAAGACCCTTTTTAAGCAACTTACTAATATCTTAAGCTTTTAGTATTATATTATCTTCTTTACTAAGAGTAGGGTCTTTATTATTAGTCATTATTATAATAGTCTTAGTATAATTACTAAAGGCTGCTAATAACTTAGCGAGCTTTGCATAAGTAATTAACACTAGCTTCTTTTTAAATTAAGTGATATCTAGTAGAATTAGGGCCTTTAAGATTAGCTCTGGTTTATTCTTCTTCTTAGGGTTAAGATAGTCCTAGAGGTCTTTATTTATAGCTATAGTCTTTAGAGTCTTAAACCATATAATCCAATCTTCGTTTATAACTAGCTTAGTACTTATAATAGTCATTATGCTTTTAGTAACTGCTTATTAGGCGCTTATAGATAGCCTACTGCTTAAAGCAGTAATTACTAGTAAATATAATTATATATAAGACTCTTAATTATTAGATTTAGGTAGTATGCATAGCACCTTAGTTATTAAGAGCCTATATATGTGTGTATTGTGCCTTTCGTTATCTAGGCTGACCTTACAGTAGTTAGGAGTATTATATATAGCATTCACTGCCTTCCTATTCAGGCTGTGCTTAGCGTGCCCTCAGTAGTCACACGCCTGACTGAGGTTACCTGATTATGTACATAACTGTGCGCACGATCTATTCTAACAATAATAAGCGAGCGTCGCAAACAAGCGAGCGTCGCACCTATACTATATACTTAAAACTCCAAACTTTAAATTTTATAAAATAGCTAATATAGCTTTAGGATTTTTAGGAAATTAATTTTAAATATTTAATTAAAAAGTTAATAAGCCAGTATTTTCTTTAGACTTTTTAAAAAATTATTAAGCTAGTTATAAATAAAAATAGTTCAAAACACAGTGCGAATTTTATACTACTAGCGCTATGAGTATATATAGACTAGAAAAATTCTTAGAAATAACATATTTTATAAATAAGCTAGGTAAAAATTCTTAACTATTTTAAGCTTAGTTTAAATTTTTAAGAATTTTTTAAATTTTATAATTTAAGGTGAAAATCAGAGTGCGACGCTCGCTTGTCTATAACGCTCGCTTATTACATACATTAATTTATTTTCTAACTATTTACTTAATTATAACTTTAGCCCTCCTCTTACTTATTTATGAGTTTTATCTAACCTCACTTTATTATGTGTATAGTTCTTATATATAAAATATATAACTAATAAGGAAATATCTCCTTTAGCTCCTATTAGATAAGATTATAAATAACATATTCAAAATTTCCTGATTTTTAGCTTTATAATAGTATATAATATACCTTAGAAAGCCTATCTTCCTTATATTATAACTACAAAAGACATCTATAATAAGAACCTTTAATAAGGTTAGAGTTCAAGCATCAGACATACGTCTAACAGTCTTAAAACTCGGGACACGTCTTACCCGGTTTTACTATGACAAATTGTCCAAATCCCCTGTTAGATTGGACATGTGACTGGACAGCAATCTCTCTATAAAGCTGGGGCTTTTCTCTAGCCAGTCTAGAAAGATTATTATCATCAATCATGCATTTCTCAACCAATCACATTAAACCGACTACCTTTCTAATCGTCTTTTCCTGCTCTTTCTGAATCTTCAGTCCCTTTTCTGATTGGTCAATTCCTTGACCCACAATCGCCGAGTTCCACTAATAACCTTCCACTCCTTCCACTGCTATAGCCTTTACATTACGCATCCTGCCTACTCTATAGCATCTATTACTTCAGGTAGTGTCCCTCTTGTCCTCCTGCCTAACACAGTATATAAGTATAAGGAAAGTAAAAGGTAAAAGAGGTTAAGAGAGTAAGTAAAGAGTGTTAGATGCAGAGTAAGGGTGTAAGAAATAAGAGTAAGGTAAAGAGTTAAGGGTTATTTTTTCACACAGCCACAATCGAATAATTAAGGAGGTTATTGAAGTATTAGAATACTAGGGTATCTGCATATATAGCTGAAGATAATAATAAAACCCCGCTCTAGAGGAAAGTGGAGACGAGAGTTAACAAGAATAAGAATAAGAATAACTAAATATATCATTAAGAATTGATCTACATTTACCTGGCTATCCCTAATCTTTACTAAAGACACACCGCGTATCCAACACCTTGGTCAGATGACTAGAAAAACCACTCTCGAGAAAAGAGGGGGCCGGAGGCATCCTAGATCAATACAATCATCGTCTTTGAGCTCCACAATGCATTGATCCCTATCAGTCTGATCGAATTACCCGTATCGGATCCATCAGTTATCTATCCTGGGTGTGCTGAGTGCACTGCACTACGCCGCATGATGCAGTAGCCGCACGGACCACAGGCAAATGTCGCCTGCAGATTCACCACCTAGCTCCAGGCGGAATTTAATATGCGTCTTTCGCAAAGGGGTACATGCGGAAGAGCGCAAGTTTAACTCTTGCGTCGGCAGGTTGGCCTTGAAGAAGGCTACAGAGGGGATCGGGTATCCTGCGCTAGGTTACTCTCGACTTTAGGTCTGCACGACAGACATGCGATTGGATTAACCTACTGACCAGGCACAGCTCTCTGCCCCTTGAAAGGTACCTCGGCTCGGCAGTTGCTTGGCCTGTCGCAATGCATGTAAGACCCTAAACGAAGCTACTGCTTAGCCTCTCGCCACAACTGAAGCCGACAGAACAGCGGCCGGGAAATGTGCAATTGAAGCTCAAAACAGCATCCCGTTGTGTAGGGTGTCAAAGTGCAGAAATCGGCGCATAGTATGTCGTCCAATCACGGAATTGCACCGAGCAGGGCTGCACAAATGAGGCAACAACGCCAATACGTTTAGGAATAAGGGCGAATTTGCTATGAGGAATCAGCAACGGCCTGCCCATGTGAGACAGAATAGTACTGGCGGCCTTGCCTGCCGCTGCCTGGGCACCGAAGAAAAGCAATGAGTGACAATGACAATACATAAATCTAGTCGTGTCTGCCTAATAAGCCACCACAAACCGCAGATGCCAATAGTTTCCGCCATGCATTGCAGGGGTATGTGTGACCTAGCACCAGGTAAACCCCTCCAGTGACATGCAGACCGAATTTCCCGCCCCATGATTCTAGCCCAACCTGCCAACTAGGTACTCCGTAAGGAACTGTTCTTTGTGCTGGTCTCAGGCGGTGGCAGTGATCCCTGCACGGTGAACGTGCAGGGATTTTTAGTTCGTTGTTTCTAGGTGGTAGTGTGTTGAATGGGATGAAACATGATCTCCCTGCCCCAAATCCTCGTTCTTAAGAGCGACATGATAATCAACACCACATCAGGGAAACCTTGTAATTTAGAAAAAAGATGAGAATGATATTGAAACATACACAAATATGGATCTAGTTTACACCCTAAGTAACAATGCTTTCTCTAGCAAACAAATCTCCTAGCGCCGTCAAGACATCTTCTTCGCGCCCAAGTTGAAGGTAGCCACCCTGACCTTCCTCACAACTTCCACAACCTCCCCTGCCGGATGCTCACTATGTGTCCACCAATGCCATAGCATAGCAAGGATTGCTACGAAGATTGTCAGAGGGATGGAAATCCACCACATCGTCCAAAACAATGGTGTAGTTAGGGTGTCCCACGACTTGTCATTATTAACCTCGGTTACAAACAGCTGCGAACCAACGACGGCGGCGACTCCTGTGGTCGGAAGGAAAATCATGGTAATGGCGGCTATGATCTTCATCGAGTTGGAGTCTTGGATCATCACCATGGAGTCCTGTTGTGTGACGAGGTTGAACGACAACGTGATGGCGTTGTCAATCCGCTTCTGCAGACTGCTGAGGCGGAATTGGCTGGAGTGGAAGAGTGTACGTCGATACTGTAGGCATTCGCGGAGCTGTCTGAGGACCTGGTCGCGATTTGTCTGGGGTGGCATCTGTTCGTGGGTGCCAATGTTCTGGATAGTCGAGTCAACGAGCAACATGCAAGACTCGAGGGCCTCTGCGATGTGGATTATGTGCTTGGCGCAGTTGTGCATGGCCGCGAATGGGATCTTGGAGCTCATCTTGCGGACATCCTTGCTATTGGCAAACTCGAGGATCAACTGTGGCCATTAGAATTAAGGAAGCAAAGAACAAGATGGCTGACTCACATGCTCAAGAGGGCCAAAGACTTTATTCATCTTCCAGACTGTATCATCTACCTCGTAGTACAGCCCTTCGAAAACCATGTCGAACAAGATGTACGGGTCGTTTGTGATATGCTCCCAGGCTTTGGCAGCAACAAACTCGCTCAGCCTGTCCCTCACTCGCGGCGTGGCACCGAAGCATACCAGAGTAATATCTCCATGAGGGTCAACTCTCAAGAAGAATCCAGTGCGATGCCAGCTGTAGTCGGCTTGTGGCAGCGTGGAGACGTGGTATCCCATAGCCACCGCTCGGTTGTCTACCTCTGGAGCACTGGCTCCCTCTTGTCTGATGTCGATGTTCTTGCACAGGAAATGGAACCAAGAGCAAGACCCGTTCTTGTCGGTGTTTCGGCCGAAGCTGTGACTGACAGACTGGAGGCGCTCTTTGGTGAAGTCGGTCGGGACGCCGAGGATGTTGAACATTTCCAGTGTTTGGGGGAGGGCATCTCTGCGAGGAAGATCGAGCGGGGCGAAGCTTTAGTCTGTCAGTGGTGTGCTAAAAATCGCAATGCTAGAAAGCCAGGTTCATAGTATCTTTCATTGCTTTGCACGCGAAGTGCCGACTTTGGGGAATGTACGGGTAGTGTTGACTTACACAATTTTCAAGCTCGCCTTGGATCGAAGGCAGCGGGGACTAGTCTCGAGATGCCAGTGACCGTCTGGGTGGTCTAAATCCATGTCAGCACAGAAGCAGGGAGCATCTGTTATTTCCCCGTACCGTGAGATACCTCGAAGATGTTGAGCATCCATTGTGGAAACGCAACCGCAACAGGAGTCCCTGTAGCCTCTTCCACAAACGCCTGGTAAGGACACTCTCTGTTTGTCCATGACATGGTCAAGGACAAAACGATGATACCAGAAGAAGACAGGTTGCTGCAAAATCAGTAAAGAAGGGTCGCAAATTCACCGAACAAAATCAGGCTGTCGCCGTGGACTTTTGACATGCTGAGCTTTGCACCTGGGCCTCTTGATCGCCTCAGGGGCAACCCAGTGCGACCACCCAGGCCAATAATGCAACGGAGAACAGCATTCTAGGACTTAGGGCTCAGCTTGGTACAGTTCATGACATGTCGCATGTGCGAAGACCAGACTATGCAGGTTCATAGCGGCGCCTCAATGCCAAGACCTACGCCAAGTCTCACACGACCCGCAAGCGCTACCTAAAGGGTTAGTCGCGACGAGGCGGCGACTAACCCTCGACTGGCCTGGACCGCCTAGGGATTTGCGGCCCGAATCCGGCGGCTTGTTTGTTGGTTGGGTTGCATGGAAGGACGCCCCTTTCAGGGCTGATCAGCCAGGGTTGCGCGCTGACTTGGGACTATTGGAAACGGGGGCACGTGCGGTACTCGCCGCAATGCACGTTCTCGCAACTATCACCACCCGCCAAGAAGCCACAAGGCCACCAATCATTGTCTCTGGATGAAACTCAAGCGTTTGCCAATATCCTCCCCGTTTGCCAGGTCTGCAGGTGCCCTCACCCCAGGCAGTGGTACTCGGGGCTGAAAGGCTTCAGCCAAACTGAGTGAAGTGTGACCATTTTGCTGCGGCTACCAGACCTAGGCGTCGCGTGCTGCCCCGCTGTAACACGGACTCGGGTCTAGACGCACGAGCTGTGTGTACTATTCAAGCCCTGCAGTCCCAAAGTTGTGCCACACCCGACTTCAACAGCCAATATATGGATATTGACGTTACATCAAGACGATAGTGTCCCGCAGCGCACTGCCGATCCCGCGGAGACCTCAGGTTCGCGGAGAATGCCGTTCTGGTCAGCCTATCATCATCAACAAAAGCATCGTGAGGCTGGATGCAGGAGAAGGGAGGTTGTCACATGCACCCCGTTTGATACACTTATGACTGGTGGATGAGTGGGATTACGGTTCACCGAACGTGGTCTGGGTCTGTCGGTGGTGTAGGCTTCCTTCCGTTAAATAGAGAATGGGAAGCGGCATATTTTAAGATACTATAGGACGGTCAGGACTTTATCGTTCTTCAGCTCGCTTCCCGCCACGAGCCTTGGTGTGACGCCCAGTCCGGCGCCTACATATCCGCCCGTTCATCTCGAGAGCCTCCGTGTCTTGGAATTCGAGCCCCTTCTTTCTCCTTTTCCCTACTCTAGAACCCACAGCATTTCGGCCTTTTTGATTCTCGGCATCGTGTGTTTAAGCCATGGTTGGCCACCTATCTTCAGACTTATTTGGATCCATCTTGGCTAACACCTCCCAAGGCTCACCTACACGGAGGAATCTTTGACCCCAACTCCCCAGGCAACGTAAGTCGTGTTCAGCTATCTCTGGGCCACTCTCACCTCTGACTTGTCAGTATCCGCAGCACCAGCAGCCGCCCTCGCACCAAGCCCACGGTGGCTCGTACACGCCAGGCAGTTCAGTCGTTGTAAGATGCCTTTCTGAATCCGGTTATCTTCCGAAGATATCTGACTTGGATGCTAGTCCTACCAAAACCAGCCTTTCAACCAGCAGCCACAGCCTGTGTCCCCGATTCAAAGCCCTCTATCGAACCATTCCTCCTCCGCCTATCTTACCCCTCAAGGCCAAGCCTATCCCCTCTCACATGTTCATACACAGCCAAGTATGGGTCAATACCAGCAGCAGAACATGGTTAGTAACTCGTCAAGTATCCCGCCACCGCCTCAGAAACTGACCATCGCAGAACTACAATGGCCAGCAGGGTGTCTATCACCAGGGAACAGGTCAGAGTCAGCAGGACGGAACAATGGTAAAGCTCTTCCGCGGCTGCTTCTGTGCGTAGCCTCAAATTGAACGCATCTTAGCAATCGAAGGCAGTTCCCGTCGTGTCTAACTGCTTGACTCCCATCCACGAATCAAGTGTAATGTCCCAGGCTTTGTCCCGTAAGATTGTGTCAGGTTGCTAACAACTGGCCATAGAAAACGGAAAAGGAGTTCCCCGTCAACCTCAAGGGAAGCTTCCACTTCAGCGAGCCCCGAACGGTGTGGCGATTGCGTAACCCATGCATGTACCAAAAGCCCGGATACCAGTTCAACGACTTGGAGCGCGAGTTCAGACATCGCGACTATGCTGGCCGAGTGAGTCTCAAGGCACGGTCGGATCGCTATCTGCATCACAATGACGGTTACCTGCGCAACCTCTATGTGGCCTGCACAGACGATATCTACACAGGGCCAGGGACCTCTACTTGGAGGAGAACCTATGTCCGCAAGGTCGCTCCGTTGAAGGTCCGTATCGCTACATGGGTCATTGACTTTAGCCATGATCCTGAGAGCTGGGAGGACTGGGGCATCATGATTCTGAGAGCTCTGCCCGCAGCCCTAGCCATGACCCTCTGTGTGAGTAGCCCAGTCGTGCCGAACGATGAACAAGACATTAACGATTACAGTTCTGGGATAGCAAGTCAAGGTTCTACCAGAGAAACCTCTTCTATGCTCCAGTTTTGTACACCTACCACGGTAATGCTAAGGTTTGGGGGAACTTGCTTGAGAACCGCGAGGGCCTGTCTCTCATGGCTCGCAACAACCAAGTCTACAGTCTGTTGCGACCTCGCTACCTCTGCTTCCTCCGCGAGCCATTTAGCGATGAAAACAGAGGAGTCGACGTCCAGAACGTCGAGGAATGGGAGAAGAGCCAAGGGCGGGATCCCAACCTGAACTACCTCTTCGTTGCTTACTCCACGGAGCACTTCTCGCACTCCGATGAACAGGCCATGATCGCTCTCCATCACATCGCCGAGACGGCTTGTCGAGCTGCCAAGTTGCCCGCATACTGGATCTCATGTAGTTGCATGCGGGATCCTGCCGAGCTAGAGGCCGATGTAAGTGATTTCTGATCGATAGTCCGAAACTGTTGGCTGACTTTGGCAGATCTATCGTATTTCAGACGTCCTCCGAGGTGCGCACAGCATGGTCATCGCCGTTGGCAGGGGAAAGTCGGCCGCATCGTCAGGCAAAGTCACGACTGAGGCCTTACTTCAGGAATGGGGCAGTCGGATGTGGACATTCCCTGAAGTCCTTCTCAGCCCGGGTCGTAGCATCTTGGTTTACACTCGCGACGGCAATCTCCAGGCACCGCTGACCATCGCCAAAAACCAGTTCGCGTCCCAGGTCTGGACCTACATGGACGCCGATGTCGCGAGACACTTGATTGACCACTACCTGGGAAGCATCACCCTCAGCCGTTTGGAGCTTGCTGTTCTAGCTCTGCGATGTCTGTATAGTCGTCATACCACCGAGTACTTCCCAGGTGACCAGGCGTATGCCCTCATGGGCCTTCTGAGGATGCGGCCACAGATTGACTCGTCCGACACGGCGTTCCAAGCCTTTTCGAGGTTGTCACTGGCCAACGACTCAGACAAACTACTGGAGAGATACATATGTACACTCCCAGTGGAGCGTGGTCAGCCGTGGTATGACATGGAAGACACCTACCGGTCAACACTCTGGGACATCACTCCCCACTGCGAGGTCGCCGGGATTGCCGATGACGATACCGTCGTCATTGATGGCGCCTGGGGACTCTCGGTTCGATGGAAGACCTTTTACTCGGTCTATTGGTCCACTGGGCCATCCTGGAAGCGGTTCGTCTCGGAGCTCCTGCTAGAGTGGAACGGCGCCTTCTTCATTATCGCCATAACTCTCTTTGCTATTGGTGCAAGCATGGTTGCTGTCGGCATAGTATTCTTGTTCATATTTCTCTATGTCTGGATCATGACACCAAAGCTGGTGCGGATCATCTATGGCGGCAAGTTCTGTGAGACTCAGGCAGAGATGTTCGGCTTCGAGGGCTACCTGAATGCCGCAACTATTGAGCGGGCCATTTTCGGAGGCAACTTCAGCCGATTCTCATGGAGCGCCAATGGAAGCCCGTTGAGTCGATCGATCATCAATGATCATGGAGAGCTTGTGGGCATTGACCCGTACAAGGACCCGGTGATCCGGATGAAGGTTGAGGCAGCCAAGCAGGCTCGGCCGGGTGACATGAGGGTAAGAAGCAGAGTCTATTCAGAGATTGATGAATCATTACTAACACGGTGCAGATCTTCACACTTGTTGATACCTACAACATGCAGATAACGCTGTTTGAAGCCGTCAGACCCCCCGTGACGCTCATGTTCTGCGCCTCTGAGGGAGGCATGCAGAGGGCCATCGGTTGCTCGTATGAGTGGGAGTCGCAGACCATGTACCGCGAGACGGTTCTCAGACTGCCGACTACTTCTCTAAACCGTATGGATCGGATTCCCCGGTTCCGTATGGGGATCCAGCGTCGCGACTATGCCTCAGGACCGCGAGGTGGCCAGGCGTGAGATTGAGCGTGGCTGATACCTAGTGTTGAGCGTATGAATGATTGAATGATATTCCATTACGACCGTGGTTAGAGAGGGGCAGCTACGTAAGATTCGCTAAGCCTATTCTAGAAGCGTCCAATACTCGGTTCCGAGCCCTAGTAATCTGTCTCGATCCAAATGCCTGAATTTCTCTTTTACCCTTTAATCCGTCTCTTACTATTTGACCTGTCTTTTTCCAATTCTGGAGCCTGTCTGATGACATACAGACCACTCTCCTCCGCCGCCATTGGCGAAGAGTCCACCTGCCTACTACTACTCAGTAATGTGTGAAAGAACTGTTCGAAGAGTTCTTTTGATAGGGGGTAGAGTTCTTTTAAAATCGAGGACGTTGAGTTCTATTAGAATCCGGCTGTTAAAATAGATTAAAAAGACATGCATCGAAAGGTAACTTCAAGGACATATCGCCTATTTCATATAAAAAGCAGAAACCCCCATTTGAAGGAGTGCAACCAGGTTGAAGTTTACAGTACAATTGATAGATGACGTCGAAAGTGGATTATAAGGAACGGCCAGTGCAGGAGGAAGGGTCATATTTAAAGTTCCATATCCCCCCGCTAAAAGCAATACTAAATCAACATCAAACAGGAGAGTCGGGTTAATAGTATTTATACATTCGTAATCGCGGACGCGTTGTTGTGTCTGAGCCCCACTTGCCGTCTGGCCTCATTACTACGTACCACAGAGAGTGATCCACAACACCAAGAGCTGTCAGGATGCACCTATTGAGCAACACAAAGAGGGTTGGTTGATCATTGACCAACGCTCGGGCCCCTGCAAACGTAGCACGGCCGCTCAGGCCCTCACGTTTTAGTAGTGACTGCAACACTTACGCGGTCACGGCCGGGAGACCTCCCGGCCACACACACACACACACACACACACAATACACACGATCAAGTCATCTCAGCTCATGCCCACCCTGCTTGTAAGACTCGACCCTTACCACGGGGCTGTTGTGGCTGCAGCCGGTCAAACAAGCCGTCAATGGGGTCTTCGACAAGGGTATCCATAAAAACCAAAAACGGCATTGGATCGACGCAGTTTTCTCTTTCCCCTCCTTCATATCCCTGTTCAAGCCACCGGGTGCCGGCAAGGCGGGGAGCCACGAGGGGGTGGGCCACGCCTAGAGCTAAACTGTCTGGCGTATACTACAGAGGCCAGGGTACCAACAGGCAGGCGGCCAACCTGATGTTTGAAGGCGGCCAACCTGATGTTTGAAGGCGTCCAACAGGGGGGATTGGCGCTTTGTTCTTGACATCGCTGCTCTCTCACCGGCGTCGTCCTCGCCTAAGGATGACCTTTGGAGATTCGGTTTATATGGTGTGGAAATTGGGTTCGGATTTCAATGGACGTACAATAGGAAGTTGTTAAGGCGCATGTAAACATTTCGTTTCAGATAGGATAACTCTGGACATCTTTCACCCCAAAAAATAGACACAGCTGAATATATTAGGAACCAAAGCCATTTAAAGCCCTCTTTTATCATATTACGAGCTCTGATTGTATGAGTCGTCTGATTAAGTGTGTGTATTAATATTACGGCCTAGGTTGGGCCTAGGCGGTCACAACTGGCAGAACCATGACATGCTAAGTAAGAGTAATCTAAACTAGTTATGCTGCTTTAAGCAGTAGATAGGTCAGAATGTAAGGCAATTGGATAGGCCGTTGGCTATATAGGAAGTGAGGGAGCTAGAGCATGGAAACGCTGCATGCTTTTATTAGGTTAGTGGAATTAGCGTTCCTAGCATAACATGCGGCTAGCTAAGCGACTTTCAGAATAGCCTCATAACTGCATAAAGTTGCTATAGTTTCTCTAGCGACGTAGGCTAGGTTCCGGATCTCTTATTAGGTGGCGATAAGCTAGTATTTCTATCAGTTCTCTTCAGGGCATGTCTCTTAGCTAAGGCTAGGTTCCTTAGTATTAAGGTCGCGTATCTAGATCTAGAATACTTCACTTAGTTAGTATTAATCTTATACAATAGGAAGAAAGAGCTAATATAAGAATCGTTCTTATTATAATAATTAAAGAAGTTCTTCATATTCCTAGCAGACTTCCTTTTACTAATGAAGTCGCCTATTAGTCTCTCCTCGCTATAGTGAGCATAGATAATGGAAATTATATTCATTATAAAGCTCTTAGAAAGTAGATTTAGGACCCTACTACTTAATAAAAAGGAGATACGTTAAAGCATTAAAGCGGACGAAATGACTATCTTTAGCTAAGTGTAATGTAAATAAATCATCTTCTGAGTAAATAAATAGTGACATAGTGCAGAGAGGCCTGGACTCACTTCTCTAAAGCCGTTAGCTAGTTATTAAACGATTCATAACTAGTAATACAAATTTTAGGCTAATCAGAGCCTAGGAAACTTATTACCCTTATTTACATTAAACCTTCATTATTCTAAAAACTTATGGATCAATGTAGAGTCAGCCTTTGGCTGAATTATAATGTTCTAATTTACTTAATAGACCTAGGTATTACGCTTTTAAAAAGGCTAGATTTATATTAACTCACACTATAGTAACAGTTCCTACAGCGGTACAAATGACACGTAACGCAAAAGGAAATCAGTCGGGTTGAAAACCACCCTTCCCTGCAGCGACACTAATCAAGTTAGTAAATAGAAATGGAAATGGTGCAATTATTTCAGGAGACTTGCGCATTGCCAGTAAGAGCGTATCGACGGCCACAACTTGGGTGGACGTAGATAGCGAATTCTACGAAACGCATACTCTTCTCCAACGCTCATGTCACCTAGTAACGGTGATATCAGGTCGTTCAAGGCCTCAACAGGCGTATCATCACCGCCGATGTGCTTCTCGTCGAGTATTTTAAAGAGGAGCTTGCAATTGAAGCTATTGGGACACCGTTCAGTATTGCACACCTCGGAGCACGGACGACTGACCATTCGGTCATGCCTTGCTTCCCATTGGACTCACTGTTTACAGTGTTGCATCTCGGGCAAGTTTGGGCGGCTGGTCTTTGGGCTATGGAAGCAAGTTGAAAGAGCATACTCATCACTATTGTTGCCCCTGCCGTCACTTTAAGGTGCCAGTTGTCGGCTGAGATTAGAGTCGCTCCTGTAGCATCTTCTAGTTCATACTCTTTCTTGGCCACTTTTTTATGCCCGGGCAAATCCTCGAATAATATCTCAAGATGTCGTTGGAGTCTCTTCATAACAGTCAGTGCCTGGGATTGCCTGTCACGTTGGAGCCTTCCTGACATACTTCAATAGATACATAAAGTTCTCGCGGGAGCTCAATTGAGCGACCGAGAGCATCCTGGAAAAAGATTGGTTGGCACTTGTCCATCTTGTCGCTAATTTGCGGAGGAAGAACGTTGCGGTCGGATATCAGGAAATGGAACATCTGTGCCACCATATCGTAAGTCTCGCGGGTGACAAGCGCAGCTTCCGCAGTGGCCTTTTCGACTCGGGACTGAGACAGGCTGAAAGAAATAGTTAGCCAGAGAAAGCGACCGATACATACCAATAAATCTTCCGTCAATAGAACAGCAGCACACTTACATCTGAAGATATGTTCCGTACATCTGCAATGGCCGCAGATGTCCCTGTAAATCTCTTTCGAACTTTTGGACGTCCTCTTTCCGAAAGACAGCCCATAATACTTCTCTCCATGCCTTCTTTAACTGCTTTATGTCTGTTGTCCGTGCGCGGAAGTGTGATATGACGCCCTTCGCCTTCTTGAACCTCTTTGCTTCATTGTTGGGGAGAAGGCTCGCCGAATATTCGTACGTGCTATCGAGAAAGTCACACAGAAGGTCTCTGCAGCGGTTTGTCTCGTGCACGATGCCGTTAATAAGGCTCTCTTCCTGCAACGAACGGCGCGAGTTATCTTCGAGGTACTTTTCGAGGACATTTTTTATCGCGTTGATACAGTTGCCTAATGACCTAAGAGTGAAGACAAAAGACTTATATTCTGCCGTCGCGCCTTTGCTACTACTGACCGTTTCAATTATGTCGTAGACGAGGCATCCGACCTGCCGGGTTCCAGGTTAGCTAAATGTCTCCGCGAGGGTCATACTGCATTAGTAAGGGGACCCTCACCGCAATAAAATCGCCGATGGAGAAGCCAAATGGGACCGCCATTTCGCTTGTTTCGTCACGATGCTTATCACATAGGGTTGATAGAACTAAAGCTTCGAAAAAAGACAAGCCGACTTTTTAAATCCTCTTGGGCAGCCGCCGTCACGGCCCGAAATTGAATGATTGGACAGGTAGGAGGAGGGGCAGAACGGACCATTGTGAGCACGGCCATTGCACCGCCACAGCCAGACGGTGTGGAGACAAGTTCCCCTGACCCGGGATAAATTGAATCGAGAGACACTTATTAGCTTAGAAAATGAGGGGCGGGTTATTATTGCATTTTTGCTACTATGGCAAAAGGGAATGATCACTCCGCTAATGCGCAGTGCAGTAATGGCTTATATACTGAGTGTAACATACCCCCTTAGATTGGCGAGTATCGAGGTAATCTGTATAGTGATGTACTAATAGGGCTGACTGGTGCTACTATGTGTGCTGTATGCTGCTATAATCCTGCTATAAGCGCTATAGGCCTCTATAGGTCTATAAGCTAGGTTGTTAGTATTACAGCCTATGTTATAACCAGGCGGTCAGGACTGGCAATATATACATAAAATAACAGGCTCTTAAGGAACTAGAAGATGAGTTAGCTTAGGTTTAATAAATTAGGATAAGAGTAATAAAAATAATAAGAATAAAAGAGCAAAGAATATTACTTCTAACACTCCTTTCTGCTTTTATTATACTAATAATAGATTAAAAGTATATAATTAATTAAAAAGTATATATTTAATATAAATAACTCTTTAATTATTAATAATACTTAATTATATTAAGTACTTTAAGTTTTATTATTATTAAATATAATTAATATTAATATATATAATAAGCAAGTTAGAAATATAAATAAGTTAGAAAAAATCTTATACTATTAAAATAAAAACTTTAATAAAAATATAATAATAACTTTAATTAATTAAAACTAATTACTATCCTTTTCTTTAGAAGTCTTAATTATAATTTAATAGATCCTTATATTATAACCTGCCTTTTTACAATTTTTATAGTAGCTTTCCTTTAATATTACTAACCTCTTTTAATTACTACTTTTTAACGATTTAGCTACTATTTATACATTAATATCTCTCTAATCTATCTTACTCTTTCTTTTATTTAGAGTTATCTTCTCTCCTTTATATAAGTAGGTTCTTTTTACTTTATACTGCTTATTAAGAGTCTTATTTATTTATTAAAAGATCTAAACTTTAGACCTTAATAAAGCATTCTAATATATTATTACTTTTATTCTTTTTAAAAGTGACTTAAGTACTTTAAGAATTAATACTAAAGAGTTATTTTAATATTTTCTTATTTATCTTTTAAAGTATTTAGACTAAAGGCTAGCTTTAAGTATAGTCTTTAGAATCTTTAAGACTTAAGAGTTAGGAAGGCTGATCTTTTCTTTAACTAGTATTAAAATCTATAATTATATATTAAGCTTTAATATAATATTTTCTAGGTTTAAAAGAATAAGTCTAGCCCTTTAAAAACCCTTTTTAATATTACTTTTTATTATAATAGCTTTATAAGTAGTATAAAAGGTTAGGAAGAACTTAGTTTTTAAAATATAAGTTATAAAGCATTTAATTAATTATTTAATTATTTAATTATAAGCTATTTTAAGTAATTTAAAGTATTTAATATTAAAAGGCTAAAGTAAGTAAGATAAATAAAGTAATATATAAAGTATAATAATATAGTTCTTTTAATAATATTTTTTAAAGTTAATAGAATAGTAACTTTTATACTTATTAAAGATTAGAAGATAATAATAACTAATTAATTAATTCTTTATATACTAATTAAAGTACTTAAATTACTTAAAACCTATTTTATTATTAGTTTAGTTATTTAGAGTTATTATAATAGCTTAATTACTTAAAAAGTTGCTTTTTTAATACTAGTTAGTAAGGTAATATTAGTTTATAATTATAGTAAATAGCTAGATTGCTTAGCCATTTATATTAATTACTTAAATAACTATAATCTATTTTTAGTTTTTAAACTAAACTGATTTCAGGTTTTTATACTTATTTATACTTATAATAACTATTCTACTTATAATTATACTTATTATAAAGCTAGTCTTATTAAAGTTATAAATATTAATTAAGTTAATATTATATTTTATAATTATATTCTTTATAAGCTTAAACTACTTATAAATAATAGTTAGACTTTTATATTTAGCTCTTTAATAGTTATATTTATAAAAAAAACGCATCTTAAGCTCTTAGTATTACTTAATAAAGTTAGAAGCCTAGTACTTACTAATAAGTAATGTATTACAGTTAGTAAGCAGTTAGTTAGCTATTTCTTTAATACTATATAATTATTAAAGAAATCCTCACAAATCCAAGTTAAGAATAAATTAAATAATAATTTATTCCTTAATTAGTTAATATAAAGTAAGGATAATATTGCCTTAAGAAAGTTTACTATAATATCAATTATAAAGAGTACTAAGTAGGACTTTATATAATATTATAGTAAGGTAAATATATAATTTTAAATCATTTTAAAGAGCCTAAAGAGTAAGGATAATATTTACTTCTTTACTTAATTATAATATATTTAATAGTTAAGAAATAATTAATTAAATAAAAAGAAGGAGAGTTAAGGGATTTTTTCTAACTTGCTTGTATTTCTAACTTGCTTATTATATACGTTATTTAAATAATGTATAATGTACTTAATAAGTGTAAAGGCTATAGTAGTAAAAGGAGTGAAAGGAGTAGAAGGTTATTAGTAGAACTCGGCGATTGTGGGTCGAGGAATTGACTAATTAGAAAAGGGTTTAAAGATTCAGAAAGGGCAGGAAAAGACGATTAGAAAAGTAGTCAGTTTGATGTAATTAGTTAAGAAAATGCATATATTGATAATAATAATCATTATAGACTGGCTAGAGAAAAGCCCCAGCTTTATAGAGAGATTGCTATCTAGTCACATGTCCAATCTAATAGGGGATTTGGACAATTTATTATAGTAAAACCGGGTAAGACGTATCCTGAGTTTTAAGACTGTTAGACGTATGTCTAATACTTAAACTCTAACCTTATTAAAGGTTCTTATTATAAGTATCTTTTATAGTTATAGTATAAGGAAGATAGGCTTTCTAAGGCATATTATATATCACGGCCCGGTCTGCATAGACCACGTAACACTGACTAACCACACCCGCTCCTATGAATTTCTAACCAATCCCGTTAAATTACGATCCGGAACTGTGATTGTAGTGATGAATTACGATCTTTAACTGTGATCTAATATAGAATCACGATTCCAGACTGTGATCTAGAAGGATGAATCACGGTCTCTAACTATGATCCATTTAAATAACATTAGTATATAAGCACATTCATTTAGTACTTTTATAAAGATAGCCTTACTAGCTATTAATACACTTAGTTACCTTAAATCGACTATTCTACTATTACTAGACCGTGATCTATATTACTTACTATAACGTCCCTAATCTACTCGATTATAAACATTACACGCCTTAGACCTACTCTAGAGCCCTAGTGTAAGCCTGACCGTCATACGTTAATAGCTCTTATTCAGTGTATTACTATATTAACTTAAGCAATACCTCATACTATCAGTATATCTAGAATAAACCGAACTCCTATTACTTTAGGCAGTGCGCTCGCACTATTAGCGTATATAACCCCGCTAAGCAATGCTGAAATAATAATGGAGGTCTAATAACTTCGCGCCCTTATTTAAACTCTGTAATAATAAGTGTAGAATTAACTGGCTGTAGTACTTACTGTAACTACGAATAATGACTGCGACCTAGGAGAAACGATTAAGCCACTAAAGCCCGAACCATTCGACGGTTTGCTAAGCGATGTGATTCTATTCATTATTAAGATAAAAGGATACTTCTGATTCTTTTTATGACGTCTTGCGTTATCTGAAGTATGTCTGCTGTTTATAAATAACTTAATGATTAGGAATGCTAAAGACTGGTTTGAACTAATTATAAGGGACTTCCTAAATAATGATGAAGTAAGCCAGGATTAAGACACTATTAATATCTTTACAGACTGGGAGAATTTTGAAGAAACTATTAAAGACACCTTTAGTATAGTTAATGAAGAAAGGCAGGCAGTAACTAAGATCCATAAGATCAAGCAAATTCAATCCACTACTGCTTATACTATTACATTCTAATAAGTCACTTCTAAATTAGAGTGGGATGATGATATACTTATAGAAATCTTTTACTAGGGACTTAAAGAAGAAGTTAAGGACGAACTGTATAAAGCCGACTGACCTAACACACTCACTAAGTATATCACTATAGCCATTAAGATCGACAAATGACAGTATAAAAGACGAAGGGAGAAGGCCGAGAACTAATAAGGTAGACGAGGCAATAACTATAACCCGTACTACCTGAAGAACTAAGATAACCGGAAAAACAAGAACCAGGTTAACACTTCTTATAGAACTCGGGCTAGACCCATAGAACTTGGAGCAGCCTAGCAGGACTACTCTAAGGTTAAGTGCTGGAATTGTAGTAAAATGGGATACTTTGAAAATAAGTATCAGAGCCCTAAGATAAACCAGAAGCACAAGCCTATGCCGGAAGGTAAGAACCTCTGATCCACTAACTACTAGCACCTATCGAAGACCCTCACTATGACTAGAAGCGGCTATGACGAAACCGGCGCCTCTAAAGGAACGCTATAACTACACTCCAGCCAGCTATATAAACCAAAACCATCGCCAGGATTCTATTTCTTATAACGGATTATCTTAACCGGGCAGCCCTAGGGTTGGACCCCGATCCTAGAAGGCTGACCCCTGGTGAGAATAAACGGGAAAATCCTTACTATGGTCAAAAAGGGCGATAAACGCGCACGATTCATACCTATCCTAGAAGACGGCGAATCCTACTAATAGAAGGTTAAGGAAGAAATCCCTGACAGATAGCCGAGCTAGGTTAAGGTAGACTATAATTAAGTAAGAAATGCACTTAGTGCTACCTTCTAACTACCTAAAGCCCGAGCTATATAAACAAACGATGACTGTAACTATTAATAAATCGGTCATATGAAGAACGAGTGCTTAGAAACGTTTTCTAAGAAAGGCAAATAGATTTAGAATAAACTCTATAATAATGAAAAGCCTAAGTAAGGCAGTAAACGATAAGATACTAGTACTAGTAAACGCTATGAACCTTTGTGAAGCGGAATGACTGAAGGCAGATAATGCCTAGAAGCATTCTGAATCCTGGACGAAAAGTTCAGTAAGGAACTATAGGACGTCCTCGCTCCTGCAGAAGAATACCCGGATAGTAGCGACGAGGAGCGAGCGGACCCCTACTACGAAGAATATAGGGAGTCCCTGATAGAAGTAAAAAAATGGTGGAACATAGTGGAAATCGACCTATAAGGAGTCTGCATATAGATAAGCAATGAGGACTGATACTAATAAATGGTTAGAGAAAGATAAGAACCTTAAGCTAAGGAGGATCTCTATATCTATGCCTAATTAAGACTTAAAGCATAAGGTAATGAAGAGATACTCTAAGGAGAATTCCTAGACGACCCCTATATTAGAACGGATGACTCTCGATATTATAAACTTATATGGATCTCATACTATGATCTACGTTATGAAAAATATATCTATAGTAAGTAGAAAAATGATTACTTTCCTATATAATTAGAAGATCACTTAGTATCTATATTATACCTTTATAATAAAATTAAGGGCTACTGAATGAGGAGTTTTGGACCTATTAATAGGATCGTAATCTTAGAATATTCTAATAAGTTTTTCCTTTTAGAATGCATTAAAGGACCTACAAACCCAATGCAGTGCGATGAAGAAGACTGCTTAATTCATACTTAAGCTAAGATCGACCTGTAGTATATATAATGAGATGAATGGAAAGACCTAATAGCTGACTGTACTAAGCGAACGCAGGCACTATAAATAAAAAACGATAAACGCTACTTATAGAAGAGCGATAGGCAAGTGATAATATAAAAGGAAAATCACTTTTATTAAAAGCTCTATATATAGTACAAATAGTAAGCAAATAAAAGACACTTAAGCTAAAAGTGCGAGTTAATAGTATATAACTTACTGCATTAGTAGATAGCGGAGCTAAAGCAGACTACATTGACCTTAAGGTGGTTAATAAGCTGAAGCTATTATGGAAGTATAAGAAGGAAGCCTACACATTACATAACCTTGAAGGCAATATATTCGATTATGAAGACGGATGGATTATTAGAGAACTTAATTACTTAAAGGTTTTTATTAATAGAAAGAACTAAGGCATTACCTTTAATATTATCCTAATAAAGCATTATAATATTATACTTAGATATCCATAGCTAAGAAAATATAACTCATATATTAACTAGAGAACTGGCCAGGTATTAGTTAATGATGATAATATACTCCTTAGTAATAATGAAGATAATTTAGAAGAAGGAGAATCTCTAATCTTAACCCCTAAAGATAGTGAGGGTGAGACTTTGTATAAAGAAACGATAGATACCTTATCACCCCCGATAGGAATATAATACAAACATCAGAAAGGCAAGAAAAACACACTCCGAAGGATAATCGGATGCCTTTAATAACAGTTTAAAGAAATGAATGAAGACTTCGAGAAATAGAAGAAAGAATAATAAGAAAATCCTGAAGATGATAGGCTTAAGAACATACTAGCATAGTACCGTATCTATAAAAAGCTCTTCGCAGAAGAACTCAAGATAGGACTACTAGAATTCAGTTAATAGGACTATGAAATCGTACTAAAAGACAGAACGTCGCCCACATTCTATAAGATTTTTAACCTTAATGAAACATAATTGCAAACGCTTAAGGAATATATTAAAGACATACTATGCAAAGGATATATTAGGATATCGAAGTCCTTAGCTAGCTATCTAGTTATATTCATTCTTAAAAAGAATAGCAAACTCTGACTTATTGTGGATTACTGCTGCCTAAAATGATATTATACTAAAAGATCGAACCCTGTTACTACTTATTATAGAACTCAAGGACTGACTCTATAGAATGAAGTTCTTTATAGTACTAGATCTTAAAAATGCATACGGCCTTATCTGCATTAAAGAAGGATACGAATGGAAAACTGCCTTTAGAACGAAGTTTGGACTATATAAATACCTTATTATGCCTTTCAGACTTATAAATGCACTAGCCACATTTTAACGAATGATTAATAACGTACTATAAGAGTACCTTAATATATTTGTTATATGCTACTTAGATAATATCCTTATCTTCTCTAAAACGGAAGAAGAACATACTGAGCATATCTATAAAGTACTACAAGCACTATAAGACTATAGGTTGTTAGTCGAACTAGAGAAAAGTCATTTCCATGCTCTAGAAGTGGAATTTCTCGGATATATGATCTCTTATAATGAGATTAAGATGGATCTAAAGAAAATCGCCGCAGTTAGTGAATAGCTAAAACTAACGAACGTTATAGAAGTACAAGCCTTCCTCGGATTCGCTAATTACTACTGAAAATTCATTAAAGGGTTTAGCGGACACGCCATACCACTCACCAACCTTATACGAAAGGGAGTAGATTTTCAATAGGACGATACTGCTAAAAGTGCATTTAACAAGATCAAGGAAATCATCTTAAGTAAACCTATTTTAGCAACTTTCGACCCCAAATAAGAAATTAAGCTAGAAACAGACTCTTCAGACTTTATACAAAGCGCTCAGATTAGATAATAAGATGATGATAGAGTATTGCACTCTATCGCCTTCTTTTCCTATAAAATGCATAGTATAGAACTTAACTATCCTATTTATGATAAAGAATTCCTTGCGATTATCAATGCTTTTAAGGAATTCTGACACTACTTCTTAGGAAGTAAACATAAGATCAAGGTCTATACGGACCATAAGAATATCTCGTACTTTGCTACTACTTAAGAACTTAGCGGACGATAGTTACAGTATGCTGAATACCTCTCAGAATTCGACTATACTATTATCCATTATAAAGGCTTAGAGAACGGAAGAGCTGATGCTATTAGCCGAAGATGTGACTTTAATAACAGCAAAAGGATAGTTAATAAATAACTCCTATACTTCACACCTAAAGGACATCTTAAACAGAAATACATCGCATACCTCTACAAAAAACACAGTGTATACGAAATGCCTAGTAAGGAATGGTAAACGAAGATCTGCTAGAAACACTCATTTTATAACGATAATGATGAAGTGTTCCCTAATGAGTTCAATTACTATTGTGGAATACTTACATACCATAGACAGGCATTCATACCTTAGGAACTGGTGCCTAAATTCCTTAAGGAAAGGATAGAATATTACCAAGCTAGGGGACTTATGAGGAACCAAGCCTACGAAAAATTCCACTATAATTATATAATACCTAAGAATGACAATTACCCCCAAACAGCATGCACAGAATGCACAGAACAAACCAAGACTTTAGGAAATACCTATACTATAATAAACTATAATAACCTACTAGTAGAGATCGAATAATATAACGCATCTCTGCGAGAAAACGCACTAATATATGAAATGGATAGAGTAATAGGAAACCCCATCCTAGTACTAGCCTCGTAACGGCTATAAAGGAAACTGCAAGTTCTGATAGAATTGTAATACTAATTCGTATAAGAAATTCACAAACATCCGATATATAGACACTAAGGAGTTAATAAAACCCTTAATAGAGTTAGAACGATCTATTAATTTCCTAGAATGAAGAAAGTCGTAAGGAACATTATGAAACGATGCAGCCTTTATGTGAAAACTAAGGCATAATGCTATAAACCATATGGAGAATTGCAACCCCTACTAGTCGCCGTGCGACCCTAGGACTCTATTATAATAGATTTCATTATAAAGTTACTCCTATTAGAGGACCTAGTAACTGGAACCCTTTATAACAGCATTCTTATCATTATGGATAGACTTATGAAATTTTCTTACTTTATACCTTATTAAGAATTAATAGATGTAGAGCAGTTCGTCTACATCTTCTTAAGAAATATTGTTAGTACTCATAGGCTACTCTTAGAAATTCTTTCTAATAGAGGACCCTTATTCGCTTCTAAGTTTTAGTAAGTATTAATAGACTATTTAGGATTAAACTACTGACTCTTAACAGCCTTCTGACTATAGACTGATAGACAGATAGAATGAATGAACTAAATACTAGAATAATACTTTCATTACTATATTAATTATGAATAGAATGATTGGGTTAAGAAGCTTTTAATTGTATAGTTAAGCTATAATATAGCTATTCATAAAAGCATGAAACTCACTCTAGTATATACTAATTTTAGATTCACTTCTGATGCTTATAAAGTAAGTCATAATAGATTAATTATCCCTAAAGCCATTCTTATATTAGAAAAATTGAAAAATCTATATAAAGAAATAAGGACTGAACTTAAATTTATTAGAAACTAGATAAAGAAACACTATAATAAAAAATGGATAAAGGGACCATCCTTCTAAGAAGGAGACATAGTATACCTTACTATAAAAAACATTAAAATAAAATAAGAAAATAAAAAACTGGACTATAAATACATCAGACCTTACAAAATCATTGAAAAAATCTTAGAAAATAATTACTAATTAGACTTACTACTAAAAGTCAGACTCTACCTAGCCTTCCACATCTCACTCCTCAAGACTACGAAAGACACAATTCACACTAAATACAGTAACGAATATAAGACTGAGGTCGAAGGACTAAAGGAATATAAAGTCGAAGAAATCCGCAATATACGAATTAGGAATAATAAGACTAAATACCTTATTAAATAGAAAAACTACTCTGAAAGCAGTAATTAATAGGAACCCGCTAAAAACCTTACCTATATATAACGCTTACTAAAGAACTTTCGCTAATAATACTAGGTTCAGTCAAAAGACTAACGTCGCTAAAATCACCCCTGAGGCTGAAAGTAGACTAATCGGTCCCTTCTAGAATACCTAGTGACCTAAGGTTATAAACCACCCACTTTTCATAAGCCGCCAGGGCAGGAAGGACGTCGTCCTCCTTGTCTAACTCCTGCATCCCCCGCTTAAATAAAACAGAACCCCGCTCTTTTACCTTCTTCTTAATCTTTCGAATCCTGGCCAAACGGTTCACTACTGCTACTAAAGATGCCTGTAGTTCGGCCAGCTAATTATAAATAACTATAATCTAATTACCAGCCTCTTCCTCCTCTTACGCTAACTTCTTTTACTAATTAATTAACTTATTTACTAAAAATACCGATTAGTATAAGCATTAAGAGAAATATAAGAAACGCCTTATAAGAAGAAGCTATACGAATGCTATTATAAGAATGACTATAATGGATACACTCCTTATAGCGATCGGAGTGACCGGTATCCTCTATCCGATACTCAATCCTATGCTTAAAACAGTACGTACACAGCATATCAGTAATGCAGCTATTGAGCTTAGCGTAAGAAGAAAGGGAATCGCGCTCTAATGTCGTTTTGGCTTTTTTGAATGTCTTTTTCGCTTTTAGTTTTACTATATGCTACGGCATCGTGTTAGCATGCTTGCAGATATTTATAGAAGGAAGTTACGGACTAATGTTAGAAATTATATAAGGCCTACTTATATAGCCTTAAGGATAAGACTAATAGAGGGGAGACATTGTATTATAGCCCGGTCTATATAAACTACGTAATACTAACTAACTATACCCACTCCTATGAATTTCTAACCAATCCTATTAAATCATAATCTAGAACCGTAATTGTAGTAATGAATTACGATCTTTAACTATGATCTAATATAGAATTACGATTCTAAACTATGATCTAGAAGGATGAATTACAGTCTCTAACTATAATCCATTCGAATAACATTAGTATATAAGCACATTCATTTAGTACTTTCATAGAGATAGCCTTACTAGCTATTAACACACTTAGTTACCTTGAATTGACTATTCTACTATTACTAGACTGTGACTTACATTGCTTACTACGACGTCCCTGATCCACTCGATCATAAACACTACACGCCTTGGACCTACTCTAGAGCCCTAGTGTAAGCCCGACTGTTACATTATATACTATTATAAAGCTAAAAATCAGGAGATTTTAAATATATTATTTATAGTCTTATTTAATAAGAGCTAAAGGAGATATTTTCTTATTAGTTATATATTTTATATATAAGGACTTTATATATATTAAGTTAATACTAGTAGAAGTGCTATTAGAGAAGGACCTAGAGCAGTAGGCTTTTTTATTAACGAATTATATATAGTACTTAGTTATTATAAAGAGCTATAAAGCAGTAGAGAATTTAGATGAAAAAGCAGTTAAAACGAGGAAGAGAGTGCTAAGAGAGGAGCATCCCTTAATACTAACTAGTATAGCCAACCTGGCGTTAACATATATAAACCAAGGCTGATAGAAGGAGGCAGAAGAGCTATAAGCGAAGGAACTAGGAATTTGTTCGAAGGTGCTAGAAAAGGAGCATCCCTTAACGCTAACCAATATAGCCAACCTTGCGTTAATATATAAAAACCAAGGCCGATAAAAGGAGGCAGAAGAGCTAGAGGTATGAGTAATGGAGACGAGTTTAAGAGTATTAGAAGAGGAGCATTCTAATACGCTAGCTAGTATAAATAACCTGGCGTTAATATATAGTAACTAAGGCCGATAGAAGGAAGCAGAAGAGCTAAAGGTGCGAGTGATGGAGACGAGGAAGAGGGTGCTAGGAGAGGAGCATCCCTCGATACTGACTAGCATGGCCAACCTGGCTATTACCTGGAAACACCTAGGCCGCTCTAGAGATGCTCTAGTTCTGATGCGAAACTGCGTTGTCCTATAAGAGCGGGTGCTTGATATAGGCCATCCGGATGCAGCATCCCGGGCAGTAACTCTAGCTAATTGGGAGGAAATGAACGACCTACTATAGGAGAGGAAAATGATGACTATAAAGGGGCGCTAGATGAACGCTGTGTGCTAAGTCATGATTAGAATCATTTCTCAGTTGCTGCCAGCCTGTTTACTGTATATCTTAGGGTACTTAGCAAGCTCATGACGTTTTAGGAGGGAAGGAGATTAAGAGCTAGAATGATGACATATTGAGTACTCGGCTGACACTGTCGGGCATCCAAGGAGCAAGGGAAAGATATAGTATATAAAAGAACTGCTTTCCAGCCTGGCTTGATTGTTCCTACTTGCTACATTACTGAATGTGAAAGAGCACCTGAAGAACTCCCACAATCCATCCGGCAACGACTACGTAACCTCGTCCCCGATCCTCCATCAGCCCGAAGGCATCTTCCGCAGCCCTAGACTCCATCGAGACGTAATGCACCTATAGGGTCCAGTCGAACTATAACTGGAAAGTTGTTTTGCCATTCCTAGTTATACGCTTTAGTGAAGTATTTCCAAGCGGCCATTCCTCAAACCTGGCCAGATCCGCCCTGACTTCAGTCTCGTCGGGCGTTGCCTGGGATGACGCTGGGCTGAGGATGCTACTCGCCCGGGTATTCTTCCCCCTATGGGTTGACTGGGTAGATCTCGATCTCAAAGACGGTCTTCCCCGACGAGGGCGCTCAACACTAGCTGCTGCATCGCGCAATAAACTGGTGGAGGACCTCGAGACCTTGGCACGCTTGCGTGGGTATTGGTCTTCGCCGTTAAACTCGTCGCCTAAGCTCTTCGCTTCAGCTCCCGTGGGAGAAGGGCAATAGTTCTCATCACGCAGTAAATTCACTTGATCAAGATGGGATTCACTTCCTTGGGACTCGCTCCCCACGTCGCTGCCGCCGTCATCGCTGTCTTGGACTAATCTATGCACGGCCTGACGACAGGCGCGGCAGCGCGTTAGCGGACCCAGAGGCGGCAAAGGGGATACCCGTGCTCCTGATGACGATTAGGCTGTGCCCTCAGACAAACCACGGACCTCAGCGTCTTCAGATCCGCGACCGCTCATTTCATGGTCTTGCCCTTGAGACGTTTCGAGCGACGGTTGTCTTTAGGGGGACGCGTCACGTGTCCCAGGAATACGTTGTGGCCTGAAGGAGCAACGCTGGAGCAACGCTGCAGCAACGCTCACGGGCAGGCGGTCGGACTCGCTGCAAGCGTCATCGCAATCATTGATCCGCCAAAGTCGCTGCACTCTGGCTCGAGTTCTCCACCGCCGTCGGGAACGCTAGGGCCAACATCACGCCTCCGACGGCGATTGGACGACCTAGGCACAACGCTCCGAGGAGTTCGGCATCTTGGTGGCCTGAATGGCCAAGCGCTCGACATCTTGAGAACTGGTCGAAACTTAGCACCAAAACTTGAAACGTGGGTATGCATGAGTCAACTGGTTCAAAAGCGTACAATCAGTTTCTAGAAGCTTCCATGCCCTTCTTAGCTCCGTCTCCCTCCTGAGGCACTGCTACGACTACACATTACTGGGCTATGAACTAGTTCTCACCTTCTATGACTTATCGCTCCTCTTGCACATCCGGAAAAAAATACGATCATAGCAATTACCTCATAGGATCGAGTTAGGCAATTAACTGATATTCAGGTCTTTGCTGACAGAAAAATTTCCAGAGCCGGAGTTTTGGACCCTCTTGCTATGAAAAATGTGGCGAGTGGCTAGCCTGTTGTCCTGATTTGACGCTGCGTCTATGGAAGGTACCGGTACGGCAGAGGCCACTTCTGGATCTATGTAGGAAAGTAGCTCCTTGGTGCATGCGGCGGTAGTTATAGCCGCGTAATGCTGCTAGTTGTTATTCTTGTGAGAGTTAGTATAGTCGGAGATTCTGCGAATGATAATATATGAGAACTCTGTTATAAGCCCTGCTGCTTCTATCCTGAAGTAGAGGATGTTGCTGGTATTATAGATAACTTCACTTCTCTTCGCAGTATTCCTTATGATGCGATCGCTAGAAGCAATTAATCCGTAGTGTATTTCGGGACCTTTGAATTCGTGACGTAACCTAGGGATGGATTTTTATTAGTCGCACTTTGCGCATATGAAGTTCTGGGGGTCGTGAGGATAATCTGTGTCAAATAGGACGTTAAGGTCGGCGGAAGGCCGCCTATAGATAGAAAGGCGTCATCCCCTTTGTAGTATTGCTAATAAGAACTCCTCGGCCTTGTTTTCGCTAATAAGGTGGTTAGACTGCATCTTCATTATAGCACCCCTTAATAGAAGCAGTAGCGGCGAGAGGAAGCCTTTAAGGACAAAGCTGTCGTCAGTTTCCTTCCCTAGGTCGTACTAAACGATGCTGCTATACTGTCCCTCGGGCATGCTCACTATGATATTGCCTAGGCGGATGTCGTGCTTATTGCTAGGAACTCTATTACTAATGCTGACGAGAAATCGCTATTTGATAGAGGGGAAGGTGCGGGCTATATGTGTTATGATAATCGCGGCGGAGCCTTTTCCTTAGTTCCTGGGGAGGCACGCGAGTACGACATTGTGGCCTTTTAGCACGCCTAGGATGTAGATGTTGAAATCACCTTCTTTTGTTAGCAGACTGCGATGCTCGATGTCTAATATGTATCGGATAGCGCTTATCTCGAGCTCTATAGCGCACACTACTGCGACGGTATATTCCTCGTAGGCCTGAGGGCTTCTCTGCCCGTCCTGCATTATAATGCTATTAACATGTTAGCGAGGCCATAGCCAGCAGGGGATAGTATTGCTTATAACGAATTTCGACACTGTAGACGTAGAGTAGTCCTGGGAAGGGTTCTCGTGGGACATTAGGACACTATCGCATCCGGTGAGTAGGCGAAGTAAGGCGGGGCTTAGGGTAGCGGCATGCTCGACGCCTCGTCCTGAGGCTAGGGCCTTACGTCCGTCACTGTGATACGTAACCACTATAGCCGGCTAATCTCTGGATACTAAGATGTCGCCCCTATTGCTGCATTCTCAAGCAAGCCTGGACATGCGGTCGCATCAGGTTCGCGTTGACTTTCTCCATACGACAGAGTTAGCCTTTGGCTAACTAGGCTTTATCTCAAGTCCTAGAACAGCGGGCCGAGCCGTGATTGCCGAAGCAACAGTGGAGCCGGGAAGTTTTTTCCCCGCTTTCTATTTCGGCTCGGCATGTTGTCATCCGACCACCGAATAGAGTAAGGTCATCGGCGTTGTCGAGCACCAGCACCCATTGCGACAAGCTTTCGATCGTATCGCGCACCGCGAGTAGTCTATCCGCACCACGCAGATCTGCCTTGATCTCGAGTCTCCGTGCGATCGTAGCGTAGTCGTACGTAAACGTCGCTTCGCTATCCGCATGGACCCAGAAGACGGAGCAATCATCGTCGCTGCATCGTCGGGAGACGTAATCGAGGGCTAGTTGTGTTTTTCTAATCGGTCAGCCTCATCGCAAGAAGAGCGGGTCGTGGTTACCTACCCTGATCCACCGAGGCCCCACAACGCTGCGCTATAGTGCTCGGGCGCTCGTGGGAGGAGCTTATCGAGCTTAGAGACGAGGTCTGGTCGATGGATGACCTCCGCGTTGCGAGGGGGAATGACGCGGACCACTCGGGCCTGTCGGTGGGGCTGCGCGTAGTAATAGACGTCTTGGTGGATCGTCGCATAGTCGCCAAATTGGCTGCCGCTTACAGGCATACTTGCGCACCGACTCGCCACGTCTCTCTTGCAGTCCTCCCTGCGAGGGATGTAAGGGATGGTGTTGCGGGCCTTTTCACCCTGATTTCCATGACAATTTCCGATACCTTGCATGATGAGCTATAATTTTATTTGTCGCGTTAGTTCTCGTGGCATTGTACTGGCTATTGCTGCAGCAAGATGCGCCATCTCGGCGGCGACGGCGAGTGTCACATCACACAGGCTCAATGTTGGATTATGTATCGGATTAATCCTAGCTATATTGATAAGCGGGCACCCTGAACTTTTAGCGTAGCTGGTGAATCCATCAATTAACAGTCGAATTCGCGCTCATGCGTAAGACCGAGAGGTTGACGGTTCGAACCCTAGCACACCCTACAAGTACCTCCTAGGAATGAATCCTAGCTAATTGGAGAATCACTTTCAATGAAGCAAAATAGGGCTTAGGTCTCAGCTAAAGGATTGTCATCTTTAGCTGGGGGGGTGTGTTGGATTATGTATCGGATTAATCCTAGCTATAGCAATAAGCGGGCACCCTGAACTTTTAGCGTAGCTGGTGAATCCATCATGATGACACGTAAGATAAGTATATGAGTCGACAGAATTACCGCCACCTTTAGCCAGAATCTTGACCCCCGACGTTGGGAAAGTGGGGAACGCTGCAGGGGGGGCTGGAGGACGTGGTTCTCCGATGACTGAGCACGTCTTGGCCAGTAGACGGCCTGTAAGCATGAGTTGCTGTTCGGGAGGTATATAACTTGCAGGACTGAGTGCAGACGCTGAACAGCGAGTGTTGTCTGTATGACTAAGTGGCGAACAATTTTGCGCCACGGCCGCGGCGTTCAACCTACACAAGTTCACTCAGTCTAGCAGATATCTTGGGTTCCTATCTGCGTATAATAATTAAATAGATGAAGAGGGCCAGAATGGCAGGGGTCCGCTCGGGCTACCCAAAGAGTCTCCACTGCAGTATCATAAGTTCCACGTCGTATAGACAAAGTCACATGTAGTGCGGGGTCAGGCTTCCAGGATAACTCATTATTAGTATATTGATGAAACCCTGTGCTGACATGGTGGAAATTCTACGGATTTTGATGCCGAATTCAAGCTAGGCGTGAAGCTCAATGGCCAACGCACGCAGTCATGGTCTAAATCCGTCAAGGGCTTCACGACTTGATTTGTTTTACGGGCGAGACTGGCACCGACTGTCGGCTTGTAGGCTTTGTAGACGCCTTCGACCTCTTCAACACGTCTTGAGTCAAATCTATAAAATGGGACGACGATCCTGCTCTCTAATCGAATTTGTCAACCAAAACAAGCAAGAAACAAGTTTCTTCATTAATCTGCTCCTCATCAAACACTCAATCTCTCAATATGTTCTTCTCAGCCACCATTCTGGCCAGTGTCGGATTCCTAGCCACCTTGGCTCATGGCAATCCGGCATCTTTGCTTTCTCGAGCAGAGGACGTGGGCTTTGAGGTATTCTTAGATGAATCCGGCGCCGTCGAGTCGTTTGAGAATGCAGCCCGCCTTGGGGTCGACATCTTCGGTCCTATTCCGTCCGACGCCCGCCGCGTCGATGATCACTGGGAGGCCGACCCCGGCACAAAGGCGCTGGCGTGGATCCGTGCTCAGGCGGATATCGACTGGGACGCGCTTCCCCAAGAGAAGAGAGACGAAATTGAAAAGCGCCAGGGTTCTGGTGCTGCTAACATCAACCTCAGCGTATGGACTGGTGACAATTGTACGTCTAGTCAACCGTCAATCGAGGCTACCTGTGTCCTTATCCATCGAATGTGGCCAGCTAATTTATTTTTATCATGCAGGCAAAGGCGGCGTTGTCTACTGGGACAACGTCAGTTATAACGTTAACTATTGGAACAACAACAACCTATACTCTATTGGTATTAGCCTGCGCAGCATTCGCGACAACGAACACCTTGATCTTAGCCGCTTGAAAAACGGCGACGCTTGCGGTCAATTTGTTCTTCGAGTCGGCAGTGGACGTAAGTAGCCCTTACACCCATTACCCGTCAACAGGCTTACTGACTGAAATGTGATGCTCTCAGAGGGCTGTCTCACGACTAACGTCTACAACTGCTTCCGCTTGTGGGTGGAATAGTTATTGTGTTTCACCTTGGCCATGGAATCTGATTCTCCTCGCGCTTTACCGAGTTTGAGGAGAATCGGTCACAGTCAGCATCTTGCACTACTTGCGCTTATGGTATTTCACTTTGGATTTGGACTCGGAATCTTCTCGCGCCATACTGAGTCCGGGGACAATTAGTTAGACAGGAACAATACGAAGGCATTATTTGCAGCACAATGCGCTCTTAACAGCGGCCAGACGTACGCAGAGTACGACGGTGCTGGTTCGTGTAAATGACTTGGAAGAGACCTCTTTCAGTCTGCGCCGCGTCAGGTGGTTTGGCGACCACAACGCGAACTTCTGACTTATTGCACGAAGCTAGAGAGCTCCGCGAAATATGATTGCTGCCCAACGAGCACGCGATGAAAGTAGGGGTTGGGAAATTGTTATTCTGATGGGATCATTAGTCTGCGTCATCGTCTGTCCAACGTGATGTAATTAGCGGGCTCCACCTGCTGAGGTTGATCACAACCGCGAATAACCGAACCTGAACTAGAAGTATAAACCCCAAAAGAACTGGAATGGAAGAGAGCTGCGATGTATGCGGAGAAATGCAGCTGTCCCGGCCGGCAACGATTAGGGTAGATTGCCTCGACGCGTCAGGAGGCGTTCGAGTCAAAGCATATTTAAGCTAGTTGTGCGCGCACAAGCCTATCCAGAAGTTTGGTTGGATATTTACAATCAAACCATTTCATAAGCATATACTACCAAGATGTCTAACCATCGCGGATGGAACGTCTGGATAGCGTATTTGCTATTCGTTACTATGACGATTGCGGCCCTCCACCCGACATACCACCCAGGCCGCTCCGAAAGTCGGTTCCTAGCTCAAAGACAGATCAAGGTCAACAGCTGTACAACTGGCGGCTTCTGCGTCGGCGGAGCCTGTACAGACAACACCATTGGAGTCGATGTCCATAACTGCGGCGCGGTAGGGCACAAATCCTTCCCACCGCTGTGTGATGGCTCGAGCGAATGTCTCACTAAGCCGTTCCGCTGCGTCGAAAGACGAGAATTTAATTACTTCGCGGGACCCGATGTCGGTCCGGCCCGGAATGCGGCGGACCAGAGATTAAAGCAGTCATCGCCGTTCATCATGAGTCTCTAAGCTGCAGACAATGTCGTCTAGTAATAGAATATCGTAGAATATGATTATAAGATGTTCGCTCGATTCGACGGGTGAATCTTGAGCAGCTCTAAGAAACCGGCCCGCTCGTTTCATATGTCTACGGATTTTATAGAAAGGCTCGATTCTCCTGTTATCATTCTATACTAATAGCTCGCTCTTTAAGATACACTGCTTTTTGATTTTGCAGTCTGCTATATTAAGCTTAAGGCTATTCTATAATGCTTAATAAATTCTTATATAATTATTAGTTAAATCTCTCTTACTTTTAAAGAAAATCTTAATAGTAATTCTAGATTTATTTAAGTTAATATAGATTTAATAGTATTCTTTATTATACTTTCTCTTTATATTTATTTATCTTAATCTAATTAATTAGTAATAATACTTAATACTTTTTACTTTTTTATAAGCTGTATATATAGTTATTATTCTAGTTTATAGCTTGAGTTTCTAATTAGTAACTTCTTTTAGCTTATTATAAGTATTTATAACTAGTTAGATAAGTATATATTAAATAATTAGGCTGCTTAAGAGCCTTATAGTAGCTAGAATTGAATTTTAAAAGTAAAGAAAGTTAAGTATAAGAAAATAAAATCTGCTTATTATTAGTGTTTCTAGAACGCAGGCCGGGCTGTAATTCTTTAATATTATATGGATTATCTATTTAGCCTTAGAGCTTAGCAGGACTTAGAATACTTTTAAAAGTAAGTTATTTATACAGATTAATTAGCCACACTTCGTTATAACTCTTTCCTATAGGCTAGCGGATGAGAATGATAATGAAGCTATAATCTGATTGAGGATATTATCAAGTTCTTCCAGAGTTACCTCTTAGCCAGCTCTGGATTCGCAGTCTATTATAGCCATTATGCGCTTAACAGAGGACGCAAACTCTAAACCACTACTGGTTTTCTATCTCTAAAGATCATTCATTTAGGATGATCTAAGATACTATGCGTATTATATAATCCCTTCTAGTTATTATTTTTATAGGCTGAAGACCCTGTCTGGTCTGCATTTAGGAAAGAAATATAATAAGAATGTAATAGCTTCTGGGCCTCGTCGTGGAATGATTGCATTATGTTTATTGAACCAGGCAAGGATAGTAAGCGTGTTACGTTCTTGGATCCTGTCGATACTCGATAATCTCCTAGCGTTTCTCTTAAGTCTTTTAAAGAGATTATAAAGCAATCTAAAGGGAAATGGCATATTGAAAAATATAGTAACGAGAGGAGTAAGGAGTAAGCACTAACTCTCACAGCGTGCTTAAATGTAAAGGGTATTAGAGAGCTTTGTAAATATCTGACTTTTATTTAAAAGTCAGTCAGCATACTTATATAGTTGGCCCAGGCAGACTACTCATTAATGATTCGTAGGACTCTCGCCAGAGAACCCAGCTTGTTTGTGCTATTTATCCTAGCTACTAACAGTAAGCACCACGAGGACCCATGACACCGTGGAACGAGGGAGAACGCAGAGGAACGGATGTTGGGCCGGAACAAAGATAACCAACTCGGGAACTAAGGCCGTCTTACTAGCATAAACTCTCTTCGAATGCCTCATTGCTTCCTCCTGCATGCAAGGGCATGCATGACGTCTAAGCTCATACGTCACGCCCAGGCGAGGCAGGCTTCAGGGAAGCCGATGCAGGGACTTCACCTTTGGCCTGAGACTGCCTTAGCTAACATCTCCTTGCCGAACGGCCTCCGACCCCAGGCACCGAGAGCTCTCAAACCATCCAGGGAGAACGCTACGCAGCCAAGCAAGAACGATTCTTCGTTGGCGCTCACACCCTTGCAACCCCCGAAGGTACAATGGTGATAGCGCCATCCCGGTGCTGCTATCTTCATGTTCGTTACCGGCACGCCCGTTGTCGTAGACACCCACCATCGAGACCAAGAATTCGAGGCGTGGCATGCGCGTTCATGGTGCACAAAGACACCATGCGCCGCTATGTTGGGAGAGAGGCAACGGCTGATATTTTTGCATACCTGAAATCTACTATTGCCCTATTTTAGGCCGCTATGCAATTTGGCTACACGCAGGGAGGATGCTCTGGCAAGTGGAGGATGCTGGAGCCTATCTATTGAACCTCGTTTCTGTATCTCTAGGCCCTGATTGGGAGATGTGGCTATGAAAGGCTGTGTCTAGAATAGCAACCAGGGTTACATTCGCCTAACACTTTTAACAAAGCATCTATATGTGTCCTCCGCATCTTGCTTCTTGCTTGCTTAAATATTCATAAACTTCTTCTCTATACCTGCTATATCTTTCTCTAGGTCGAAATCGTACTAACGCTGTCTTCTCTCGTACCATAACCAGATGAGGATAATCAGAGCTGTGATGGGGACAGCAATCGCAAAGTATATCCGCAGCTGTTAGGAAACAGGGCTTGTATCTATACCTAGTTAGCATGAGTAGAAAAATTCAATAACTATCATCCAGGGATGATAAACCAGCTGCGAAGTTAAAGAACGAAGTGCTAAAAACGGTAGTGAGAAACGTCCTAGAGAGAAAGAGGGCTCTGAAGAAGGTGAGGATCTTCATCGCTATGCTGTCTTTCCTACTTGAGTGGGCAATTCGACGCTGTTCGCCTTTTAATAGAAGATTGAAATCGCGGATTATATTTTTATAAGACTCAGGAGGTAGCGAAATGACTCGGGGTTCGAAGGTATCCGGGTCCTTAGCGTTCTTCTACACTCTGATGAAGTACAGACATTGATAAGCATCCACATAACCACTCAAGGCTCATAGTATATGAGTGCTATATTAGTGTGGTCTGCAGGGCCAGGGTTAAGGCTGTGGCTATAATTGTGTTAGTGAAATTCAGGCGAGATTCTCTAGGAAATATTAAAATTCAGTAAAATTCAACTACTAACTTAATTATAGTAAATAATACATTAATCAGTAAAGGCAGTCCTAAAGAATCCATTATATTAATTAAAAACATTTTATTATAACGTACTTAATAAGCGAGCGCCATAACCAAGTGAGCGCCGCACTTATACTGTATACTTAAAACTCTAAACTTTAAATTTCCTAAAATAGGCTATATAGCTTTAAGATTTTTAAGGACTTAATTTTAAATATCTAATTAAAAAGTTAATAAACTAGTATTTGTTTAGACTTTTTAAAAAATTATTAAACTAATTATAAATAAAAATAGGAATTTTCTTCCGCGTGAATGTCCGTCCACTGTGGCAGTTTCCCGCTCCGGAAATTGTGACCCCTGCTGACTCACGCGGTACGTACCTGTTCAGAGCGGTTGATGCCTTATCGCCCCCAAATATACGTACCTTTTTTCTGCCGTTCCACTCCAGAGTACGTATCTTTTTCTGCCGGATATAAAAACCCATCATTTTCCCACCAAAGGTCCCAAAACTGGGACCCTCGAATAATTCTGCCGAGTCCAAGTTCTCGTCTCCTTATTCTACCAGGTCCCCAAGTTTAGGACTTTTATTCTGCCATGTTCCACTTCTGGTCACTTTATTCTGCCATGTCCCCAATTTTGGGACCCTTCACAATATCTACATCACCGTTACCAGAAGTCTTACCTTCCGGGTCCAACATACTGACCGTTTGGCTGGAGGCCTCCCAGCATGTTCTCTCACCTTCTTGCTACCTCCTTTTTTTGGTAACCTTCACGACAGTCAAGTCTGGCGCCTTGCATGAACGGTAATACACGGCCGACTAAAAGGAGTGTAGACACAAAGTCCACACCACCATGGATCCCAGGGGTGGCAGCGACGCGGACGAATTGGCTAAGGACGGATTCAACCGGCCTTGTCTCGTCCAAAGGGCGACGCTCTGACATATACCATAGGTGGCGGCAATGCGGGATGCGAATCTAAGACGGTCGCATTCCAAGGTAATTTCGGCACGCAGCGGTTTCTAGACCATTAGCCGTGGATTCAGCCAGGCTCATGCTACGCAATGGGTCAAGGGGACAAGGTCTGGCCAGTCGGCACGCGCTGAGGCTCGCACCCAGACCGACTTGGCGAGCACCATGGCGTGGGCCATGACTCTTGCGGAATAGGCACCGCCCTCATGCGATGCAGGGCACATTTGCCAGGCGCGCGCCCTCGTGGTTTGAGGACTGACCACATGTCCTCGATCCTCCTCCGCCGCCCCTCCCCACCTGTGCTATCGCCACATCATCTCAGCAAAGTCCCCTGCAACTTTACCGCAAGGACTGAGTCACGGTCGAGCGCAAGCATCTTGACGCTAATACATGCCCTGTTCATCTACGTCTCGGACCAAGAGTCCTGCAGATCTCTTGTCTCGTCTTTCTAAATGTGGCCGAGACATCCATGGCCTAGGTCTATTCTTCGTTGCTCTACTAAGCATATACGTTCAGGGGTCGAGTCAGCACCAAGTGCGAATATCACTGGCTTCAAGTTGGCATTCGCAATCCTCCGCTAGCCACCAGCTTCAGCTTCAGGCCATGGCTATACTTGTGATGGAACCCCCCCTTCCCCTTTCCATACCGTGGGTTGGACCGAATTACCGCCACGCCATAGACAGAAAATATGGTCTTGGCTGCCTATTTCAGGAACTTCTCCTTTGGTCTAGCCTGGCGACAGGATCACACGGTGCCCCTTAATAACGGAGCGGTCCACGAGGAAGCGATATTCAGGGGCTGCAGCGAGGGGTTTGCATGAAAATGTCTCACGCGGCCGCAAGACTGAGCTGACGCACGATATTGGCATGGTCAAGATGTCTAGCATTATGAGCAACGCTAGCAGGGCACTGTTGGATCCGGGTCTTGCAAGCTCAACGATCCGACTGGTGAGGACTGCGAAAGGGACCCCAGTGCCAAGGAGGAAGGTCGTTCTGAGTGGCTTCAGAGAGGGTCCTCATAGTCCTGCCTGCGGGCCGGAGGCTTTCCTGAAAGCCTGACCACCTCACTTGCCATCGGGGAAGCCGGAAGTGATACAGCCTTCAAGCTGAGCCTTGGTCTTCCGGGATTAGCCATGCTTTAGAGTTAGAGCGTGGCATTACTTCTTTAAGGAATTGCTCCTTTAGGAACATGCTGGCTTTTTGCTCGAAAAGTGATGTCTCTCGGTTTATCATTCCCAAGAAGGAAGTTTCTATAAGCGGAAGGAAGAGTACATGCTTCTCAATCTCTGTAGCTTTATATATAACCATGAAACTCCCTTGATTAAGGTGCTCCCACAAATCACACATATTCACCAGGAAACTGCGTGCTTTTCCTTTTCTATGCCTTTTATAATCTTAGCCTCATCATGATTCTCAAACTCCAGGCCTACAACCCTGATACAGGGAAGTTTGAATCGTCCAGCACGGGAACATCCTACCAGAAGCCTCGACATAAGGGGCCAGGTCATATGAGGACGAAGCCCATGGCAGGGCCTCTCTATACATTAAGTGAACCGAGCTGCGATGGTTCTGATAGCCGAACCCCACCAGAGCAGTCCTCAGCTGCTGCCAATGGATTGGTTGACCTCACTGGAGACAGTATCAGCCCCCCTCCAAAACAATGTAACAGCCAGCAACATCATAATGTTGAAGTAGCCGATAATCACCGAGGTATGAGCCAATATTGTTCTATCTATTTGCCTACTAACCTTGCATAGGGAATGAAGAGGATACAGTTGGACTTCAGGTCGAATCCAACGCCTTGATCTACTCTCGCGGTGAGAATCTCTCATCGCGACAGATTGAGGGACCAGGCTTGAACAGTAGTACGACTGAACACTCAGACACAAATCGGGGACCAACTGAAATCCCCACACCCGCCAACTTACCATCTACCCTTACAGAGCAACCAAGCCCTTCAATAGTTTCAACCAACCATTCACTATATCCTGCATCTCCATCTCAACAGCATGCTGTTACGCAGGCAGCTGCGAGCCAGAAAACTACCGATCAATTCTTCAGCCAGCCTGATACATTAGGAGGAGACCCAAATGCTCTTCAAAGTCAGAGAGTTGAACCGAGCGATGAAATCTCAATGACTCTCACAAGAACAATCAGCCAAGAAAGTGATGGTAGTGCTCATCATGAAATCCTGCCTTCAGCGTCAAAACAACCGACCACTAAACGAATCCGCCGCGGATGGGCAACTGCACAGAAGGACCCTAATAGCAACAGTAAGCGAAGGGTTCCGCTGAAATTACGGCCTACTAACTCTTTACAGGTCAACCTATCAATACAAAGAATGTCAATAAGGCTCTGGTTCCTAGACCAGGCAGGCCAGCAACAGATACCACCGATGGTGAAGAGATAGCAAGCATGGATCAGGACTTTGCCAGTTCTATCAGCGTATCAACTACTACAACCTATACCACATCCGAGCATATCGAAGCAGCTGCCGTGGTCAGTAATATGGAGATGGAGTGGGAAATTGACGGCGATCTGATGGGTAAAGAAGTGATTGATGGCGTGGTGCACTACTTGGTTCCCTGGAAACCAACCCTTGTACCGGAGCATGAGATCAATGCCCCTGAACTGATCCGCAGTTTTGAGAAAAAGTTCCAGGTACGAACATACAAGCAAGTTAAGGGATCTAGGGTGGCGAAGAAGGCTCCGGCCAAGCATCCAAAATCCAGGGGCCCTAAGGTGGCTTGATGATTCAGGGATTTTTCCTGACCAAAATTCTATAAGTTTCAACTCGCCTCTCGCCAAACGGCGGTTTCCGTCCATCAAGTTCTTCCATACAACTATCCGCTCCCTTCCAACGTACCATTATGACTAAGCACGGCACAAACGCCTCTACCTCTTCAGTAATCCCCTCAGCAGTCACCGAGAGGGATCCAACCTGTGACACCACAAAGACCCCGCCGAACTCCCCTCAAGTAGTGGCCATGAGACCTTTTTCCTTTCCCACGGAGACGGTTTATGCAAGACTGGCCGGAAACCATATGACTTGGTGGTGTGCGCAATTCTTTTAAGAGCTTACCAACTTGTTCCTGATGCTATTGGAATTAGGTACGGTTCCATTAATGGCCAGTTCTGTTGATAGTTGCTAACCGTAAACTAGTTCTGAAAGGGATCATGAAGACTGGAATGAAGCTCACGGGCTAGTTAGCAAGCTGTGGCCGGGCGAGACGATGGCCTGTCCCTGGGAGCTAGGGAAAATAGCAGGCTTCGAAATCGATCGTATAGATCGATTCCGAGCCCTGATCGATCGATTTATATCGAGCGGCCCTCTCAGTCGATCGATATCGATCGATCAAATCGATCAGACAGAGCCTCACGTGACGAGACAACGAAGCTGCGGAATCCTAAAAAGGAAGGTGGTGGGGCGCCTTCCTCCTTAGAAATAAAAAAGAGCCAAACTCTTGCTTTTATAGCTTGCTATGGGTATGTATGATACAGTATGTGTAACACCAGATGATGGTCGATATTAAGACTTGTCATAATGCGAAGATGTATTTTAAGATATGGCCAAGACAAGAATGGATGTGGTCATGTGATTGCTGACATCATCAGCCAGTTGAGCAATTGGTCTAGCAGGTACTAATATTACACGTAGAAGAGACTGGAACGATTGACCAACTAGAAGTAAATAGCCCCCCAAACAGTAATACTCCAACGGAGATTCATAATGAGCTCTGGATACCTGAACTGTAGAGGGCAGGGTACGCGGAACAGGTAGATTGCTTCTTAGCATCGGTCCACATCGTCATTTAGCCGACCCCCTTGATTGTAACGCGCTGCAGCAACGACCGGGCAGAATGAAGTGGGCCATTATCAGCGACTAAGACTCATGAAACCCAGCACGGAATAACTCAAAGGCAATTTACAGGGGTAGTAAGGTGAAGGGGGTTGGTGAGGGCGTCGGGATCGAAGTTGCCGGCTTGGGCTTCACGGGGGATCCTCAACCAGCCAGTTCTAATCATGCGGGGCATGGCAGACTGAGGAGGCAATGGCGAGAAGGCATTGGCTAGGGCCGCCGGCGGGCATTGGTGAGAGTGGAGTTCACGGTGAGGATGATGCGTTTGACCAAGACGCATGAATAGTGCCTCGGGTGGAACGCATAACCCGGACGAGAAAGCATGAATTTACCCTCGGATCAGCTCTATTATCCCTGACGGCTTCGTATGTCGCCTCCACCCTTGAAAAGCTGAGCAACCGAGGCCTCATCCGCTTTAAGCCTGTAAGGTGGTTGTATATCGTCACCTTCGCGCGCGCCTAATATCATGTGCTACGGCAGTCGCATTGTCCCTTTACTATTCTCGCGCCTCTCTGAAGCTGATTCCTTAAGTTTGAGTTTCCTATCCCTGGCATACGAGTTGAGGCTTCGTAGTTCACGCGTCCCCTTGCTGGGATGCAGAATAAGGCATCAGCATGAATCCTCATTGTGGTGGTCTCAGGGGCAATTTGGTTTCACACCGCATACAGAGACTCAAGCCATCCCTCCGGGGTAGCCGAGGGAGGATGGCAATCGAGACGGTCCGTTGCCTGAATATGGATGCAATCGTGCGGCAGGATACGGGCTTCAGGAAGCGGCCATGGCACCATTTACTGTGTGGGCCAGCTTCACCAACTGTGGCAAGCATGGTTGACTATATTTGGGGGTTAGACCTGAAGGGGCCAGAGTTCTATGCTGTCCCACCCTTAAACAGCTGAGAAGACAGTCCTGATCTATGTCGGTTGGCTGCGCCGCTATGCTTGCCTCCTTTATTCCTTCCGTTCATGCGTTGCGGACCTTGGCATCCTGCATTCGCCATACTCTGGTCTCCCTGAATCCGCTTTCCCGAAGTCTGCCTGGCCTGTGGGTAACATGCATCCCTTGAAGAAGGCAGCAAGGAGTTACCGCCTGGAGAAACGGGCACTCCTTTACCTTAGGTATTTGTAATACTTAGGATTCTGCCTTACCAGCCACACACCTTCTTGCGGAACAGGAAGCCTGGGGTCATGAGGTCGCCTGACAAGACACTGGTGGCCTCATTTCTAACTACTCCCCTACGCTAGTTATAATTAGGCCTGCAAATGCTACTGCAATACGTCGTTATAGATCCATGGCGCTGTCGGCTACTCGACAAAACTCGGAAGTAGATGAGGCGAGTTCTGCTGGCAGGTCTACGCGTGACGATGGTGAGCTAAAGACAGATTAGAGGATCGGCATGCTTAATGCCTATGCCTTTCTCACCGAGCGAGCTGCCGGTGAGTCGTATATGTCGATTTTTAGGTCATTGTATCCACTAGGAAGCTACTGCATAGCGCCTACTGAGGCGGCGGACTTGAAGATAGGAGTTGGTTCAGTTGCATAGTATCTAGTTGAGACATCTAGTTCTTCTTTCCAGACGAGCTTTCTTCGTTCGCCTCCAGCCGCCTTAGTTCTTCGCGAGCTCTGTCCACATCTTCCAAGCCAGAGCTATTGTGCCAACCAAGAGTGCCATAGCCTCAACTCCAATCAACAAAGCCACCCAGATAGAATAACTATCTACAATCCAGAAAACGAGACCAGCAAGAACCTCGACAATACTCATATCGACTAAAATAGTTGGAAGCCAAAAAATTGCTGATTTTCTCTCCGAGTGTTGACAGCCCTCGAATCTGAAAAGGAGCATTTTAGCAAGTGTTATTGCAATAACACTTTTCACCACGGAGCTAGCAAGTAACACTACTGCTATCTGGGCAGTACTCGTCTGAGAGTCCTGAAATCCGTCGAATTTCACAACCACTGAGGCAACAATAGCGGGTAGAGCTGCGATAACATCAAATGTTCGATAGAAACGCAGGACGCGGTCAAACGCAGTGATCGCTCGCCTGTCTGCCGTTTTGTCAACTTTGTAGTAGAGTATTAGTGAGTGCTTTAAGTAAGTTGTAGATTGATTTAGAATGAAACTTACGCTGGTTCGCGAACTCCATGCTCTGACGCTGAAGATGAGAGGACGTCTAGGAGAGGTCTATATCTTTGTACTTGGAGCTGAGCTAAGTGCTGATAAGAGTATGTATCTATGGGGATAGAACTAATGAATGAGGGCAGGGTTGTTAATATAGCTTTGGAGCTCTGTTTGCACCTTCTGCCGTAGAACACGGGCCTTGGCTTGCACCTGTTCCTTTTTTTAGGTCTATTCCGTTTTTGGGGACCAGAGGGGGAGCATAGAGACAGTTTCAAAGCAGGCAACAGGGAGGCCCAAAAGAAGGCCCAACGACTTCAAACCAATGTGTGATGCTTGGATTAACGCGTGCAAATAGTCTGGCCGTACTTGTTTCTCGCGTTGACGTGGACCCTGTCGGTATCGAGCAGCAGCTTGGAGATGGCCTCGTGTCCCTCATCGGCGGCCGGCGACGGCGGCGTCCGGCTGTACTTAGTATCTCACGCGGCGACGTCAACCTTGCGGGTATCGATCATCAATAATAATATTAAGCTCATTGGAACATATCTACCGTTGAGGCTCGCTTAGGGTTCTCGACAAACCACCCGGATCCAAGCCGTCGAATCATGCAACACCAGAGGAGAGACTTTATGATGTATCTCCAGGGCAAAGGCCTTAAGATTATACTCAATAGATTTATTGAGAACCTTACAAGAGAGACCATTCAACAAACTGCGATCAGTACCTTCGCAACTACCTCAATCGCATACACAGCAATGATAAATATTGCATAGGATAGGATAAGATGCAAAGTACCACGCCCTAAGCGATGATGAAATTACTGCTAGATGTGTTCAAAAAGCCCAATCAACTTGTCTTCAAATGGAGCAAGTGGGTGCTCCTCACCCAAACCCAGCTCCTCCAGTCTGTATCGAGGGTTTGTTGTATGCATTGCCATGTAGCCTCTGACGCTGTCTTTCCAAGACTGTTCGTACTCGGCTCGGTCCTTGAGAATTGCCTCAATTTGTGTTGCAGATTCTATTGCCTCCTGGCAAACTTCCTCCAGCACAGTAAGCACCGGTTTTCCCGTGCATAGAGCACGGTTATGAATATAATTTCTCGCATCGCCACCCAATTCCTCTTTATAAAAGCTACGTCACGTTAACAAGCGGCCCAGGGGCCAGGACCACCGTCTGAGTCACTTACGACAGCACATCATTTGAGAGATTGATGAACTTCGCCATAGCAGGGATGGCCTCCAAAAAGTTTTCGACTTTCGGATAAAGCGCTTTGGGGTAACAAAACACAGCATAGGCTTGGTCCATACCTGACATATCTCGATAATAATTAGGAAACTCTCTGCCTGCTGGTGTAATAAGCATGTTTTGAAAGCCGTCATGTCGCTCTAATAAGTTACTCGTCAAAAATTTGAGGACAGAAATCTGTACCAGATTTGCCATGACGGGGTCAAAATGGACATGGGCTTCTCGAATCATGCTAGCAATTCCTTCAAGCAGGTTGGTCGGCTGGGCTTTGCCATGGAAAAATCGTTGCTGGAAATGGCCGGCCTCCTCTACCATCTGGTTCCTCTGTCCTACTATATCATCATACTGAACCACGAGCCAGGTGAATAGGCCGACATATCCCTGAACTTCAACTGGATGGTACGGATGAGCCAGCTAGGTGAGATCAGTGATGTCATTATTTCATCAAAAAGAAACGATCACAATTCACACGTACCAGCCCTTCTGCAAAACCCAACTGAAACCCCTTCGCAGAGACGGGGGTGTTTAAAGGCACCCCGATCTCAATAGCCCTCTGATGCATATACTCCAACAGAGCTTCGACATTCTGACTCTTCAACTGTGGAGCTCTAGGATAACGTAACTCCGCAAGCAGCTGAGCACAGATCGGCGTAACAAGAGAAGCCAGTTGCTTCGGTTCCTTGGTCAGGTCATCTTTGCGTGGAGTGTAATTACTGCTAAAGTAAGTGCCTACAGAGCTAAGGAACTTCTGCAATAGTGACATCGTGGCCGTTGGAATACTGCGGAGTTCAGAAGGTAGGTGGTAATGGATTGCTCTAAGGCCTTATAACAGAGAGAAAGATACTGTACTATATAATATAAACATCGGGATACGAAATAATCTGGTTTATATTAACTGAAGGTGTGTTTACATAACACATGCATGTCAATCCGGATGGCAAATTAGCATCTAGAAGCTATACCCTCTAGGTCCCGAAACAGGGAACACTGTCCCAGATTAGGACCCCTCAATTTTCAACTCGTCTTCTTGCCGGCTGCAGCCAGTGGAGCTATTCAAGCATCCGTTTATTGTAGAAGTGGTTGGTGCTGGCTTAGACAAGCCCGCGAACGTTGGGTACTTTGCTCTGCGATTTCCACCAGTGTTGAAGGTTCATGAAGATCGCTCGTTCAGGGATACAACCAGTTTTGGAGAGCTGCAGCAGATGGCCCAAAGATGCCTAGAGGTGCCGGATGGTGGAGAACAGGAGGAGAAAAGCTGGCTTAGGAGACTGCGAGGCTACGAGCACCTACTCGACCGATCAAGGACTAGCCCTCCCAGTGACGACGCAGTTTCTGTCGCAGACATCTGTGAAGGCAGGCAAAGCAACCGGCAACAGGAGAAGTTAGGGACGACTGTTGGGTCCCAGTGCCTTGATAATATTTCCCTTGGTCCATCAAAGCGGAAGATAGCTCCAGAGGTTGCCTTGTATGGTAATTCAACCGTCAAGCGAGCAAGGTAGGAGTAAACGAAAGAATTGGGTGCCTAGCATGCAGTACCAACACCACCCTCTCCCCGTGGCGACACACAACGCAACCACTATGCAAGGTAAAGGGGGCTGTGGCTCTCTGAAGTTCCCATATGCAGGAGGTGCCCCTTTCCCCTCAACATGCTCGTATTGGCCACTCCGCAGTGTCTCAACCAACAGATACCATGGCACTACCCCGGAGGAGTGTTCCACAACGATCTTAGGGGTTATGTGTGACAGACAGGTGATCATGCAGGATTGCTAAAGGATTACGGATCCGCTGACGGCTGAGTTCTGCCTTAACCTTAACGCGAGAGGGGTCTGTCTAGTGGGAATGGGCGTGGCAACGGTGCATAGACGAGAACTACCAAATAATACAACATGGGCCTACGGAACATGATAACATGGGTCATTGGCCTCGGTAAATGCCTCAATATCACATCTCTATCAGTCTGCATCACGATACACTTCCCATTCAAGGGTCAAGGAAAATTGGGTGTAGGCTCAAGGGGGGCGTTACTGAAAATAGACGGACATAGGCTAGGTTGATCTCTATTTATACGTTTGGTATCCCCCAACTGTTCTGTCTTCATAACAGGAAAATGGCTGTATATTATAACCTCAACTTTTACCACGATGAGTCTCACAAATTCCGTATCGACCGCGTTAACCATAGCATTCGGCCTCAGTGCCGTAGCTAATTTATCAACATCTGTCAAGGCCATCCTGCGGTATCTAAACCCTCAACGAAACCACCGAGAGACAAGCTTAGTGTCCGTGGTCCCTCCATCGTTATCTACAAGGCATCCTCGTACATTCACGGCGGTGGTGATTACGCACTGCGCGATTGCTGCTGGATCCTCACTTACATTCGCAGTTCTGATGCAAGAACATGGTGATCCCTGGTCAACGTACCTGAGCTCTTCCATAATCGTCTCAAGCATGATTAGAGAAGTAGGTGCATATCCAGGCTTTGGTGCAATTCTAACGATCGAAAGTGCTTGTGTGTTGGTGGTTCTTGGAGCCCAGGACAAATTGCATTCGCTCCGTGGCCCCTCGCATTCCTCCTGGCAACCACTGGGGTGCTATTTATCGTCAGCACCGTCATGGCTTCCCGGGGCGCAGTGTTTAATGAACTCTCGTCGGCATCAGTTATCACTTTCCGGTGCTGGATGGTAGTAGAATGGATGCTCATTGCATCGAGCATCTCAGGCCGGTTTACGAAAATCAAGACCATCATGCTGATTGAGACCTTGGCCATGATAGCCAGCGCTATGGCTTTCAGAGCAGAGTCAGCGACAAGCAGGCGCATTGTACGTACTGAGATTCTAGCCGAGACTAAACTTACACTGGTAGATTCTTTCGAATGTTTTTGGAGCCCACGACTTTCTCGTGTGCCTTGTACCGGTCGTTGAAAAGTTATGGACGAGGAGTTTCAGACGGGAGCCCAGTCCTAACCTGCTACCACGGCTCCTGCAAACGACAAGGCCAAGAGCATCTTCACCAGGGGCATCGAGCCAGATCCGACTTCGGAACATGTCCGTCAAAAGCGAGTCAGAGGCGCAATGAAGCACGCAGTCGCAAATGATATTGAGAAGGGTCAGCATAGCTTTGAGCTTTGTGGGCCAGCGAGGGTAAAGGGGCTTGACGCCAAAGCATGCTGGGATTGTGGGAGGAAGTTATCTGATAGCCAAATAAGACCTTCAACTCTTTGGAAAGACACACCTCAGTGACCCCGCGTCATGATCTAGCTTGAGGATAGGATGCCAGCACCGCCCAGAGGCGCCTACGTCGGTGATTCGCGTCACGGAAATTGACGCCGTTGTGCCGCCGTCCAGGGGGGCCTCGCAAGATGGGCGGACTACTTGCTCAATACTATCCAAGCTCATTGGTCTTCCTCCTGCTCGTCGCCATGTTGTGCGAGCACCTCGAACAGCTGCGCCCTCTGGGCCTCGGAGTTGGTCCGCCAGTCCCCCAGCCGTCTGGAGTACTTAAACCCCTTCCTGCCCCCTCTCCTCCTCTCCTCCTTTCTAGTCCTCGTCCATCAATCCTCGCTCGCTTCGACCTCGCCCGACCATCTTGCCACCCGACCAGCCCGTCACCCGACCGAGCGACCCTCGACGAGCAAGGATCGACCACCCACCACTCACCCTAGCCAGCGGCTACTACCACCGCCATGGTCTCTGAACACCAGGTACGCACCGTTGTGACTTGGAGAGCCTGGTACTAACAGTCTCAGCTTGACCATGTCGACCTCGGAAGTGGATGGCTTCAAGTCCCCATCGAAAACGACCAGCTCCGACCTTACATCACCACCAACGTCCAAGCCAATGCATCAGTCCTTCCGCCTCGACGCCTCACCTGCTTTCACTTTTCCAGCGAGCGACGCGGTTTCCTCCATGTTTTTGCTCGGCCTATCTGTTGCGCGTTGGGTGTTAGAGAAGGTGCGCGTCTCGTGGTGGTGTGCGACGGGAGGCTACGTCACAACCACCAAACGAATACCACCCAACTAGCCCCGAAGTTTCCACGACCAATACTTCTAGCCTGCTGGGGGATGTGAGCGTGGATATTCTAGAAAATCAATCCGATGATGTCATATGTTTTGTCAGTTTCCCGCCAGACGGTTTCATCAAGGCTATTTTGCAAGGAGGAGCCAACCGCCGTAAACGGAGGCGGCAAGGCCATTCCCGTGATGGACTCGACGAACGAGAGCGAGGCATTGACATCATTTTGTCCACGACATTTTCGGTTGTCACCTTAGAGGGTCTTGGATGGGGCTTGAGGGGTGTCCTAGAACGATAGTCGAGTGAAGAGATAATCGCATTTTCAGCGCTATAATGCCCTTTATGTGCTAGACTCTCAGAGCTGTAGCCATTGTTCTACCATCATGGTTCTCAGCCATGGAAAACCAGGCTGAGGTCAAGACCGGCTCAATCCGAACCGGCTGGCCGGATGGAGAATACCGAGCGAACTCCAACGACTCCAACTTTGGCATCTAGCGATATAAACTTTATATTGTCCATGCCCGGAACCAATATCATCCGACCCTGCCCGAGGCAGCATGCTTGACATCAGAACCTGTTGCCTCCTTCCTTTGGCGTGGACGTTCATCGAGTCAACCTTCTCAGACCTAGTTCGCTCATGGGCCGACAATGGCGGCCGATTGAAGTGAAGGTTAGGAGCACAGATTGCTCTGGGCTGGCTGAGAAAAGCCATTTTAGGCGCCGGTAGTAGATGTCAGGTCGATGGACCTGAAGAGTTGCTAGAAGTTATTTCCGGTTTTCTTGCAGTCCAAATATATCTCCATTAGTTGTTAGTGATTACCTTAACAGCTACGTACGTCAAGACTTACATTCTACAGTATGCGTGGTATCTCAGCATACATGTTTCTGCGTTGACTCTATTGCAAAGACTCTCCACTTCCTCCTTGGACATCCCTAGCCACTTTACCATAGGTGCATACGACAGAGCTGTGAGGCCATTAGAGAGTCCCAAATTGAACCAATTTCCTACCTCTTTCTCATGAGAATCCTCAGGCCAAGCATTGTAATACGCTTTGATGACTGTTTCGCTTATGTCTTTAAAGCCAGCTAGTTCAAGCTGGCGTTGTGTCTCTTCAGGGCGTACTCTCATTGGACGGCCATATTGATCCATTGCGCCGAGAAGTTTTTCAGCCCATTGACTTAGAGAACTGTTGGACGGAAGAGAGCTGTCATCACATCGCGGGACCCAATCAATTTCGACATGCTCAATGTAACCCGTCCCAGGCTTGAGGTATCTGACTGGGGGTCAGTCGAGGCTAGCGGGCCGGGATGTATGGAGAACCGACGTAATCATCTTTGTGTACATATCTGACCAAGATTGAATACTGCCAAAGAGTGTTCGGACATGCATGAAGTCCCAGTCACGCTCAAGTGTGTCCCAAGAACCCTCGAGGTCGAATAGCTTCGGGGGTTCCATAGTCGGTGGAATCCTTGACGGTATGAGTAAGCGAAGGACGATACCTATTAACAGCACTTACATCTGAGGCTGTATCATATTGAAGTCGAGGCCCTGAACGTGCATATGGGGATATTTACTGTAGCAGTTCGTCAGATGGTGGCCAAGGAGCCCATTTCTGTAGCGGTCGCACTTAGATAGTTGAATGGCCCAGATTCCTGTGCCTGTGCCGAGATCGAGGACCCGCAGTGGCTCCTTTACGTCCAAAGAAGCTGAGAACAGACCCTGGCGCGCGACTAGGAAGAACTGGTGAAATATGTCAAGCCGATCCGTCTCAAGCTTTGCGTATGAGGTTAGCTCTATCGCACCGTAGACTGGCATACTCATTCGTACCAAGTCAATGGGGAATATATATTTCTCTCTCTCGAAATCTCCATTTTTCCCATACCAGCGGCCACAATAGGGTGACACGTCACGCAGTTTACGCGTTTGTTGATCGTCCGCCGAATCACTATGGCAGGATGTCAGTAAATTGGATTGTCTGCGTTAGAGGGAATAGGACGAATAATAGCACTGAAAGACAAAAAATTCGAGCTGTACCTAGTGCTTTTCTGGCTGTCTGACATAGTGAAAGAGAGTATTGTGATAATTTGCGTCGCAATAGGCTCTTATCGACGCGATGTTAAGGAACAATCCCGACCCGGGGAGTGGAGACAGATAGGTGGTCCACATAGATCGAGAGTCACGTGAGCATAATATCAGAAGTCGAATCTCGCCCGCAACTTGAGTACGTATCTCGTCAGGATCAGAGGTATGAACTGGCCATTATTCCGCCACACGAGTGGTCAATTCAACACCAGCCCCATAATATATGGGTCATTGTGGCTGTACGGGGTTAGCCTGGTGGTGGCAGGATTACCCGCATGTGGCCGATGTTTTCCCGTTGACGCAAGTTACCATCGCATTCGTCGCGTAGAAGCTGAGGGTCGCGCCTTCCAGGAACAACACCAACGCAAAGAAGAGCAACGCCGACGCGAAGATGCTGAAGAACGTGTGAGTGTATCACAACCATTGACACTCCATGGATAATGCAACTTTTTGGAAAACATCACTAGCGTCATTCAAGAACCGTCACCACGTCCGGCTGTCTTTCTGGTTTTGAGTGAGGCCCATTTTTGGTCCCATTGCTAATTTTGAGTGACGCCTATTTCTGGTCCTATGGCCTGATTCTGGGTCCTCCTGGGACTGAAATAGGTATCTTCCCGCTACTCGCCTTCCCCTGGATCATCGGGAAAGAGATGGAAATTCCCGCCCTGTTGGAAGGGATTCTTTGACGTCGTCTCCGCGTTCTTTGTAAATTTTTGGTCATGGACAGCGTGGGATTGTTTTCGCGGTGAACGTGAACGCTTGGTTGGGGGCAGGAAATCGAGTGATAGTTCGTCTGCGGAGGTGTCGGAGTCGTAGAGTGAGGGCACGGCGTGAGACCCTAGGTTTGTAGTCGTTTTTTGACTGGTTGATTTGATTGTAACGCAGGATACCTCGCTTGCAAAACTCAATCCCAAGACATCACTCTGAGGAGATTCGGCATTGCCGAGCCCAGCCCTCTCGTTGGCTTGTGCAATCGCCCGGTCCCTTTGTTGCTTGGCCCAGTCTCTGCCATTCCGATATGCAGCTGCTCCTTGACGGAATGCCTCAGGATTTCCGGTTAGGCTCCAAGAGTTAAGTTGAGTCATCACATATCCAGGTTCCGCATCCGGCGCTGAGGGCGGTATTGGGTGGCTAGTGTACATCTTCAAAGTCCCATCTTGATAGGTATAGCCAATCGTATAAGCCTTATTATCTAATGTCGTATCGGCTGCTTTGTACGATCGGAGAGCGTCGTAGCCTCTCGCTCCTAGTGCCATATCATATGCCAATTGTCTTTTGGCTACAGCAGCAGAGCCATCTGGACCTTTCACTTCCAGAAAGAAGTTTGGTGCGATAGGAAGATCATGTTGTGTCGAGGGGATGATATGGCGTGCAAGTTCCTGGCGCACTTTCTGGTCGAGTTGCTCGGGACGCGCGCCGTAGTATAGATCTGGGTTGCCTGGTACAAGCGTGCCATCGGTCAGATGTTCTAGGTTCGTGAATGGAACCTCGCCGGCAACGCATTTGCCATCGTCGATATTCCCTTCGATAGTAGGGATAACGTTTGTCACAACTTGTCTCTCCTTGGACGCATGCGTGTCGGCTCGTTTGAACTTCCGGAAATCTTCATTCGAGAAACGAGATGGCGACAAGGACGCTCTGTGCCGTCGAAGTGCTTGGATGATACCATCTAGGTTCCTGCTGACAATGATGAGAATTATTTGATTAACTGGAATGTCTGATTTATTTCTAGTTAGCTGCTTGGTTATACCTCTGACCTGTTGCCTCACACATCTGAGTTAGTTGATGGGAGTTACATTTCCGACCGGTAACTCTAGAGACATCTACAGCAACCATTGAGACACATTTCAAGAAGTATCTCCTGCATATGGCCTTCCGACAAACGCGGTCAACACTGACCATGATTAGATTTCGGAAGTCCTATTAGGGCGGATCAAAGCTAAACCCATTCCCAATCAGAAAGGCAATCAACCAGGTATAATTGGCCCGTACGGGGACATCTGGGACACTGAGGAGTTGCTTGCAAAATAGAGTCGTGGCCAGATGAAGCGGCAGAATATTAGTATAGAGCTCGTTCAGAGTTTCGAGTCTACGTATGCAGGAAACCAGTCAGGGGTGCTATTGCTGAATAAGTGAACACGGGAGATTAGAGAATCAATGCATTTGTTTTCATGTTATCTAGCTTAATCGTGTTCTAGGAATTGGGAGCGTTGGATTGAAAGATGAATCCTCCTTCCTTATGCTTTCCAATATCGGCAGCGCTTGATCTAGTCCGAAGAAACATCTCGCGGCCATACTCTTAAAGTGGTCTGCCTCACCGGCATAGTCTCGAACTTGATTCTCGAGCTGCTGTTGGTTGCTATTTAGTCGACGATTTTTTTCTTCTAGAAGCTGTCTTCGTTCTGATTCCGCGCTTGCTTGGCTTGTCAACTCGCGAACTTGCTGAGAAAGGATCTTATTTTCGTCTTTAAGTTGGTCAATGATGTCACTAAAGCTAGGCTCTGTATTGTGTAACTGTTATTAACGTTAGGTAAGATTTGGATGTAGGGCGCACGTCATCCGACATACTGATACGATAGAGCCTAGCGTCTGTATATTTGGCGATACAGCCTCGAACGTCTTTCCAACCTCTCTGCAAAGTAGACGGTAGGTACCGACAGAATGGTCGCTCAAGTTTTTAGAAAATATCTTAAAAAAAAAATCCTCTTTACCTAGCAATGCTCTCCAAGAATATGGATCTTTCGTACGAGGATTAAGGCGAACTTCCGAGGGCTTTATTTCGACACCCAACTTTTGTTCTGAGGGGGTTTCAGTCAAGCTGCTTCAACAAATGTTGCGATTCCTTACTAATATGATTTGAGAGTTCCCGACGGCACTCATCCCTTTCCCGTCGACGCCCTGCATTGCTCTGCCGTGTTGAGGCCATGGATCAGGATTTCCGAGAACAACATAAAACAGGACACTGGCGATCACCGTCATTTTGGGGCACCATGGTTAAGAGCGTAAGAGTGGTCCCTAAGCCAGGTCCCCTATGTGTCATCGAGCCGGCGTATTTTTGGAGCAGTGCCCCAAGCGGGGCGCTTCTTGGGTGCCCCTGGTTCCACTTCGACTCAGCTGTTCATCAGCCCCGCTCGGCACCCCGCAGCAGCCGTATCCGTACCCCCCCTGGCTAAGCAGACTTGTGACAGCTCTTATTCCCATTTCTAGGCCCCCCTTGTTCCCATTTCTGGGCCCTCAACCTGTGGGTCATTCATTGCTGTTACTCCGTCCATGAAGTGACTAATCTCCTAGGTGGTGCTAACCCCAACTAGGAGATTAGTCACAGGGCCCCGTTTTGGGACCGGGAATTTTCATAACAACCTTGGGACTAGACTGATTATATAATCCCTTGGTATCTAGATAAAATATTATCTGACCATGGCAGTCCGATACGTATCATATCATGCGTTGCACCTATGGAACTGCTTGACCCGGCTATGTTTGTAGCCTATACGGCTACCATGTCACGATCACAAGCAACGCAAGTAAATTTGGACGGGCCCCAAAGTGAGTTACAGTCGGATGACGAATATATCCATCGAGTCTGACCAATAACATAGGCACTCCCAATGACTCCTTTTGGCAAAGGAATCAAGTAAGAAATGCCTGGGGCTTGATTATAAGCAGCGATATTCATGATACACAATGCAATTTGGCTGTGGGACAACCAGATGTCAAAGCTGGCCTTGATAATAAGACCGCTAATGAAAGGGTTCTTTGCAAAGCGTCATCGCAAGACAATTACAAAGAAAGTTCAAACAGTCCTCTAGCCTTAGACCAAGAAGGTACTGTGTTTGAAACCGAGAATCTAGTCGCTAAGGGGCGCATTGGTAGGAGAGTGTGGTATCGAGTAAAATGGAAAGACTTTCCAGAACACGAGAATAGTTGGGTGAGGAGAAGGGACGTGGGTAAGGGAGCTATAGCTCACTACGAAGCAGGGCATCCTCAGGGCCAGGGCGAGTACGAATTTGAGCGGTTGGTATCAAAACGAGAGGTGGATGGAATCACTATGTATGAGGCACAGTGGAAAGGGCGAGGGCAGAGTGAAAATGTTTGGGTGGCTCGTGAGGATCTTAACCTTCAGGTGATTGCGACATTCGAGGCTGGATTCTCACTGTAGATTGAATTTTAACAAAGGATTCCTCCTACAGCATAGAATCATATTGTGGAATAGGAGGATGCATGCTAAGTTAAGTGCTGCTGTGTTTAAGATATTGCTTCCATTTTGCAAAGAATTGCGCCTTTCGTAAGCGATGACTCAAGTTCAAAATTGGCAAGAAGCCATAAAGTCCCTCGGCCGTATCGTTGAATTCGATGATGCCCCTCAAGATCAGTCATGCGATTGAGAACATCCTTTCCGGCGGCTTCATGTATTTTATCCAGAGTATGTCCGAACCTTGTCTCGTCGACAAACATATGCACGATATTGTCATTTATTTTGTTTTCCCCTTCAGAGGAGTTAATGGGGCCTACAAGGTCAATATATAACACATACGTACAGTACCGTACGTGTACGATAAACCGCATGCTGTGGCGTGAGACCAATATTGGGCCTGTCGGTCCAGAACAAGGACTTGTCTATTAAGCTTTGTATGCTTTATCCTATACCCTATTATCTGTGGTCCTTCTTTTGTACTTGCGAGAATTTAAGGCCACGCGAGTAGTATATTGTCGGTCCTACTTCTAGGTCACGCTCGCAACATATTGGACTCAACCACTCACCAGAGCTTTGGGTCTACAGTACATGTTGTACTGTATGCAACTACCCTTCCGACAATCCAGGCTTTGTCTATGTACACCAATACTGTACATGCCCAACCACATCGCCATGGCGAATTCCGTTCTGATCACAGGCTGCAGTGTCGGTGGAATAGGAAACGCCTTAGCCCTCAATTTTGCGTCCCGTGGCTTAAAGGTTTTTGCCACCGCTCGTGATGCTTCCCGAATGGAAAATCTCGCTGGGCATCCCAACATAGCTCTGATAACACTCGACGTGACCCGCTCCGATCAGATAGCTGCAGCGGTTCAAAAGGTTTCCGAGGCAACGAATGGCACGCTCGACTACTTAATTAACAACTCCGGCCAGCATTACGCAATGCCTGCGCTAGAGTCAGACTTGGATGCCGCTAAGCGACTTTTTGACGTGAACTTCTGGGGTGTGATAAAAATGACGCAGTCCTTCATTCCTCTCCTCATCGCAGCACAAGGAACTATTGTCAATATAGGATCCATTGCTGGTATTACTCCTTTTCCCTTTATGAGTCATTATAGCGCATCTAAGGCGGCACTTCATGCCTTTAATACTGCCTTAAGGTATGAGATAGCGCCATTCAAAGTCCATGTCATGGTAGTCATTACTGGAGCTGTCCAATCACGAATTGCAGATAATGCACCAAAGTTCAGGCTTCCAGATGGATCAAGATATTTTCTTATTGGAGAGACGTTGGAGATGATTGCTTCAGGGAAAGCAGTTAATAAATCTAAAATGACAAAAACAGACATCTATGCGAAAAGAGTTGTTGACGATATCCTCAAAGGGAAAAAGGGGAGTGTTTGGCGTGGCCAATATGCTAGTCTGACTCGATGGGTGCTGAGTTCGCTGCCTGAGTCAGTGCAGGTAAGAGAAATATCGCACGACGTAAAATCACTTGCTTACTTATAGCAGATCCGACTTTTTATGAAAGGGAGCGGCCTGGAGACATTAAAATCTAATTTCTCATAATGAAACTTCGAACATGGCTTTCAGCAGGAGGTTAACACAAGGAGCCCTGGTTCTAAGCAGAATAGATTCAATGAAGCTGCTAATCTTATAGTATCTTATTGAAACCGGACCTGATAAGGGAATTATGTAGAGCTGGTTAGTAAATAGATTTAGGGGATTATATTAGAAATTAGAACCTGCATATTTAAATTCTATATGATAGGAGATGACAGTTTATCTTTAAGCCCTATTAGACTCCGGTTTTTCCATTAACTGATGCAAACTAGACCTCATTTACTAAAAAACAGAAGGGGATACTGAACTAATGTGATCAATTGAATAAGGACTGTATTTACAGACTACGCAAGACTTAAACCACGCATGACCGCCACCCACCACAACTCACACCGGGAGTTCGCTCGGGACCTTGCTTTCATTGCCGATATCCGGGCCCCCTCCGAACTTTTGTTGGCTTAGTGGGACCTTGCTTTCATTGCCGATGTCCGGGCCCCCTCCGGACGTTTGTTGGCTTAATGGGACCTTGCTTTCATTGCCGATGTCCGGGCCCCCTCCAAACGTTTGTTGGCTTAATGGGACCTTGCTTTCATTGCCGGTGTCCGGGCCCCCTCCGAACGTTTGTTGGCTTAATGGGACCTTGCTTTCATTGCCGATGTCCGGGCCCCCTCCAAACGTTTGTTGGCTTAATGGGACCTTGCTTTCATTGCCGGTGTCCGGGCCCCCTCCGAACGTTTGTTGGCTTAATGGGACCTTGCTTTCATTGCCGATGTCCGGGCCCCCTCCGAACGTTTGTTGGCTGAACGAGACCTTGCTTTCCTTGCGGAAGCTCCAGCCCCATAGTTTTTGCGGGACGCAAGCTTTAGTAGTGCTTAGCGTAGTCCACTTATGGCAAGGGCAGCAACATCGCAAATCCTTGGTTTCCATAAACACATTCCTCGGTCTGAGGCATAAAGCATGAACAGCGTGCAATTTGCAGTCCTTCCATACGATTTCGGATCCTTCTTCGAAGGCCTTGTGGCAGATCAAACAGTCCCGTGCCTTGTCAGGATATAGCTCAAATAACTTATTTGTTGCAACTGATGGAAAAGAACCATACGGGTCTGTTCTGTTTTCTTCGATCTGTAAGGCTGTTATGTCGTCTATGATTTCGGAATACTTTGTTGGTTTCGTGTGTGACAATTGCTGGAAGGCTTTCAGTCTGAACCGTTCCTCAGAATCATTTAAAAAGATGGCTAGGATGGCGTCCCTTTCAATAATTTGGAGAACTGAAAAATAATCATTCCAGTCGCTATACGTATACGAGTTTTGTAAATCATTTCTAAAGGATACAAAGACAGACAAGTCTTTGTTTCTGACCTGTGATATTGGCAAAAAGTCATCGCAAAGCTTGGAACGTGCAGTATCGAATCGTTCATCCTGAGTACGCATGATTGAAGATGGATGGGGGTGATGTTGTGTCTATTAAAGAATAAAATAATTAAATAAATCTTGTGGAAGTGCCGATGGGATCTTTTATATATAGGTTACTGTAAAGTGATGTTTACATAGTACCTGCTTCTACTTAATCTCACACAATGCTAGATGGTCCCGATTCAGGCACCATTATTGAGACCCTATAGAACCCAAACCTGTGTGAAAGAAATGGGCCTTGAACCAGGACTCTTTTGTTCCCATATCTAGCTCCTGGGGGGCTTGATTTTGAATCCTTCTACTAGCATTATAAAGCATCTGTTATCGTCGTTTCTTTCTCATTCATCATCCGCTATCGCTATTTAAGCCACAGTACAAACATTCAATCTTACGATAATATTTGCATGTGATATTATGTGCCTCCCTAGGCTGAAGCAACACGATCTTAGGGCAGACGACATCGCTCCACGAGTTGTTCAATCTGTTGAATACTCCCCTTCGATTAAAACAGCTAGATATACCCAATTTTCAAGGCCAACCGACGTCTATTTCCCCAAATCTTCAGCACCATCCCCGTCGACCATTGCACCAAACTCTGAAAGTGACCAAAGAGAATATTTTGCTGGGAGGTCTAGACAATAGGGGATAATGATGCTAGGATAAAGTACATATAGAGTTGAGTTCGAATCAAGGTCTTACCACAGATCTTTCTTTTTATTTCGTTTTATTTTGGTTCCTGGATTCTCTTATAAAAGATTAGCCAGAAGACCTTTCCGCTCGATTCAGTAAATAAATCCTATACTGTACAAGTATCCCGTTTTCTTTTAATACGCAGGGGAATTAAATTGCTTTTGTTAAGTGAAAGTGCCTTAGCCACGTTATCGACGGCTCGTCTTCTTATCATACGGGATAGATCTTGGACTATGTGCCTAGATAATGGTCCCACCTACGTATTTTGTCCTCTTAACATCCCCGGCCATGATAGAGTGATTCAGTATGTCTGTTCGAATAGGAGATAGGAATGGATCAAGCTCTCTACATAGATCCTCCTCCAAAATTTTTAGGTCCCAGTTAAGTAGTCTTAGCATTTGTCTTTCCATAACATTGATCTCGATGCAGCTAACGCTAAAGCCACCACTTTGAGTGTTCATAGTACTATAGTAAGCCCAGTGTCTATTCAACGGTGAAATATCATTTAAGTATTTAGCTGCAAGGATAAGTGAGCTCATGAAGAGTCGATGGATCGTGCAGCGATAGCCCTTGACTGTTGGCAGAAGGTGAGACTTCAGCCGGCGAAGGTAGATAAGAGCACCTGCCAATGTGAGAAGCTGTGTTTGGGAAGAGAAAACAAGAGTAGCGATGAATGCCTCCAGGGTTGGAAGACTCTTGCTATTGTATGAGACTTTTCTTTCTGCTGACTCCCATGGATGCCAAGTCTCTGAGACGTTGAAAATTATCTTGGTTGAGTCGCATGGAATAACGGTGGAGGCGGCCTGTGCTGCATGGCTTATCATTGACCGGTCAATAGGTTGACTAAGCAGTCTACGTAGAGCAGCCTGGTCGAGTTTTGTCCTACTCAATTCCGATTTTGAGCCCATGGGTATATGAGAAACTGGGGTTTTGTTAGGCTTTATTTATTACTCGACTGGTCAAGTCCGTCCGTGGGATTTCAGTCATCCCAAGACACGGTTTGGATATCCTGCGCTTCATTCTAGTACTTAAAAGGTAAGCTGGCTATATTGGGAGGCCTAGATCGACTACGTGGAACTCCCGTGCATGACTTGACAAAAGAAGTCCAATTTTGGGTCCAACCCATTTTCCTGGTGAAAGAACCAAAAGTGGGACGTCTCACGATAAGCCCCTAACCTTGGTACTCCGCCCCAATGTGGGACGAAAATCGGTCCCGGCCACACTTCCCATGTTGTCGTAATATCCCATATTGAAAGAATCGCGACGTACAGTACTGTAAAGCGGCCAGCATAATCTGGTGTGACTTCATCCATGTACGCATCGTGAACCTAAAGACTGTGCAAGATCACTCAGCACGTTCCTAGAATTGGGTCACGCCAGCAATAGTCTAGCCCCCCGTTTGCAAGACCACAGGTGATAGCTAGCTTTTACATCTAATACATAATGTGCTAATTATTATCCAACTTCCAATGCTAATATTCAAGTCTTAACCAATTATGGAGTTAACACCACTTGGGCTTTTCGGGCGGCTCCCGCCTGAATTGATTTTTAGGCTCCTTGAGCTGCTGCCGATTAGCGACGTACTATCTTTAAGAGGGGCAACGTACGAATTAATGCCTATATTCCACAAGAGAATCAACCCATCGGAATATTTGCAGGTATATGGACCATTTACTAATGCCTCAGATTTACTAGAGGAGATGTCACAACATGGTGCAGTTCTCTCTGGGTCTAGAGCATTAGAATGGTTCGTTCCGGGATCAATCAGCGAAACGTCTGACTGGGACTTTTATGTCCCTCCCATTCCAACAGCTATTAAGGGCGTCAAAAATGCATTAGAGCGCTCTGGTGTGCGTTTTGAGTCCTGCCTCGCTCATGCAACGCGAAAATTACAACATCAACCCTCAATCATCTTAAGCCGCAACGATATTTTCTCAGTGGCATATGAGGCTTCCTTGTCCCCATATCTGGAATCACCTGAGCAAATCAAACTGGTTAGGGCGTTATTGAAAACTTTTCCGGTTTTAAAACACGTCTCATCCTATGTACGGCCTGATGGATCTATTAAATGGGTAGACGATATCCCGCCTGTCCGTATCAGCAAACAAGGATGTGTTTCCAGCGTTGAGCGTGAGGAAATGCTAAATGCATATCCCTATGCGAGCTTTGTCAATAAGGTGCTTCATGGAACCTCAAAGAGGCAAGGCAAAGTTATACCGGTACAGTTAATTGTTAGTAGTGTTGATCTGCGAAGACGATCACTCACCGAGCCGCTATTTCAGACCGGGTTCCAGTCTATCTTTTCATTCTATGCAAGTCATGTGCAATGTGTTCTGACAAAGCACTTTGCTTTGCATTTGTACTACAAGTCTACTGTGGAGAAACTTGCAAATCGGTGGCAGGTTCCCATGGTCATCCAGGAAAAAGCTGAGTTGGCGGTTCAGAAGTATATTCAGAGGGGCTTTCAATTTAAGCAAGCGGTTGAGCATGAATGGGTTTACCGTTCCGCCATTGACCAGGATAGCTGCTTTATTGAATTGAACAGCGGATATAATAACTCGCCTCCTATATGGCAGGTGAAAGAAATCGAGTGGTGTTATAGAGGTGAAGAGATGCATCTGTTGCCTCGGCCTGCCATGCGAGAGGCACGGCAGGAACTTCTTTTTTTCGGAATATTAGATAGGTATTATAGCTGACATCTCTTACATAAGTGTAGTCAACTTATAGGTAACATATATGACCTGTTGCAACCTAAGGACAAGCCAGGCGAAGCGTCGTCTAGGTAAATTGAGATACAGAACCTGCAAAATTTGATATTAGTGAGAGAATAATAGCAGTTGTCAGACGGTCCGATAGGAAAGTCTGATTAGGCGGTCCGATAGAAAAGCCAGCTTTGCATAGGACCGGATCCGTACCGTGATTTCCTTTGAATCTAGTTAGAGACTTTGAACCTAGTCCGCCCTCAACAACCTAGATAGTCCTCAACAGATCGTCGACTCGCGACGGCTTCATCGGATCAAGGGTGTCTGGATCAACCGGATCCCTAGGGATAAATAGCTAGCCTTCCTCCTTCCTAGACAGAAAAAGGGACAAAATCTTCCATCGTCACCAAGCTGTCTCAACCAATCCATCCTGTTTGATAGTAGTTTATATATCTCCTGAACTCCCGTTCTTAAAGCGAGAAGTTTTTAGATATAACTTATAAATTTAAAAGCCCTGCTCTAAGTTCTATTTCCTTGCTCAGTAATTGCAGGGCCATACTGTAATCTTGGTGGAAACAGTAGTTGCATTAATGCTAGTAGAAGCTCTTGATCCCTTCTATCCTGTGGGCCAACAGGAAGTTTTTCATAGCTGGCCGAAGGTCTAGTTGATCCACTCAACCTAGTGGACCCGGTCGTCGTAGCAGGCCCAGACCCAGGCCTGGCCCGAATATGGGGTCAATCATAGATGTGATACCAGCTCTATACGACAGGAAGAAAAGAAGCCGCAAATGCGCCCTAGTTTAAGGAGCAGAGATCAAAGGGTCCCAGAACAGGGAAGCTTAATATGTCTGGTACGTACTGTACAGTATGTATGTATTGTGCTGTTACATACATACTGTGCGTATTTATGTCAATAAACACATGGTTCCAGATGGCCCTAATCCAGGCCCACTACTTGAAATTTGGCACAACCCTACAGTTCCCAAAACATGGGCTCAAAAATGGTCTTAAAATGGTATGCCCTTATATAAATACATCTATTCCAATAGTTTGCAGTAATTCAAGTCAATCAAAATAAAATTCATTCATCAGCAATCGCTCAGTATCTCAATATGGCTCGTCAGAAAAAGAAGGCAACCAAGGCAACCAAGGCGGCCAGAAAAAGCAAGAAGTTGACTTATCGTAACTCCAATCCTGCAGAAATTCGGGCTTTATTGGAGGCTCGGCTAGTTGAACAGAAGCAGGATGGGGGAAGTGATGGTGCTCAACAGAAGATAGCTCTGCTTGAAAAACATCTCCTGATGAGCGATGACCAATTGAGGGGTCTGACACGTCAGGACTTCGATGACATGGAGGTAGATGTCCCGCCGGAGGTCCCGCCGGAGGGTGAGAGTGAGGGTGAGAGTGAGGGTGAGAGTGAGGTTGAGAACCAAGATGATCCACGCCCAACTGTCGAAGGAGGCGGTTTCGTACCAGATCCCGACGGGGAGTATGAGGACGGTGACTTCGGCAGGCCATTATACTCGCAACCAGTTGATCTGGCGGGAGGCGAAACAGTTGGATGGACCGGCGGAATAGGAAAGCAATTCATTAATAGGCACGGAAAGAAAGGAGCTTCTATATACAAGCTAGAGAAATCGGCCGATACAGAGGAATACGAAAGAAATCCTCCCCTAGAGCAGTGTGTTTCGAACCATCTTAACAGGTTCGGAGATATAAAACTGGAAAATGGAAAATGGAAATATACGAAGCGGCATATTTTGGGTATATTTGGAGTTGCGTTTCATGGTTTTGGTTCCTATGAAGTTGCTTTACATGAGCTGATGAACCCAGACGCTGTGAAACGGAGTGGCAAGAGGTGGACTAGGACGTTAATCTTAATTGCATGGGATGTAAACGGCGATCGCACAGAGGTGAAGATGGCCTGGGAAACACGGGCGGCACTGCGCAACAGGTGGGGAAAGATTGACGCTGATATTGGTATATACGAAGCCGCTGTTGAGGGTTATGAGCGATATGTTCAGGATCAGACTGGCGAGCGGCCGGCTAGAAACAAAACGCCTGCTCTTGATCTTGGTCTGGCCCGAAACAGAGTGGATCAGCAACGCGCGAAATCTCTTGGTATCAGGTCATCAGCCCCTCCTACGACTGAGAAAGATGCATTGAGGGCCGAATTCTTATCAGACTATTGCGAGTTAGTAGGTGCCGCAAGCTTCGACCACCTCAGTCCCGAATTGCAAGGGCGTGCTGTCCTTGCGTGGGCTGCGGTCAAACTTGACGCCGGAGTGTCTTAACTTCGATTAATGTATGTTTATGTAATTCACCCAAAGTGCACTGGTTATTCTTCTGAGACAATATATGATTATTCATTTAAGTAGTTGAATTTATAGTCGATTCTACTGACAATTATTGACATCGTGAAGAAGGATAAGGATGCCTTGGCGTCGAATGTTCGTAAGAAGAAATAGCAGAGAGGTTAAATCAGTTCTGTCAAATACGCGAAATCATTCTATCTTTGTTTATATGAACGATTCGGTGACTGGTGGTTCGCCTGTGGTTTTCAAAGGTCAATAGTTCTTATACAATTAGAAAATCGATTCCTAATAATCTTTAGATTTCAAAGTCCAATGTGCAAAAGCAACTATCTTCTATACTAGATCTATTCTCTCCTAATATTCTATACCTCTAGTGTTGCATCTAGGAGATGGAAGTGATCATGTGTGTGAGAAGCTCTTGCTATTCTTCCTATCTAATGAGGGTCTTTGGGTCAGTCTTATAGATGAAGAGACTGATGACCTCGGACAGCCAAGAGGGTCCGGATGCTACGGACTATTTGACTTTATCTAGCTGTCCTCCTGATCATAGCTTGTGACGAAGCTGATGACGGGGCCAGTGACGAGGAAAGTGGCTGTGGAACCTTATGATGAAGGGCAGAAAGCTTGACTGTTGTCATAGCTGCAAAATCCGATATCCCGAAATGTGACATCTAGTGAACTAGTTTGCTTCAGAGGGTGGTTGATCGATGGAATTATGTGGTAATTAAGTAAAGCTCCAAAAGGCGCAACGAACTAATATGGCAACCCAAACTAGCAGTTGCAGTCTAGTTACTACATAATCTAAACTTCTCTAATTTATCCAAAGTTAGAGTCACGATTAAATGGAGATCACGGCAGGCCCTGCTATGGCCCCCAATGCCAAGTCATTGACGTGATTGTACTCCTCTACTGTGACTACGGCGTAAACAATCCCTGTGAGCCCTTGTGGCACTTCGGCCGTTCCTTTCCCTATCCCGGTGACATTCATTGGTGTGTACACAGGGGCGTTTGCTTGGTTAACCCATCCTATCATCAGTTCCTTACTTTCATTTACGAGGAACGTCTGTTGTGCAGGGTCCCACCCAAAGTCCCACGAGCCGACGCTCGTAGCATTGGTACCCCCGAGGAGAGACGTGGGTGCGGATCTCTTTGATGCTACTCTTGGCGTAATGGGGACTGGTAGCTGGTATGTGCAAGAACCTGGGGTAACAAAGGCAAGGGCACCATTAAATGTCCAAAGCTTGTTACCCCCGGTGTCAAACGGAGCTGCACTAGGTGCTCTCCTTTGGATGGAACGAAAAAAAGCATCATGTCGGGACTCAACCGCAAGAATGGACGAGAACAGCCGTATGAGTGCCGGGTCAGTAACTGCAAGTCGCTCGGAAAGTCCAATTGTAGACCCGATCCCCACAGAACTTAGAAAATGAGCAAGCTCGAAGAATTCCTCTGTAGAGGAGACGGGGAACGAATAATTGCAAGGTGGGATCACAGGTGATCCATAATTATCGAGAAGGGCCATGAAGCTCTCAAGATGAACCGCTTGTTGCTGTAATATATTAATTAGCATGTATCTTGGGTGCAAAAAATTGACATACGGCAGCAATAGTATTGACAATTTCGACAGTGTCATTGCCATATCCACTCATGTTCCATTGAGTAATGTTTGCCAACCCTTCGTTAAGGAATGCAACCTGGAGGTTTTTAAGAAACTGTGCGATCTGAATCTCATCTTTCGCTTCCTCGGATATGGCAGCAGGGAGAGTATTATTTGGCATCCCCCCTCCTGCCATCTCTATAGAATCAGAGCATAGAGGTGTCGCAGAGGCGCCGAATATGCAATATATAACGGTTGATAGTGTAGTGAGAAGCTTGAAAGACATTGCAAAAGGTATTTGTGTGTGGTAGAGGCTTGAAGCAACGTGTTCTACATCCCCTTGCCTTTTATGTTAACCTAACGCTGGGAGGATGACTTATGGAGGCCCAAGTCTGGGCCCAAGATCCTTGTTTAAGGCCCTTCAATCCCACAGCACGACGCGGATTTCTCGGCAGCACGTCGTTACCCTAATTTACTCCCCAATTTGGGCCCAAAAGAAGGATGAGATCCCTTTCCAGGTCCGGAGCATGCGACAGACATTAACAGGCATAAAAGAAGACCCTTGCAGTATGGCCCCTGGCCTCAACCCCCAATATTCGTTATCTCTTCACTTCGCCATAGTGATGAACGCTGAAAAAAACTCCACCGCTTTTCGCCTGTCATTGCTTTCCAAGGCATTGCAATTACGACCCCGGAATAGGACTGAGAGCGATGGTCTACATACAGGAAGGGGGGAAGCGTCAAGCTTTCAGGATAGCACGTCTGCCTTGAATGGAGAATCAAATAGTCAAAATGCAAAGAGGCGCAGTGGGCAGTCTATCTTCTCGCTGGCGAGGCTACAACCGAACATTAGCACTATCCAATCTCCGTATAATAATCACGACCAAGTTCCGATTCAAGCAGATTCTATGCCCCAGAGAGAACAAATATTACAAGAGAGAGAACGGCACACTGAGGAGGAACAAAGAAGGGATCTTGTACAAAGTTCCCTCTCCTACTATTGTGCGTCATTGGCTAATAGAAGTGATAGAAAATAAAGACTAGGGTCCGAATGACTAAATTTGGTCTTCGAAGCCTCACATTTAGTTGTAACTTGATAGTTCTATCTATGGTTGCCGTATCAATTTCTATTTTTAAGGCTACACGGACGATCTCTGCTAAGAACAAGTTCGTTGCTTGGCCAAAGTCGGTTAATACTTCGTCGCAAATTATTACGCTTCTCATTGCTTGCATTTCGCTTATAGTTTGCGTGCTCATCTTCATACAATATTACCGCACCGGCCATCGAGGCGCAGAACGGGCTGGAAGGTACCAAATACTGTTCTCTATCGGGTGGTTTATCTTCAGCATTGCTATGTGGGTTTGGGCTGCAGCCGTTTTGCTACGTAGCCGACATGGCGGCAATAGTATGGGCCTTTGGGGATGGTCATGCCAGAAGAATGACCGCACTCGCCTCTTCCAAGAAAAGGTCGACTTTTCTCTTGTTTGCCGGCTTCAGGTAAGTGAATCGCAGTGAGCATGTTTCGTGTAGGTGCTCATGAACCTAGAGATGGACTCTTGTCTGCATTATCATCGATATCGTCATTGATGCCATTAGCGCAATCCTCTACCTAGTTATTTTCTATAGATTTCATTCGAAACGTCGCCTATCTAAATCTATGTCATTGAGAGATAGAGCCCGGGAGGATCTGTATCGGACCGAATTCTATGCGAGGTACTCTCATACATCGCTAGACGCGGAGAATTCTCAGCATATCAATCCTGAAAGTGGCTCACACATCCAGGAGAAGTTTACGGCCACATCACGACGCACTGATAACGGAAACATGGTACCTGGCATGGAAAGGTACAGTAACGTGCCAATTCCACAAGCTTATCGGCCTGTAATTATGAAAGGGTTTCTCCATCAACAAGCAGCACAGTGACTCACATGGGGGACTTCGTCTGTTTGTTGTGAGAACAAATTCTGTGTGTAGGAAACAAGAGACAGGATGCAAGGAAACAAGATGATACAAAAGGCATCAAAAAGACGAGTGAGTAAGGCTCGGAAATATGGGTACTGAAAGGTAAGGAAATAGTACATCAATGAAATAGAAGAGACAAATCAAACTACCGTGCTGTACATGTCAAGACATCGTTCGATTATAATCACCAAACACCACAACCTCGGATCAAAGAGGAATCGAATCGCCCTTGGTTTACGCTGCACCGAGTCTATGCGCCATTTTCAACTCTTAGGCGGTGTTTCCTGGCTATATCAAGTCATAAGTCCAAGTGAAAATATTTCCACGCTTAATACATGGATGTTTTAAGTAACTACACTACATTAGATATGGAGAGGTAAGGGTGGGAAGGCCGTTTCATGTTGCCACTAGTGACAAAATATCCCACAGGTCGCTGGTAATAACAATCATGAGCGCCAAAGTCTGGTCAATGCTCGAGCGCTTCTACTGGACCCGGAAGAAGGGGTATATTCTACCTCTTTCAACTCGATATCTTCATACTTCGAGTGGACGATTCTCCTGGTTTTGTCGCGCGCTTCGCGGTCCATCGACACTGCATACTCAGAAGCAGAACCATAAACCTGGCAATATGGTGACTTACAAGAAATAACAGTGCTTCCTCTTCTATCTTTAATTTCCGATTCAATGATGCCTTCGACATCTAAATCTGCATAGGTAACGTCGATGTGTTCGCCGTACTGAATACGGTCGCCCTTTGCTGTGTCCTTCGAAAGGAAGTTCCCAGTAATGAACACTCGAATATCAAGAATCTGTATACGTATTAGTGAGAACCAGGTTAATAGGCATCACTAACTCTGTCGGAATCTTGCTCTAGAAGCTCTTGCATACGCTCAGCAACCCATGCAATATAAACTAGTAGGAAGGTAAGCGAAGTCAAACTCTGTGGGCGCATCGAGATGCCACGAACTTTCCGCGTCTATCTGCCAAATTAAAGCAATTCTTCTTGTCTTGACCTCACAATTGCGGTAGCCGAGGAGAAGCTGAGTGACATGTGGTATCTGAGCCGCGATACCTATGTTGGTAGCAAATAAAATAACTGTGGCGTAAAGACCCAGATCGTGGGCTTTACCATAGGGGCCGTCAATCAAAGCCCGCATTTCAGAGCCACCGCTCATCTCGGTTCCGGTATGGAGAAAAATGTTTCGGGTGAATCCCCTACGCTTTTGTATAATAAAGACGGCATAGTCATTGCCATCCTCACCTCGATACATCCATGCTACGTAAAAAGGATGAAACTGCGCAATGGACAGCCAGCTCACGCCTTGGATCCAGAGATAGACGTACTGGCCAGGTAGGGCCTTCCACGCTGAGGATAGTCGGACATGAACGTGAACGGCATCTGATACCGGAATGATATTGTGTGACTGCTTGTACGTGAGAGCGTGCACAGAGGCGCGACATGTCGACTTCTTCCATAGGAAGTTGCGAGAAAGAAGATTTGCAACCTGGTAAGACACTATCATTGTCCAGAGGCAGCCTGTTATAAATAGGTACACTGCCGGGGGTTTAAGAAGGTCTTTAGGTGACACATGGAGATACACCGTCGGAAGAACTGCTGCTGCGCATAATGTATGCAGCCATAGAAATATTTCATATGCGTGGATGCGCAACAGCAGGGACAAGGTGATAATAGCAAACGCGAGTGACCCCTATGGCAATCAGCTCTGACCAAAGTGTCGGTATAGGGTAACCTACGGCAAATGCTGCAAGATCTGGCACAGCTCTCCAGTTGAGCTTGTGGTATGAAGCACCTGCTATCGAGTGGATTAGGCCTTCAACAACCGCGACTCTCCCAAACCATCGGTGCATCCCTTCCCAGGTGCCCAATTTGATATGGCATTGATCTGCAATCAAATTCATGCGGCCACCAAAAGAAAGTGGTACGAGATTAATGACTGTCAGAAGCCCAGACCGCACTATAAACCCTCGTAAATCACTGACATTAATTGACAGAGCTATAATGTTCCCTATCAAGAGCGTCATTGCGAAAAAGAAGAGCGTCTTGTCTTGGGGACTTCTTAACTGTAGCCTCACGCGCTTATACCATTGAAATCTACGAGAGCAGACTGACCCTAGGAATCGGAAAAAATAGAAAAAGAGTAATAAGATTGACCACAATAAAGGCAGAGATATGATGAGCCCCAGTGCCGTAGAATACCATGCAGCGATATCCATGTTCGTAGAATGTACAGAGGTCGATTGGAAATCTCTGCAAAGAAGGATGCGCTGGGCATGAGCCTTGAGTCGATGTATGATTAATATAAAATTGCAGGCCTGAAAACGGTCCATCTTCGGCATTCGACTGAGCGAGGGTACATAAAAGGTCCCACCCCTCAATGCCCTCCGACTACAAACCTTCACCTTGAATTGTCACCTCCTCATCTGATTAATAAATTATGCCCATCACCATGGCGAGAAAGCCCACCACGAAACGGATCAAGAACAAGCAGATACAAAGAAACCGAGAGAACGGTCTTTTCCCCAAATGCTACAAGTACGGGAAGCTTGACGGGGTTGAGCTATTCCTCGCCATCAACTACACCGAAAAGAACGAATTCCACACTTACTCCTCGACAGGAGATCTCCCTTGGCTGGAAAGAATACCGCAAATGGTAAGCAATATACGGTTGCTTATACGTGTATCTGCATTCTAACCTTTTAAAGATGAAGCAACCACATGCTACTAATATCCTTCCTGAGGACTGGGAAAGACGAAGGAATATAGGCGCAGATGAAACCAAGGATCTGGTGGAAGAGGCGGTTGAGAAGACGGTCGAGGGACTCGTGCCAGCGGATGCCCGGAAGCATCCAGAGGTTCCGCCGCCAAAGAGGAGGGGACTGGTGATCCCAGACCTGCCAAGCCTTGATCTTACCATATTAAGAAAGAAAGTGGCAGTATCGCCGTTACAGTCGTAGTTGACACGACATCGGGTAGACCGGGATTTGATAAGTAGTGCGGAAAATGCAGGACCTTGTGGCGTTGCCATTTTAATCCATTGTTACATTGAGTGATCCTGGTCGAAGCGTCCCTGCGCTTACGGCGCTTCTTATTTCTCTCGTGCTCGTTGAACGTCGATTCCTATCACGCAGAATGTCCAAGAATTACGTATCAAATCTTGAGTTTTATTCACTTATATGCTGAACAGCGCGAATCTATCAGAGTGCCTTGCAATACAATGGAAAAAGAGAGAATATTGCCTTGGATATGTGGGCGCGAACACAACCCCTCCAGGAATATCCCGCTTGGTTGACGAATGTAGTCCGTGGTCTCAGTTTTGTGTCTACCACACCAACTGAGTGATCCAACAGTCACGAGCCATCTCGGTTCAAGTGAACAGCTGTTCCCAAAAGTAGTCCTCCTTGGATGATGATTTGGCTGATAATGACGAGTGTGGTACTGATTTCGGGCCTTCCACACCAATTGAGTCATTCAGCGGCTACGAGCCACTCTCCTCGGTTGAAGTAAACAACTGTTCCCAAATGTGGTCCTCCTTGGATGATAATTTGGCTGATAATGACGAGTGTGGTACTGATTTCGGGCCACCAGTCGAGTGATCCCTATTGTGAATGTGCCCCAGGGCCCTGAACCACATACCACCGTTGACATTGACAACCGTCCCAATAAGTGACCCGGCTCGGCTCTCCTCTACTATTCCTAGCCAAATACGGGCTACAAATGGTCTTGGTACGTTGCATTCGCGGCTATTACGCATCGTGTACGGTCGCTTATTCGTGAGTTCGGGACAATCCCTGCCTCAGTAGCTTACTTCGGACATCACTCGGGCGACCGGACTGGAAATAATGTCGACACGCTAGTTGTTGCGGAAAGTGGAGCCGGAAGTGATGAAATTGCTCCTCCGTTCCATCAACCTAACAGTGTTGCAGGTGTATGTTTGCCCCCTTGTTATATGTTGGTTCTAGAAAGTCTTACGTAGCCTCCCTGCTTCTAGTAAGCTAGGATATGAACCTGGTTACGAAGTTTGCCCCGACAACATCGTTGATAGGTCGGTCATGTTGCGGAAAGTCACAAGATTAGGTGGGGTATGCGGGAACACCTCCCACATCGGGGCTGCGTAGGGTACCATCGGCTCGGACGATCCAGACCACTGGAACCAATCTTTATTGGCCAGATCGGTCAGATCCATTTTCAGCGATATGGCTGGGTTGCTTTCGTGCTCCCCAAGTCTTGTGACGCGCAAGCATCCGACTTCTTAAGAGATAATCAGCCGTTGGCTTTTACTCAGCTTGTGAAATGACGATTATTACAGGCGGTTGTTACTGCTAAAAGCACGCTCTATCTTTATATTTGCCTCCTTTCTGTATTCCTATCCAACATGTCCGAAACATCATCCCCGCTTTGCGACGATGTACTGGTAAGGCTTTCCAGGGTTCGTGGGGATGACATTGTGTGCTCAAATGGTGTAGCATAAAGTCGAGACTCTCAGCTCAGTCCTTGAAGTGTGGTTTGCAGGCAATCCGCTTTCGAACCTGCTCTTATCAGAAGTGCGGCTGTTTTTGGACCAGCACAGAAAGCTATCTAATGATCACGCTCAAGTCTTGGCCGAGCTTCACGAACTACGAAAGGCATACATTGCGAAAGAAATGGATTCTCAGAGCCTCATGCACACCCGTGACAAGGCTGAGAGCGACCTGAGTCAGAAATTGGACGAGAACAGATGGTTGCAGCTCGAGGTCATGCACAGACAGGAGGAAATCCGGTGTCTGACTGACCGGTTGAGAAGAGGAAAATAAATAGCGACTTGTGATCCAAGTATCCCACTACCAGAGAACATGTAATCTGCCATTAGATAGATTTACGCCAGAGAATGCCACCCTATCGCGGGAACACGAGTGACAGAGATGAGTTGAAACTGACCCTCGCCCTTTTAGTGTCATAAAATACCATGCAGTAATCGTAAGTGATGAGCCTTAAAGCGCGCCGATGCAATGGCGTAAGAAGGAAGGTAGCTTCAAGCGTGGGCCTCGGGGAGCTACGGGGACTGAAGAGGGGACAGGGCTGTTCGTTGCTGGTCAAGGCAAGGTACCCTGCCCGGAATCGGCCCCCAGGTAACTTACCCCGCCAGTATGGCCGACTCCGCGACATGTGACGAGTAACACACCGAGCAATCCGGTTGAGCGAGAAATTTCATTTTGCGACGACGGGTTCTATGCAGGTAGACAGAAGGGTCAAAGTGGAGCTCGTTCTCATGTTGCGTAATCAGTTGTCGCTGCCATGTCTCCACCCCTGTGTTCCAGATCTAGCATTTGGAAATCTAGCAGGGCGTGCTGGAGCAAATTCACCACATTTTGAACCTCTTCCAATAGATACATGCTTGCTTCATGCTTTCTCTTGTGATATGCCAACTCCTGCCTGAGCACATTATTCTCATGTGTCTTCTGCTCAATCACCATAGACAGAGTAGGTGTTTGTGCTTGCGTTGCTTCGTATTGTACCTTTGAGGCATCAGGTGTCAGCTCCGAAGCCTTCAGTGCCAGCTCAGCTTCATGGCTACGAGGGGTCACGACTTCCACGACTTTGGGCTCTGATTGAAGACCTGGGTTGTGGATATGATTTATTCTGTGCCGGTTGCGCCTGAACATGTTCCTTCGTGCCTGGAAATAATACTAGAGGTTTTTAGTCCAGCTTGGTCGTCATCACATATGTAGAACACTCGCTATTATATGGATCTAAATAAGGAGGACCTGATTTGGGCACATTTTGTGATATGTTGAAATTACAGAGGCATCCCGTCTGTGTCACCCAAATGATTCTAAGCCCACTACCTATGTGACGTGGGCCGCATTGAGGGAACATAATGCCAAATGGTTCACCCGAGAGATCGACCCAATTTTGCCCAAGGCGAATGATGCTTGCCACTCAATTGATGGATAAGTGGATTCTAAAGAGATGTGCATGTATTGTTACGACTGTAGAAACTACATCTCCTCCAGCCTTCCATACTCCGATGCTTTCCCAACGATGTCTTTAACTTCGGATGCCCAGCCTCGCAAACTTCGGATATGATCATCGATCTCACTACACAGCCTCGTCTTCTCGTCCTCCAACCTGCGAGTCAGATCAACATCATTGCCTTCACATTTCAAGTGGGGGAGGATTTACTCAATCCGCAGACTGCTCATGCTCTCCTCGATTTTAGTCAGTCTGGACTCAAATTTGGCAAGGGTGTGTTTTAGTGGTTCTTCGAGGCTTTCGTGTCCTTGGCTAAGCCCTGTCGGTTCGTGTCGTGGCTCGCTTTTATCGACAGGCTGGGGTTGGGAAGTTTGTCCTCCATCTGTAGGAGGCGTGGGCTGTTTCGCTGTCCTACTTGCCAAGATAATCGCCACTTCACGGTCTGTCAATTGCAAAGGGGTCGCATTGCGCCATCCCCACGAGCTTGAACTGGAGTCCTGAGGGCAGGTAAGAAAGCTGGGATCTATCGGCAGCTCAGTACATTGATCTTGTGGTAAAGTCTGGGAAAAAGATTGAGGTATGGTGTTGGTATCGTGGTTTTGGTCTGCAAGGGCGAGGGAAATTTCTTGGTTAAGAAAATTCCAATCGTAATCCATGATGGTCAGTATTCAAGTATGGTGATCAAATCATGCTCCGTATTTTCAAGAAGACCCCGGTATTAATATCTTGAGAGTGTGCAGGTGGAAGGAGCACGGACAGTCACGTAATTCGACCATTTTGGTCCACTGCTCCGGATACAACCCTCCCACATCGCACCCATGGCGCCTGCCCCTCTGCAGTCCCCATTTAGGGACCCAATGGGTCTAATTTTGGGACCGGCATCGCGTGCCGGCTGCGGGGAGCGACTGGGCGCTTAAAGGTCAAAAGCACCTTGCCCGCGGTTGTGATCTCGCCATGACGGAAGTGAACATGTCTGAGGCTCAAGTAATTTACCTTCAACGTTGCGTTGCTAGGAAAATGCAGAAACATTCCAATTATCTACGAAAATATGTGGGACATCTGGCTTTGACTAAGAAACTTCATAAAATAAGTGGCGTGATCTGTCTGGGGTCGTTGCCGAGGGAGGCACGGCGGAGTGTGATTCGAGACGCAATGTCACGTCGCTCCGCAGATCCAGGGTGGATGAGAACTTTCGAGGCTAACTTGGTCATGAGCTCCTTAACAACTGAGCTTGCGGCGTTATCAGTTGTGGGGTGAGCACCCTGGTTAGGGGTAATCGACTAAACAGGGGGGGGGGAGGGGGAGGGCTTCGGTTGAATTTACCTAGATCGGTTTCTGTGAGAAAAGGTGTGGTGGGGCTGGGATGTTCGAGTCACACGTGCATATTTCGAGGTGTTCAGCTTGCGCAGTTGGAGTGAGAGACCCGTTTAGATGAAGATTAAGTGGTCTCCAATCTTATAAGTCTTAAAAACCCCAAGTGACCATCTGATATTTGATACTTTGCACCTTGTCTTGGTGTCGACGATTTATTCATCTTTCCAGATCAACCACTGTTTATCTTCAGCATCTTCAAACCAGCCTTTGTCAACATAAAGAATCATGAACCCCCACCACAATGCAACTCAGGTGAGCTTTCGCAATGGTCGGTCCCGAAACATAAGATGATGTCTTCTAATTTGCTCAGACCCCACATGGTCGTCCAGTGATGCAAGTCATCCCCCAGAACTGCGAAGCCTCCCTCCGGGTCCCAGATTCTGCCAATGGAAGCGTTCATGGCGTGCATTCCGCCTTGTTTGAGATTTTACTCAAATTCCAAGATGTATGCGGCTCGCTTGAGACTCATCAATGTTCCCATGACAGAGCAGTTGCGTTCGAGCAGGCCTACACTCAGGAAACGCGGAAAGTGAAGCAGGTTGTCGACGTGAATAAAGCATTGAAGGCAGAAAACGGCGACCTGTTCAAGGAGAGAGAGTACTTTAAGCAGGAGTTCATCACGTACCGCCGTCATTCTAAGGAGTGGGAGGCATACGCTGGGGGCCTTCAGGCTACAAACGAAAGGCTCCGTGTGGAGATGCAACAGGCTCAAAAGAAGCATGAGCTGGCGTTGTCTAAAGCTGCGGATCGTATCACCCAGCAAGACAAAAAGATCGACGAGCTGAATGGGAGGATCTGTGAGATTGATGCTACTGATTGCTGGAACCCGACCTCTTCACCGGCATCAAGCAATGGCAAACGGCAATTGGACGAAGCTGAAGTGCACGACGAGAATGGTGTTGAGAGAAAGAAGTACAAGAAGTGGAACCGGGAGGAATGAACGACAGCTTACCAGATCCTGCCATCGTTTCGCAACCGTGAAGTGATGTCAAGGTCACCAATTTGCATGTAGCGCTAGCTGAAGGAGGTTCTTATATTGTTAGTGTCACGCGCCATGGCTGCTCTCCTATTGTAGTGATGTCCGCACGTGTATTGACCTTTGTGACACAGCCCAGTTCCTCTCCTTGACTACCAAGCAAGTAACTGACCATTGCCAATGCATCCCCGCATCCTACACCCATCCTCCGGTGTTGTGCCGTGGGGGTTGTGTGCCTTCTCCCATGGTTCCCTGATGTGCCAACCAATCTCGCTCTGCCGCTATCCCAAACCGGGTACCTATCTCCAGCGCTTTCTGTAAGGCAATAAGAGTGTTATGAGCCTGATCAAGTAATTCTATCGTCGCACACCAATGTTTCTGATACTGTTCAATGAGATGTTGAAGAAGTGAATTCTCGATGGTAAGTTTGTCAATAGAATCGAGCTGCCTTGTTGTCTGGAATTCCTCCACTTGACGAATTAGAGAATCGATGGAATACTCTTGAGAGGATAAGGGCTGCTCAGGGATTGAGAATCTGCCCACATCTTGATTGCACTCCATACTGATGTAGCAGGTCAGAGATCTTTTGGTGGTGAGCGGTGTGGGCTCAATTTAAGTTCCCAAATGGGTCGCAACTCGGGCCTTTAACAAGGCTCGCCGTTTCGGACCCGGTTTTGGGAACTCCTCTCCACCCTTCACCCAACATTTAAATCCAATGCACCGGCCCAAAGAAACGTCATGTAACACTATTTTCTTTTCCCTATTTCATTTTATGACATGCGTTTCATCACTGTCATTTTTTTGTGCTTTCAAAATCTCACTCTTGCTCAGGTCTCGCCTAGCACCAGAAGCATTTGCCAATCTTCGATTACTCCGGGCATCAAATACGGGTATAGCACAAACGGTAGTACGGCCACGGGACATGTGGGCCAGCAATCGATAGGTGAGGGCCATCGCAGTGCTACAATAGCCATCCAGATTGGGGACATGTCGGGCTTTGCAATCGTGCCTCTGAGTCAAACCAGCGATTGGATCCCACCTGTTTATAGCCACCAAGAGCCTGTCTCACCGCCAGCGATCACTACTCCTGCTGCTTTGAAAGACCTAGCGGACCCAATTAAAAGCATGGGGAGTTTCCCTACATATGGCGCAGTACCAAATGGGAGCTTTACCTCATCATTTCGATTTGACAATACTTCTTTCCGACCTAGTCCAGCGGGTGGAGGGTCTCCATCACCTCGGCGCCTGCCATCTCCGACTGCGGCGGATCTAATTTCTGGAAGTCCAAGAGCGTCGGATTTGAAAACCCTGCCTATGCTGCTCTCAATGCTTATTTTACAGGTCACAGCAGTGTGCCTACTGTAGCCGAAGTGGGTTATCGGGAATACAGCTTTTTGATCTTTTGAATTCTGCAAAATTTTCCAATTACTTACTTACATGTCATAATATAATCTCTTTAAGTAGAGCAATCATAACTTAGATCTAGTTAAATTATTTACACTGTGAGGTTGAAAATTGGTTAATATATACATCGTTACTATCACTATGTAGCTGCGTCCTTTCCCTCCGGTTGTTGGCCTTTAGCTTGTCGCTTCAATGCGCTGCTCATTTCGCGATTCCAGGTTGCTTCCTTAGCAAGGAGTACGAAACCCACCTGCTTCCTTCGTAATTCGTCATAGCATTTACCAGGCCTCAAAGCGCGACCACCGACAGTGTATAGGTAGTAACCTTGAGATTCTTGCCGTGTTGCAAATTCTTCGACTTTCGCTCTGTTGTTAGGAATAATTGTGCGGTTCCTAAAATCTCCTTCTACCCAATACAAGAATATTACATCCGAGAACTTTTTGCGTAGATTAATATCCTGATATGAGTCAGTATTATTACTACCATGCCCTTTGGTTTCCTACTTACTAGCATCTTAGTATCCTGAATATTAGTATCCTGAATATTAGTATCCTGAATATTAGTATCCTGAATATTAGTATCCTGAATATTAGTATCCTGAATATTAGTATCCAAAGCTTCAGCAACTATTAGCTCCGACCTCTGTTCTGATAGGCCTTGGGAAGGCGCTAGGACCGATATTGTGGCGGGGGCATCCGAGGAGATCGGCTGCGCTTCCGCATGCGTGGGCGGTTGTGTTCCTGGCTCAAGTATACCCAAAAGAGGCTCCTCAAGAGTCTGATTTAACTCTTGGACAGAGGTTGATTGCATCACATCCGTTGACGAGAGCCATCCGAAGAACGCGCAGAAGACGGATCGTCTAACAGCAAACGCTGACACACCCTGGCCTTCTCCTCGATTTGGCTCAAGTATGTAGGACTGAAAGAGGCATTTCTGGTCATGTTTGTATCCGTTACTAAATACGCGGCCACACCGCCGCTCCAGACCCTCTCCATTCCCCGGAACCAAGAGGCTTGGTATTGAGATTTCTGCGGGTTTGAGTTTGGCAGAATCGAAACTGTTCATGATTGTAGCCACATGGCTTTCGAAAGAAGCTTCGTCGTATTCGAAGTAATCAGGACGCCGAGCATTTAAGAGGCAAGCAATGGCGATTTCGCGATCCGGGTTCGAATTAACCAACCGTTGGATCTCGTCGGATTCAAATCCAACACTCGCTGCAAGCCCCCCTAAATGTTTCCAAGCCCAGGGGTCAGGTTCTCGTGGAATCAGAGTGTCTTTGCCATCCTCCATTTTCGGATGATCTCCAAGCAGTTCCATCGACATCCGACATATCTGCAAGAACACTTCCCTGTAGGCAATTATGAACTGGAGGGCCGGATTAATCTCAAACATATTGCTAGATTGGATGTCGGCTTGGATAAGGACCTTATTTCCCCTTAAGCTGCCGGTGAAGATACGATGCATGGCCTCGCGAGTTGAAAAGGTTCCTGGCGGGCACAATTGTCTCATAACCTTGGCAGGTGCTTTGAGATATTTGATGTCTTCAAAGAGACTGTATAATGAGGGTATTAAATGGTTGATCGATCGGAGATTTGTCCATATTGCTTTTCTATCGCTTGAGTTTCGGATGGAAGGAAAGAGTTTTCCGCCCTGGAAAGCTTTCTCTAGGATAGAGTGGTCACAGCGGGACAGACCCGGGGCCCGTAGTTGTATTATAGCCACAGATTGGCGATCCAAACATCTCATTAATGTCTCTTTACCCTTGAATATTTTCGTAGATACCTTCAAGATGTGTTCCAGGTACTCGACGATTTCCTGCATTAATTTAGTTCGGCATCATCCATCAGGCGTTTTACATTTACCTCGGAACATTTCATAGCCATAAACCCATGGTCGATACGGAACCCTGCAAAGTGCCCGGGAAAAATGCGTAGAGCATCGAGTCCTGCCAGAATGGTCTTGTGCTTTAGAATTTGCTTGAGATCCTTGCGTTTGTCTTTACTCAGACGCCCCCACATGCGTTTCTCTGCGAACACCGACCCGACTTGCTTTTTCGAGTCGTAGTGATACTCCCGCAGCTTTAAAAATATCTCACCGTCGGAAAAGTTAATAGAATTAGAATATTCCTCGGAAAGTACTGCCTTGAGATCTGCTCCGACGTCTAGGCCAATTAGTCAAATGGGAAAAGTGCCTCTGCGATAGGATGAGCATACCTTCAAGATACAGGTCAATTGTCCACCACCAGTCCCTTCTAGCCAGAAACTCTTTGGCAGCGGCAATTCTGTGAACTCCTTGCAGGCACTCAATCGTGCTGTTTTCGGGGAAACTCAGCTCAGGAGGTAGCTTGTTTGGACTTTCGAGGAGTGATTCGGAAGATACACCTGGAGTTGATCCGACAATAGAGTTCAACATTCCCTGGCTTATCACCGCGGGTATATGGTTCTTTGGGTCAAGTCGGAGACATCCTTCTTCAGAGAACTTTGCTTTTATGCGCGCAGTGTTCTTTTGTTGGGGCTCTCGAGGGCACAACTGCCCAAAGTGGAGGTGCTGGAATCGAATCCTGGCTGTCCCCCGGAAGAACGTCCCTCGATCTGCCAAGAGTTGCTTCTCAATTGATTCGATTTGACTTTGTTCCATGGTACATAAGTTGGGACAGTGAATTCGAGAAGCCAAATGCTGCGCTTTTTACAGCATCTCAACGCGCACTTGCTGTTTTGCTTCGCAATGGTCCCGATTCTGGCTCTCTGCGAGGTTCCCAGTTTTGGACCCCCTGGGCCCGATTTCAGAAACCACGCTAGTTATTTATAAATGGCCAAGACGTCTTGGAATGATACATACCGGGCGATCTCCAAGATGACATCCCAGAAACAAAAGCGTCAAACTACTTTTCCTGGCAGCCGACAATGGACCGAACTGACTTTTTCGTCGCGCCTAAATTCGGAGTCTGTGGATGACAAATCCAAGCGTACAGTAAACAAGCTCCAAGTACCCCGATTATCATTGCCAGTGAACCCACAGTCTTCCTATACAAGCCGACTAGTCCCTGTTATGGAAGGCTCGCCGTGGAAGCACTACAGAAAAGCATTCGGCCTTGAACTCGGTGGATCGGTTGCAATAGTTTGCAAAAAGCCGGCAACTTTTGATCTATTTACGATGCACAGCTGTTCTGGAGACAAAATAGACGAGAAAGTTTGCTTACTCCGACAGCTCAAACACGAGAACCTACTAGAGACATATGAGCTCTTCTCCTTCGAGGACTCGATCTATATCATATCTGCATGTGGTGCAATATCGTTGGATGACTTGATCGTAGCTCGCCCAGACGAGGTTCAACTTGCGGCGATTGTCCACCAGGTAGGATTCATGTCACTAGTCGAGGTTCAGAAATTGAAAGGTTCTAGATACTTTCTGGTATATCTTATCTTAGCTCGGAAAACCTAACTCATGGCTCTATTACCTCTTCCAACGTCCTGTTGTCAATTAACGGCGTCATCAAAATCAGTATGTAGCCTCGTCAACGAGGGTTGCGTTAACACTTATCACAGCTAATTATGAAAATTGCTCCGCCGCGACGCGAGAAAATCGTCTGGATGATACTAAAGCACTCGGAACGGTTATGAAGGAACTTATGGAACCAGGAAAGGATCTGATGACTGCAGGCAGGAGCACAGAAACTACGCTTGGATTAGAGAATCCAACACTTTGGTCAATGGAGGCAGTTGAATTCTTGTCTTTAACAATAGCTGCCCCAGTCAGCAAGTTATCAGAGGTGAGTTTGCTACTTGCTCTGCGACACCAATCACTTTAATTTACCAAGACAGCATGTATTCTTGAAAAATCCACCGCAAATTCAAGAATTAGTCCGACTGGTTGCTTTAGCGCAAGTATCTTCATGCAGATTCTACACTTCAGTACAGTGATATTCTTTACATAGCGTTATAGACTTATATACTGCACGGATACTGTACCAGTTGGTAACTAAAACGCTCCGCGCATGGGCCCGGAAGACCTTGTTTTGGGTCCACGTTCCCTTAAGTAGGCCGCTTCTCTGGCGCAACAAGGTGGAGGGGGCAAAAACAGGGAACCAAGGAGGCTCAAAGACAACCTTCTACGTCTCCAAGTGATTCTTTTGCATTCCATGTGACTGGTATACGTATTCGGCGCGTCTTGGTGTCCTCACAATAGAACAGTCTTGCTCATGAACCCAATCGCGTAACTACAGATAGGCTGTGAAGTTAAGGATCACAAGCCAGCTCTACGCACCACGAACTATGATCTTAAGTATGAAGGCAAAAGAATATTTTATTATCCAGACTGACGTTGAGATCTATTCACTCTACTCTGGTGCGGCCTTGATGGCAACACTGACCGGGGCGGGAGTTTGAATTGGCCCGTTATAGCCCTCGTCGTCGCTGTCGTCGGCACGCGGCAAGGCGGAAAGATCCTCAATGTGCAAAGCATCCTTGAGCTGCTTGACTGTGGGAACGGTGATAATGGAGTTGTTTCCCAATAGAGGTATGTTACTATATAGCTCTTTCTTGGTAAGAAAATCGAGGTTGTCGACCAGTGGATTGTGGCTATTGAGTATCTTGAATATAGCCCTCGGGCTTAGGAGGGACTTGAGCACCTCGGATTCATCAAGAGACGTCAGGTCATTGATATCGTTCTCTTTCGTAGCAAAGTTATCGATTTCGATGTACCCACTAACGGCGGTTTGACTCAGGTGCTTGGTCATGAGCACGGAGGCGATTTGGAACTGGGTGCCCTGCCCTTTGACGACTTCCGCCTGTTGTTGCTGGTTCTGCTTTCGGAGAAGCTTCTTTGCCTCCTTAGCCATCTCGTACCCCTCGCTTTCCTGGAACTTCTTGATTGAAGCTATCTCGGTGGGCTGCATGATAGATCCCATCAAAAAAAGGTTAGTGATAGGATACACGTCCTTATTCGGATCGGCCGTACTTTGTTTCATGAGACGTACGTAATATCCCATTGATCTTTCGTAGATGAAACGAATGGAGTTGAGGGATTTGGGCTGTTTTTGGGCTGCGAAGATAGCCGAGCCGTGGTACTGGATCAGGCTTTCGGCGTCTAAGTCCCGCTGGTGCCACCCGTGCCAATATGGAAGCATTTTCTCACGAACATGGCCAAGAAGCTTGACGTGCTTCTCATCTTCAGTTTCCCCCCTTGCGAAATTTTCCTCGTTATTGAGCCATTTCTGGATCCCCAACTCAGTTTCCAGTATTGATGCACTAGCCACAAGTTGAACAGCCCCCTTCCAGCTATCAGTACCCCAAAGATCCCTCAAGGATTTGAGACAATTCCTGGAATTATCTGAGAGGTTCTTGCTCTTTGTATTAGGGTAGCTCGTAAAGTAGAAGGTCATGTTGCAATCGGTAGCTTTTCCCAGCTGCAGGCAGATCAGAGCTATTAATTGGATCGCATTCCTAGTGTCCGAGTTCAGCTGGTAGTTACTGTCAATCCATATGTCGAAATGTCGCTCCTTGAGGATGTTGAAAGCACCCGGGATCCCGCATAGTTTCAGACAGTCTGCCTGCCGTATAATTTGGAGCAGAGCGTCGACTGAAGCTATAGACTCATACTGCGGTGCATCATCATGTTGGGTGACGATCCGTATACTGGATTGGTGGGCGATGCCCTGAGGTTGCCTCTCTTTGCCCTTGTCGTGCGGTGCTTTAGAAGTGAAATCGGGAAGAAAAACGCGGGCGTTAGGTGTCGGGTCTTGGTCAGACTCTCTGCCGCATAATTGGCCCATCTTTGAGAGGTTGAAGTGGGAAAATGGGGCCGGAAAGCAAAGGGGGCTGACGAAATGAACAAGGCATATACGAATCACTGTGGACAACTTGGCTCATAATGTGAGCGGAATGAAGAGGAGGAACAAATGGAGAAAGGAAAACTACGCTAGAGAAGTTCACACTTATATAGTATGATGCTCTGCGGTATTCGGTAGCATATAGTAGGTGGGGGAACAAAATTCTGCCTGGTTGCAAGCCATGCGCAAGACACACTTTTGGGACTCAACATGGCGTAGTAACAACGCCGCATTCATGCTATAATCCCCGAATCAAGGCCTGCAGTTCTATTGGACAACGCAATACACTGAGGCGAGTAACCCCGCTGAAGGCGAACCGGATGTATGCGCTTAATCCTTCCTCTTAGCTCAGTACTAAATCGCGCTCATCCCTGCGCAATCATCCACCGAACCTATTAGCAAAAAGTCCTAAAGAAGTTTCCTTAGTCATAAAATCATCTATGATGGTTCCTCTTGACATTCTATATCGTCACGCTCAGCTCATCCTGAGGACTTGGTCTTCGAACTTCTATTTCTTGACCTTGGCCACTTCCTGACCTTACTCGCGTTTTGGCCTGATCCAAGTTGGCTGAAGACGATGTGGAACTGCCTTCTACGTACTTAGGTTGGGAAGCAGTTCTGTTTGTCATGCGGTACATACACTTGAGAGCGAAATCGGTCTCATTTTTCGCACACTGTGATTAATTTAGGCACGGACCATGTGTACAAGAGGTACAAAAGAGTACATGCAGCAGCCGAAAATGGACCCAAATCTTCTATTGGTTTGACTACTGTTAATTTTTGGCCAGTACTCTTAAGTACTGAGAGGTAAGTAGAAAGCCCAAAAATGGCTTAGTAGTCTTCACAGTGCTAAGGGGGACCAAAGGTACAAAACCAGACCTCGCCTACGAAATCGCTAAGATTTAGATTCTCAAACCCCCCACCCAGGTGCGTGCCAGAGTGAGGCGATGAATATTATAACCCACCACCATTTGAACAGGCTAGCAGAATCACTATATCCCTATATTTAATGAATGAATTGCTCTCACACAATGCAATACGTAGCCATCGCAATCTTTTTTTTTTTTCGCCATGTTACAATATACTCACGTGTTGATACACGTGACAAAACTTGGGGAAGAGGACAGCGTGTCCTTTGAGACGTGTCTTCCTGACCTAACCCGGCCGGTGCCACGATACAGTAGTTTGCAGTTTGCTTTTGCCACTGCATCTACTTGTGATGAATGCTGGTACATAACACCGTGAACGATTGGTCAAGTAACGACGACATCGAGATCGAACCCCAACCCCACGATGACTCACAGTTAGAAAGTCAACCCCTTCGCAGCAGAATCGTCCCTTCGCAAAGCCGGCGACGTCCAGCCCAGAGCGTGCTCCCGTTTGTGCCATATGACGACTGGGTTCCCGATCAATCCTATGTGGAGCACCCACCGTCCTGCATACGTTACGTCCTAGAATGGAAGTTCACCTTTAATATCAGAAGTATCGTAAAGCAAACTGAGGAGGATGTTGTCGTGGCTCCGAGTGACTTCTGGGACGAAGAACTGTCGTCCAAGATCGAGGAAATCGAGAAGTCAACTAGTAAGCCATGTAGGGCTGATTCTACCATCATTGTCATGTCCGTCAACGATCGATCCAAGCCCGATCAAAGCCAAGGACCAGCCCAGAATGAGCTCCCATTTGTGGCGTATGACGATTGGGTTCCAGACCAGTCCTATGTCGACTACGGAGATAAGTGGCGCAATTATGCCTGTAGAGACCAAATTGAACTTTATATACTCATCGTGCCGACTATTATTCCGCTCCTCCGTGAGATTTGTCTCCGCAGGAAACAAATCCCACAACCCCGCAACAAATATCCCTCAACCTCACACTCGGGACACGGGCCGAAGCCATATCCTGGGGTAAACCTTGTTTCGCAAGGGTCAATGCGACGTTGAACCTATTACTATTAAAACCTCCTAACTATGAGAACTCGACTCGAACACCCAGACCTTTACACTATCGGATGGATTGCTGCTCTTCCTATCGAGCGAGCAGCAGCGACTGCATTACTCGATGTCCGCCACGACGCGCCCGAAGGCTTTGACCAACACCAATCCGATGGGAATTCCTACACGTGGGGCCGGATAGGCGAACATAATATTGTGATTGCTTCGCTTCCCGCAGGAGTGTATGGGACCACATCTGCAGCAACTACCGCATCGAACTTGATCCATTCCTTGCCTCATATTCGGATTGGTTTGTTGGTAGGCATTGGAGGAGGCATCGCTCAGCCGAATCGAGGCAAAGATATCCGACTCGGAGATGTCGTCGTCAGCCAACCTGATGGGATAACTGGAGGGGTGGTCCAGTATGATCTAGGAAAGGCGAAGTCAAACCACACTTGGGAGCCGAAAGGTTTTCTCGACAAACCTCCTCCGGTTCTTCTCCATGCGCTAGCAACTCTACAGGCTGAGCATGAGACAGAACCATCTAAGGTTCCAGAACTGCTCCAAGCGATGTGGAATGCCAAACCGCATATGACAGGGCCCAAGAACAACTACACTCATCAAGGGATTGAGAACGATCGGCTATTCATATCAAGTTATGATCATGTCGGTGGCAATACTTGCAACACATGCCAACAATCCCAGGAGGTCAAGCGTGGTCAGCGGGATACAGCTAACCCAGAGATTCACTATGGAGTCATTGCTTCTGGAAATGCACTCATCAAGGATGCCGCTGCTCGGGATAGTATTTTGGAAGTCGCTGGGGAGCACTGCATGTGCGTCGAAATGGAAGCTGCCGGTCTAATGAATCACTTTCCATGTCTGGTGATTAGGGGCATCGGTGATTACGCTGATTCGCATAAAAACGATCGGTGGCAACGATATGCGGCAGCTACAGCCGCTGCGTTCGCGGTAGAGCTCCTTGGTTTGGTTCCCACCAGGCAGCTTGAAGCGACACGAAGGGTCATTGATATTGTTCAATCTGGTTAGTCCCCTTTCGAAGTATCGAAGTATACTAATTCACAGAATGATAGTTGGTGATATGTTGAAGAATGAAGTGCATGGCTTACAGCAAGTGACAAACCCTAGCTCTAGCATGTCAAATGATAATTGATAACCTTCTAACTAGTACGACTTTACATGGCGTTGACCAAAAAATGGTGCTCGATCGTCTTCCTATTGCTGCAGGAGCCTCTTTCAACTCTGGCGACGAGGGGCATGGCCCGACCTGCCTACGAGACACCCGAGTCGATCTTCTGCGACAAATACAAGAATGGGCGAGCGACTCTCACGCGAAAGCCCTCTTTTGGCTCAATGGTATGGCTGGCACGGGGAAGTCTACCATCTCTCGCACCATTTGCCGGCAATTTGCGCAGTCTAGCCACCTCGGTTCAAGTTTCTTCTTCAAGAGGGGAGAAGCCGATCGCGGGAGCTTATCCAGATTTGCTACGACCATCGCAGCCCAGCTAGCCGAGATGCATCCCGTCATCGCACCACACATCAAGTCGGCGATTGATGGTGATCCGAATATTTCTGGAAAGGCGATACGAGAGCAGTTTGACAAGCTGATCCAGCAACCGCTAGGCCATATTTCTCTTGATGCTCGGAGAATATCCTCGCTTGTGTTTGTTATTGATGCTCTTGACGAGTGTGACCGAGATGAGGATGCAAAGCTCATTATCAACCTCTTCTCTTGTTGTACGAAGGACGTGCCTCTAAAGTTAAAAGTCCTCATCACAAGCAGACCAGAATTGCCTATCCGCCTTGGCTTTAGTGCTGTGAAGGGTACATATCAAGATCTGATTCTCCATGAGATACCACCTAATATCATCGAACATGATATTGCCACTTTCCTAAAACATGAGCTCATTAGGATCAAGACGGAGTACAACTCATCTGTGCCCGCCCACCGACAGCTACCATCCGATTGGCCTGGTAAACGGAACATTCAAATTCTTGTGAGAATGGCGATTCCGCTTTTCATCTTTGCTACTACAACTTGCCGATTCCTTGCAGATCGGAGATGTGGCAATCCGAATAAGCAGCTAAGAGAGGTACTCGATTTTCAAACGGAAAGTCAAGCATCACAGCTAGACGCAACCTACCTACCTATCTTGAACAGGCTGATCAACGGATTGTCCACTAAGCGACAGAATGAAGTGATTGAACGATTTCGGGAGATTGTTGGCCCTATTGTCATTCTTGCGAGTCCCCTGTCCACAGTTGCACTGGGGGAGATTCTCAGCGTTCCTAGAGACGCGATCGACGACCAACTCGACTTGTTGCATTCAGTTCTAAGCATTCCATCATCGGATCAATTGCCAGTAAGGCTATTGCATCTCTCCTTCCGCGACTTTTTAATGGATCCTGAGAAGCAGGGGAAGAACTCTTTTTGGGTGGATGAAAAGAACACTCACAAGAAGATGGCTGCAAATTGCCTGCGCGTTATGGACAAGCACCTGCAATCAGATATATGCCAGCTCGTGAATCCGGGAACAAGTCGCTCATCTATTGACACCCAAGAGATACTGTCACATATTCCTCCAGAAGTGCAGTATGCTTGCCTTCACTGGGCCTACCACTTGCAACAAGGAGAAATGGTTGTTAATGATGATAGCGAAGTCTATGGCTTTTTGCTAAAGCATTTTCTCCATTGGCTGGAGGCATTAAGCCTTATTAGAAGGGTTTCGGAAAGCTTGAGTATTATCAAGGGCTTACAGTTAGTTCTACAGGTAAGTATATACCAGGCAGTGAAGTAAGTAATTAGCTAACTCTTTGAAGCCAAAGGGAAGTCAAAGGCTAAGTAACTTCTTACAAGACGCTCTACAGTTAATACAGGCCAATCTACCAACAATAGACGCTACACCTCTTCAGATCTACTCTTCAATCCTTGCCTTTACGCCGAAGAACAGTCCAGTTCGACAAGTTTTTCAAAATCAGATCCCAACGTGGATATCTCTAGCACCAGAACCAGAAGACAATTGGGACCAATGTCAACAAATCTTAGAGGGCCATAAGGGCTGGGTCAGCTCAGTGGCCTTCTCGCCTGATGGCACGCTCATGGCGTCGGCCTCTCACGATCAGACGGTGCGGCTCTGGCGCAGCGACGATGGCGCCTGCATACAGCAGCTCAAGGGCCATACGAGCTCGGTCTACTCAGTGGCCTTCTCGCCTGATGGCACGCTCGTGGCGTCGGCCTCTCGCGATCAGACGGTGCGGCTCTGGCGCAGCGACGATGGCGCCTGCATACAGCAGCTCAAGGGCCATACAGACTGGGTCCAGTCAGTGGCCTTCTCACCCGATGGCACGCTCGTGGCGTCGGCCTCTCGCGATCAGACGGTGCGGCTCTGGCGCAGCGACGATGGCGCCTGTATACAGCAGCTCAAGGGCCATACGGGCTCGGTCTACTCAGTGGCCTTCTCGCCTGATGGCACGCTCGTAGCGTCGGCCTCATATGATCAGACGGTGCGGCTCTGGCGCAGCGACGATGGCGCCTGCATACAGCAGCTCAAGGGCCATTCGGACTGGGTCCAGTCAGTGGCCTTCTCGCCTGATGGCACGCTCGTAGCGTCGGCCTCATATGATCAGACGGTGCGGCTCTGGCGTAGCGACAATGGCGCCTGCATACAGCAGCTCAAGGGCCATACAGACTCGGTCTACTCAGTGGCCTTCTCACCCGATGGCACGCTCGTAGCGTCGGCCTCATATGATCAGACGGTGCGGCTCTGGCGCAGCGACGATGGCGCCTGCATACAGCAGCTCAAGGGCCATTCAGACTCGGTCCAGTCAGTGGCCTTCTCACCCGATGGCACGCTCGTGGCGTCGGCCTCTCACGATCAGACGGTGCGGCTCTGGCGCAGCGACAATAGCGCCTGCATACAGCAGCTCAAGGGCCATACGGGCTCGGTCCAGTCAGTGGCCTTCTCGCCTGATGGCACGCTCGTGGCGTCGGCCTCTCGCGATCAGACGGTGCGGCTCTGGCGCAGCGACGATGGCGCCTGCATACAGCAGCTCAAGGGCCATACAGGCTGGGTCTACTCAGTGGCCTTCTCACCTGATGGCACGCTCGTGGCGTCGGCCTCTCACGATCAGACGGTGCGGCTCTGGCGTAGCGACGATGGCGCCTGCATACAGCAGCTCAAGGGCCATACAGGCTGGGTCTACTCAGTGGCCTTCTCACCTGATGGCACGCTCGTGGCGTCGGCCTCATATGATCAGACGGTGCGGCTCTGGCGCAGCGACGATGGCGCCTGCATACAGCAGTTCAAGGGCCATACAGACTCGGTCCAGTCAGTGGCCTTCTCACCTGATGGCACGCTCGTGGCGTCGGCCTCTCACGATCAGACGGTGCGGCTCTGGCGCAGCGACGATGGCGCCTGCATACAGCAGCTCAAGGGCCATACAGACTGGGTCCAGTCAGTGGCCTTCTCACCCGATGGCACGCTCGTGGCGTCGGCCTCTCGCGATCAGACGGTGCGGCTCTGGCGCAGCGACGATGGCGCCTGCATACAGCAGCTCAAGGGCCATTCGGACTGGGTCCAGTCAGTAGCCTTCTCACCCGATGGCACGCTCGTGGCGTCGGCCTCTCATGATCAGACGGTGCGGCTCTGGCGCAGCGACGATGGCGCCTGCGTGCAGGAAATACATGACACGAGCACTTCACATCTTCAATTTGATCTTTCGGGGTTATACCTTCTTACTGATAGTGGCCCTATCACTCTTTACAACCTTTCTTCATCTAGTCAGATGGCTTCTAAACCTTTTTCTGGATGCCTAGATAGTATTGGGATTAGTCGAGATCGTTGCTGGATCTTATGGCAAGGTACCCCAATATTTTGGCTACCTGTTTCATTTCGCAGTCGCTGTTCAATAGTCCGCAGATCTACTGTAGTACTTGGTTGTCAGTCTGGAAGAGTGGTTATTATGAGGTTTGAGGATTTATAGTTAAATCTAGGGTGTTAAAATAAGTTAGATCTTTAATTTAATTTATTTCTAATATCTTTATGTTCAGAGGGTTATAGGGGCTGGCAAAATTTATCTTTTTGGAGTTTGACTTGAGAATCTTCTAGATGCTTCTAATGCAAAATGCTTATTTCTGAAAGGAGTCACCATAGTCACCTGACTTTTCCCAAATAAACCCTGTACTATAGATGTATAAAGTGTGCATTGTAAACATTCACACTGTAGATTAGTGGCCCGTGCGCTAAGAAACTCATCTTAAACGGAATGGAACAGGAGACCGATTTCGCTCTCAAGTGTAAGATGAGTCCTCCGTACTATAGATGTATAAAGTGTGCATTATGAATATTCACACTGTAATATAGTGGCCCGTGCACCAAGAAACTCTTTTTAAATGTAAATGGAATAGGAGACCGTTTTCGCCCTCAGTTGTACTTCCCGTGATAATCTTTAACCGTGACAGGGACCCCGGCTCTTGCCTGTTAGAGCCCTGCATTTGGGCCCTGCATTTGGGCCGGCAACAGGCCCTGAACTGGTCCGACAAACAGTGCCCAAAATCGGGCTGCCATGTGCTAATACAATTACAACGAAAGGACAGCGCCTTGAGTCATCTAAGCAGAGGATTGACCGGGCATCGTTGAAACTGCCTAAATCACCCCCAGAGCCGCACTCTCTTCCGAACAAGACTGTGCTACCACAGAAACGCTCCGCCATAAGTCTCAGTCGTTTTAGGGTCAAGAAAAAGAGGCACAGAACACCGTGGGGCTGGGAGAGAATCCAAGTTGCTGAATTGAGGGATGATAAGTACCAAGGCCTATCGGACCTTGAGGATGATGGATAACAATGCTTGCGGCACATGTAGACTAGAAGGGACAGATACGTTATAGATAAGATTAGCCAATAACCTTAATATTACAGTAGTTTTGCAAACTCAGTGAAAATTCGCTATGCGAGAATTCGCTATTGGCGAGAATTCGCTATTGGCGAGAATTCGCTGTTTGCGAGAATTCGCTATTTGCGAGAATTCGCTGTTTGCGAGAATTCGCTGTTTGCGAGACTTCGCAATTCGCGAGAATTCGCTGTTTGCGAGAATTCGCTGTTTGCGAGAATTCGCTGTATGCGAGAATTCGCTGCATGTGCTGGGATATGAAATGTACTGGGACACCACGTACTATACCAAGCTCAGGTCTGGGACACCATGTACTATACTAAATTTTGGTCTGTAACACCATATACTATACTAAATATTGAGCTGGGATCCGATGTACTATATCAAAGCCAGTACTGGTATATATTCTTAGCCGCAAAACGCTAGTGAGGCACTATATCCGGGCAAGCACATGTAGATGGAATTTAGAGTGAGTTAGGTACATCCTCGGTCATCAGGTTTGGCCGACAGCTGAAGCGCGCGAAATATTGATCTGTGTTGGTCCACATTCACCTAGCCCTCTCTCAATTGCATTACTTAGCTTACTCATTACTGTTAGGTTTCTAAGTGTTCATTGTCCATTTTTGTGTCGCTTGTGGTTCTGTCCTCTCTCATCTACTTGCCCAGAAGCCATTTCCTGCTGAGAATTAGGTGCATGGAGGTCAAGGTCGAGTCCTCCCGTCTCCTCCGGAAGCTGATGAATGGTTTCTACTTCCCAGTTGGGGAGTAGATAAATAGCATAAGTTCCATCCGAAGTTACTCTCTCAAAACAGTTTCGGGGCGTCAATACACGAAGCTGGTGATCAAAAATACCCACCCCTTTCCTCAAATACTTTGCAGTCACCCGCTGAAACTCCGACGGCTCGGATGGGTCGACTAAGAGCTCGTGAGCGGACACCCATCCCCGGCGCTTGAACCTAATGCGTATCTTCCCCGAGTTTGAGGTCCTGTTGCCTGATCGCCCCGTGGTCTTTATACTTATTAGCTAGTTCATTCTCGAAAGTGTGGGCTAAATAAAAACATGCCTCTTGATCTGTGTGTTCCACCGGTACCTCTTGGAGGAGTCTTTCCAGCTGCTGCTGATCGTTTATTCTCTTCTGCTGTTCCCCCTCTTTGGCAGCCAGCTCACCAACGGACCACTGAAGCTGTTTTTCTGCCACAGCTAAACTCTTGGTCTTTGACTGGAGAGCTTTCTCGTCTGTCGTAAGCTGGTCTACCTTCGCCGTGATCTCATTTAGTAGGTTGGTCTGCCTTGTGTTCTCAGCGTCTAGACATTCCAATGATGACTGCTTCTCGCGCTCGCTTGCTTCCAGCTCTCGGAGCTTTTCCTGCTGCCTCTGCTCTCTCTCTCCCAGCCGTTCCAGTTTACCTTGCCATTCTTGTTCGGCTCTGGAGAATTCATTATGTTTGCCTACAGCTAGTCGCTTGATTATTATTTGCTCTTCCAAAACACCCTGTTGCTCCTCAAGTTGTCTGATTTTATGTTGATGCCCCGCCTCTTGCTCCTTGAGCTGGCCTGCCCTCCTTGTATACTCGGCCTCCTCGTCCTTGAGTTGTTGAATGCGGTTTTCTGCGTTTTGTGCTTTGTTTTCCATCGAATGAAGACTTTCTTCTTTCTCAGTTAATATTTTTTCAAGATGTTCCGATCTTTCCTGCTGCTCTTTTTCTTTGGCTGTGAGCAACTGCAACGTTGCGTTAATTTGTTGTAGCTCTTGTCTCGTAGTCTCTGATCTTGTACGGTATTCTCTCTCTTGAGATTCTAGCTCATAAAGCCTCATTTGCCGCTGCTGGTGCTCGTGGAGCTGATTAGTTCTAAGTGGATTCGCAGGTCGTTCTATTTCTCGTTGCGCCTGAGCCCAGCGAACGGGATTGAATTCATTCTCTTCACGCAAGTCTTCCAGGTCGTTAAGGTCCACACTAATCTCTTTTCCAAAGAAATAAAAGTAGCAAGATCGCTGAATGAAGAACGATGTTACAGACATATCTTGTCGTTCAATGGTCCCGTGTAGTATATTCAAGAACATCGATGACTTGTCTCGAAGCTGGTCAGTGTCGTTAGGCACGCCACATCGATTTGGAGGTTTCTCGTTCTCATCCACCTCGAGATCCATTCTGTCATCATTTTCTTGCAACGGTTCTGCCCCATGAACCACGCCAATTACTTGCGTGATACAATCTTCGAGATTTTCATACCTATACTGGTCCGGCTTCCTTACTGTCCTAAGAAAGCGACAGATCATGTCCCTATCCGGATCTCTTTGCACGAGGTCCTGAATCTCCTCCGTTTGAAATCCAAACTTGGCTGCCAGTGACGCGAACTCGAATACTACAACCTCGTCTGCTGCACCTCCTCTGGGCCCTGCCAGCTTTTTCTTGCTCTCGTTTGGCATGTCTCGGTACTCACGAAAGGCCATGAGCCATAATTGCCTATATAATAAATCAAGTCGATCGGCGGCGTTGACACGAGCAAATTTGAAGGCTGTTCGTGATACTTGGACCGGGCATCTCCCAGCTGGCAATGTCGAATTCAGAAACGCACTTTCTAGAGCAGAGAAGATCGTTTCCCCACGTTTCGGACGGACCAGTCTTTTCATGCAGTCCGCGGGGCCTTTTAGATATTTCAGGTTTTCGAAGAATGCAAAGAGAGATGGCACCAAACAGTCCGTTGTTGCCGAGCAAAGTTTCTCCCATATTGCATCCCGCTCGTGGTCACTGAAGGCTCCAAGTAACTCACCTGCTTTGATACGGCCTCGAAGGACTTGCGCCTCTGCCTGACACGCCCCAGGGGCGGTCAGATGCAGCGCCTCTACATCGGCTCTAGCCAGTCTTTTCATCGCATCTTCGTCGTTGCCAAACACGAAATAATAGAAGGTCTTTATTTCACCAAGGTAAAAGAGGAGTAACTAGACCATTAACGCTCCATCATCAGTCCAAGGTATAGAGTTACTTACGTCATGGCACTTCATACAAATCATCTTGTTTACTACACTAAGCCTCATGCCACTGTAAAGAGCCGGAATGTGGCGGAATGCATCGAAGGCTGGTGCAAACTGTGCGTGATTGAGCAACTGTTCGAGCCGTTCCTTCTTATTAGTCGACTCCGACGTGGCAGCTAGCCGTGCCCACCATCGCGCCTCAAAGTAGGGGTTTTTTAAACCAAAAACGCCCTGAAACTCTCGTATCTTGTAGTAAAACTCTCCGTCGTCTAGTTTCCTCTCGTTCGTGTATTCGTCGATCAAAGCACACTTTAGCTCTTTGCTGATGCCTTTACCGAACATGGTAAGCAATAGTCCGGACAAGTTCTCAAGCTTGACATACCTGCAGGGTACAAGTCGACAATCCACCGCTTGTCCGCATAAGGGAGGACTTGGCGGGCCGCCTCCACTCTGTGTCGTCCTCGGAGACACTCTAGACGAAATGCAGGTGGGAATTCCAGCTTAGCGTGATCCCCTGCGAGATCGGACAGGAGGCGATTCGTCGATATTCCAGAGGCATTCAAGCATTGATAGAGCTGGTGCTCGTCAATGACGGCGGGTATTCGGTTTGGAAGTTCATCAGGTCTACAACCTCGTTCGATGCGAAATAATCGTTTTAGGCGTTCAACGTTTTCCTGGTTTAATTCCTTAGAATGTGGAAATTCTAGCACATTTATGTTGATGCTAGCCGTTCCTATATGCTTGACAGCTTTTTCTTCTTCGATACGCTGAGACACAAATTTGAATCCAGTGCGGGACATTGCTTCGCGTTGAGGTGCTGCAGTTTCATCAACGTCTTTGAAGTTGCTAAATTAGTGATAAAATTAAGATAGCGACGGGTGTTTCTGACCAAAGTATGTACCTGTATGCTATCACCAGACCCTGTTCATTCAGCTTGATGCTCGGATGTACTTGGGGGACCAGAATTGCGCCAAATATACGGCCTCTGTTTCATCTTGTGATGTGGAGAAGCCCTGTTTTGGGGCCAGCCGGGGACTGGGCCCACAAATGGGCCATCATGCTATTGCAACGGATAAAAAGGCGCCATGACTCAATGAAGGACATGTTCAGGTAGGTCACCTATAACGAGTGTATTTAAGTCACACAAAATTTATTATCAAAGCGCCAACCATCCCTCACGGCAAATCATCAGAGGCAACCAGTCTAGAATATTCTTCATGGCGTCAGAAATGCAAAAGCGCAAGACTATATTTCCGGGAAGTCGAGGATGGTCAGATCACCTTGACAGGCTCACATCGTCCTCACCGCGAAGCCAGGGCAAACTGGCAAGCGGTCCGGCATTGCCCAAATTGCGTGATCCTGAAAAGAATCGATCTAGCGACGGGTATGAAGAAGACGAATCCGATACGGTTCGACGGGGGGATAGAGAAGCAACTCCGGGTTCACAAATGCCGGCTACCGGCGTTAAAAAGGCACGCAAAGCACCCATTATTAAGGCCAGCGAATTAGGAGCAGTAGTGTCGGAGCCACCGTGGAATAAATATCGGATGCTTTATAAGCTCCAGTTCGGTGACAGCAATTATTTTCCGGTGGCTCAAGATTCTTTCTCTTCCCAAAACGGAAAGCTTGTTATTATCCACAAGCTATCCGGCGATGATGCTGAGGATCAGGAGCGATCAATTCAGCAAATCAGATATCCTCGTTTTCTTACCTGCCGGGAGGTGTTCTCCTTCGAGGGTTCTTCCGCTGTTGCATTTGAGTTTATGCCATTATCTCTCGCGGAGCTCGCAGGGAACCCCCTCTTAGACGAGCTAAGGCTGGCATCAATACTGGGACAGGTAGGTCATCATTCCATCCTCTGTACCGCCATGGCATGACCTTTGCGCAGGTTCTTGACGGCCTCTCTTATTTGGAGAGGAATGGGCTCGAGCACGGTCGACTAACGTGTTCTAATATCCTCATTGACCCGTCCGGAAGTGTGAAAATTTGTAAGTCATCAACTTCATCTTACTGGGGCAACGTCTAATATGGGACTATAGGGGGTTATGAACGATCTCAACCCCGTTCGAGGCGTGGTCGGGATATCAAGTCGCTCAGCTCTATCTTGATGGAGTTGATGCAAGGTTACACAAAAGAAGATGGTGCGGTAGGGATGGACGACTTGAGTCGCTGGCCATCTGACTCTCGTGCTGTCGATTTCCTCTCCATGACGACATACGCAACCGAGATAAGTCAACTCTTTGATGTAAGTAGTTTATGTTACCTCTATTGAGTCATATACTTACCTAGGCATAGCACCCTCTATTGCAGCTTTCCTGGCACCCAAGTCTGCTTGAAGGTGTTGTATCTCTGGCTAATATTTGGGCGAGTCGGGGATATAAGTATCCAGCATAGCTAACTTGAAATTCCTTTTTCTTCCTCGAGTGAGATAAGCGAGCTGGCTTGCTGTCTATGGATGTGAATCAGAGAAATAATTACATGCGTCCTCGGCGATAATTCTCAAGCCGGGGGTTTCTCGATAGTTTCTGCTAGCCGATTTTCTAAGGCCCAATTTATCCCTGAGTTCGGGTAGGGCACTAAAATAGGCCCCGGGGGAGTGGAGGAACCCCAAATACAGGAGTGGCAGCAGACGGGAGATAGAAGCCTACAGAAAGAACAACGACAGCGCAACAGGGATAAACTGAGGGGACTTGCGAGAGCTTTTCTCTTTGGCTCCAAATAGTCCCAAAACACATTTCCTTATCAAAATTTCTACTGGCAGTGTACCTAGAGTACATTTCTATTCTATTTTTCAATAGCAATTAAGTAGGTCAAATTGATTAAATCTTTATATAATCTGTCTTCATAGTGTGTATCAACCGTTAGTAGGACACGTATTTCAATACATTCTCCCACGGTTAGCAAGACGACAAAGGTTGGGTGTATGCTGCTAGTGTCAGGCCATTGAGGAACTGACGCATGCTTAGAGCGAAGTAATGAGTTTTTATCTTTAGCCCCTTTACAATGATCCCCGTTTTTGGTCACATATAACCAAATTCCCGGGGGATGGGAGTCCATGTGCCATTGTTTGAGACCAAAACTGGGCCCTAGTAGTTACGATGTGTATTTATATAACTAACCGCTCGGTTTACGATGATATCCCAGGTTTCTCCCATGTCTTCTACGAACTTGATCACTTTCGAGCACCTATAATATCAAATCATGAAGGTTTTCGCATGCTATTGCCTTGCAAAACCATTCAGGGCTCGTTCCCATAGGGTAGGACGTGAGGGAGATGATGCTGCACCACGCGTCATCGAGTCTAGAGTCGCCCCCCCAACTTTGCACAGCAACATATGGCCGATTTTTCAGGTCCAAACAGGTTCAAATACGAAGATCTAGGGCACCTTCCCCTGAGGGGTGCATCCGGATGCATACATCTTTAGGCATAGCAACTTGGCACAGAAAGCAATGCTCGACGACGAATAGGTAAGGGTCATCCTTAGAGTTCTCACCAAATACACAGACACAATTGCTGCAAACTATATCCCACAGGGTAGGTCATATGAAGGTCTGCGTCGTAAGCAAACTAGACAAACAATGTTGCTATAAATGTTGAGCCAATGACACTTATAGCGGCCAAGGTTTTCAAGGTGAATTTCTGCTGGAAGCTCCGATCCTCGGATTGACCGTTGGACGTAGTGTTCGAAATGTTTTCTAACCACGTTCACGAAGCCGATTCGGAGCATGACATCGTTGGACTCTTCGAAGGCCATGACTCTATGCTTACTTGCATTTGTGAGGCTGTCCTTATAAAGAATACTGAATACATCTTCAGGAGAAAAATCTGTGTACTAATCAGATAGACTTGAAGAGAGAATTAAAGCTAAACTTATGGTGAGCACCTGGCGGGTAATTGTCAAGAAAGAAGCTAGAAGCCATGATAGGAGCTTCAAATGTCATCAGTTCAGTGGGTGTCTCAATGTGCGCCAAAAAGGTAGATAGATGATCTTCGAGGTCAATAGCCAGAGGGTTTTATATGCTCGGCATGACTTAATGAGATTAAAGGGTTCGCCAAGAGTATCGGAGGAATGTTCACATGCGCTTTCAAGCAGGGCGGCAAAATGAGTTGCCGAAAAGAGTGAATATGCATCTTGTCTCTGCTCCCAGACTTGTTCCGAGCTGGCGAAGGCGATTTCCGAGTCAACCGTCCAGACCGGTCCGGATGATCAAGTTATCCCCCCCGGTCCGAGAAGTGGGACATGCTTATCCTGATCCCACTTCTTGGATTCTTATAGTCATCATTTTAGTCCTTTCCTGTCGACTATTTACTTAATTCGCTGACCGACTTTGGGGCTGAGGCCCATTAACGGGTCTTGTGAGGAGGTCCTACTTTGAGGCCTTAAGTGGCCTTCTTCAGGTACCATCCTCAAATAATGTTAAAAACCGGACGAAATATTGTAAAGATCTAGGCACATTTGTTGTGGACCACCTTCAACCGGCAAAATGCAGAGACAGAAATGGTTGAAGTTTGGAGCCTCGATTATCTTTACGTCCCTATTTCTCTGCTGTACAGGGTTAATAATCCAGACAGTTAGCAGCAAGAACAATTCGAGCGCAGGTTTATTCACTGTAGGGATAATGTTGAATGATATCTATCTATATAAACACTAATGTTCCGCAGTTCCGGTTTCCAAACCTTCTAAACCGCTCTATGGTTGCCAGTCAAGTCTACGATCGCGACACTGCCGACTCGATCCAATCCAAACTGCGCAGTGCTGCTGGCGATATTGCAACTGTGATTCCGGGTGTCGTAAGTCAAGCTAAGAGTGCTCTTACCGACATAGCAACTGCAATTCCAGATGTTATAAGCCAAGCGAAGACCGCCGCAAATGGAATTGCTACATCGTTACCTAGCGCTATTGAGGAAAATATTCCAACAAATCTCACGATCGGCACGCGGCAATTTTGTGTTGGTTTTCCTCACAACATTTCCTGTCAACATTTCCCTGTCAACATTTCAAGTTTTATTCCAATAGATGCAAACATTCTCGGAGTAGACATTAGTGACATCCTGGGGCTTGAATCCTACTTTGCGAAAATTACGACTACGAACATCTTGGGGAGCTCAATCCTTGGCCTGGTACTCACTTTGACAATTATCCCACTGACTCTGGCTCCGATCTTTGGTTGGGTCACCTTTCTGGCTGGCACTATACTGAAGTTAAGGATTCTGAGAGCTTTGTGTTATTTTCTTTTTGGTTCGTTTTGTTGTGCATTTCTTGCTATACCGACCGGTATTCTATATCTTCTTAAATCTCAGATCCACCAGTTATCGTCCTGGGTTGATGTACAGGTGGGTGACGTATATGGATTGTTCATTGGGAGTCTTAGCTGTGCATTTGGTATGGTGATTTTGAGTAGTATTTTACAATTTTTCTTTTAGATTCGTGATAGTAATGTATATTAAAATGAGTTAATTAGGTATGCTTTAGAGTTTTTGATTGTATTTAAGTCAAGTTATGCAGCCCGGGGTATATGACGGCGTGCTTAAACTCAAGTCTGATATTTGATACAAGTGTCTTATAAATTCTAGCAAGTTTTACAACGGAAATGCCCAGATTACGTATTAAAAAGAGATTCCCCGAAATGTGATTCAAACCCTCTAAATACACTCATCGAATCCGCTGTCTCTTTCTTTTCCCACCCACATTGTTCTTTAAACACTTTCTTTTCCTATCATTAACTTCCGTAATGAAAGGCCTTAAACCTTGAGCCGATATTAAATTTTGAAATAAGAAGGGGGAACCACTAATATTACAAAGTCCACATGATTCTTGTTGAAGAGATATTGTAAAATGATCAGGAGTATTCAGTTCGACGTGTTTCCTAAAAGTGCCATCTGCAGCAAAGCAAGATGAATCAGTAGCCGACGTTATTGGGTATCCATTTAATAGAAATTGGGCTGAGCAAAGCCGAAGCTTATCGAATAGAGCCTGAAAAGATGGATCGCTGTAGCCTATGAAGCATAGAATTCGACCAGAACCAATATAATTATGGCCAAATCTTTTCGGAATCAGATCTAGTTCAAAGTAGAATAGGGATGCTATAAGATTTTGAGCAATGTTATCAATAGTTTTGGAAAGTGAATGCGAATTCTGAGCCCTGGACTTGACTTCTGACATCGCCTGCGTGTCATCAAGCCTTGGCACCTCGCCATCGAATTGGATATTGAGACGGTGATATCTAGGATGACCTTGGAATATCTGTCTTGTCTTACGGTCCCTCATCTTCTCCCAAAATAGACGACAAAGTCTTGGAAACGCTCCATTCCTCCACAAATTGCGATTGTCGTCTGTAGAGAGAGGATTGTCCAGTGCCGGCTCTCCGCTACCTAGAGAGATAACGAAGTCAGGCTCTTCAATGAAAGGGTACAACGCAGCTACTTCGGAGAGAGCTGAGACTAGGGGGTCGTTTTCTAGTGGGCCTGCATCCTGGAAAGTGCCTACCCCATGGATGTGTTTTGGAGGGAAGAAACTGCGCAAGTATTAGCTCTAATGAGTAGAGAATAAACAAACAAGTGAAAGATGTACCCAGGTGCTGCACATATGGCCATGGCGCTGTCAAATTTTTAGTTTTGATGCTCCACTCATGGACTGAGATTGGACTTTACTAACATTTCCCATATCGCGACTCTTCCTGATCTGGCCCTTAGTTTTATTACATTATCTAATCGATTTATTAGCGCCAAATGAATCTCAGAGAGCTTTTGTACATACCTTCACCTTGTGGCCGCTCTCCAACACCATTATAGTTTGTAAAGATACGGCAGGCAGGCTTCTTACTGACAGTGGCGACGGGCAAACCCACTCGAGTACCGGTTAATGCGGCATGCGAAACATCTACTATACTTCTTTCCGGGTCAAATACCTGCTTCAGAGCAGCCTCAATGTCCTTGGACGAGTAAAGACCGTCTGCAAAGTATGATATGAACAATTCTAAAACTCGAAGAAAAAAAGAAAGCGGTTGAAGGTTGTTAGTTAGGTAGGATATGCAAAGTTTTATATATCGGGGCAGGAAAGGAAGATTTAGTAGCTCGTGCCTTTGAAACACCATTCTAGCAAAACGCTCAAATTTTTCAATCGACTTCTCGAGAGAGCAACCATTGATGAACACATCAGATACAATCAAGCCACCTGAGAACATTAGTTTAGAAAGATGAAGCTAGAAAGGGACACACCTGAGCTAATTCCAAATGCCACCCGGAAAAATCGTTGAAATGGGAGGGGCAATCCAATACGATCTTTAATCCTTTTCATTATGCCCAAAGGAGCTATGCCACGCACACCTCCACCATCAATACACAGAACACCTACTCCAGCAGTCGGAGGGTGCACTCTAATGTGGACTTTGGTTGGCATCTTCGTTCCACATACCGGGCATGAATCAAGTTCAAAGAGTAATGGATCGCCGGTACAGCGGTATCCAAAATCAACAATGCACTTCTCACAGACAACATGCCCGCAATGCAAACCGTACTGGGGCCGTCGACATAGACACATAAGACAAGTACTACTGCTTATAATGTGTGTCAAGCGTGACTGAAAGCTCCCCAGGTTGCTTTGATGAATTTCCGCCGCAGTACTTGGACCCTGAATTAGGAGAGAGAAAAATTGTAAGAAATGCTGTTTGGCTGTCTCGATAAATACGTTTTGCAATGTCTCACTATCAACATCCTCGAATATTGTCGCCTTTCTTTTGCATGCTTTAAAGAGCGTATCCTGATATAGGCTTTTGAATACCTCGGCGGGACAAAACACTACTAGTGTCAAATTTGTAGTCTAGCATTAGAGTGATCTTGGACTTACGGTGGGTATCTGGTATATAATTATCAAAAAGCAGGCTGGATGCAATCATCGGAGCCGCAAATTGGATCAACTCCTCTGGCGTGGTGATATGTTGGATGACAGTTGAAAAATGCGCTTCGAGATCGGGGGCCACCGGGTGAATTGCCCGAGAGGCCCGAACGAATTCAAATGGTTCCTCTCTGTAGTCAACGAACCACTCGATGCAGCGCTCAAGAAAGAAAAAGAAATTTGCCAATGAAAACAGAGACCTGTTTTCTTCTCGGTCCTTCCTTACTTGGTCAGAGCTATTCATGAGCCGTTCCTTGAGTAGCCGATGACGGGCGGCGACGGAGATGGAGCTTGTTGGGAACAGTGCGATGACGTCAATCGATGATATCTGCTGCCAAGGATCTCTCCTTGTCTCCTCTTTAAGTGCCCACAAGAAGGCCTTCCTGGCCTCCCTCTCGCTTTCTTTCCCAATGGGGATCTGTTCGGTCACAATAGCTACTCTAGGACGAATATTTTCAGGAAGGTTCATTGTGCTGCGATATTCGAGCCATGCCGCTAAATGGCGCGCGACCTCTTCGAATCCACCTATGTCGTCAGAGAAAAAGCAAAAGACATCCGTAAAGGGGTGTAAAATATCAGCATAAATACTGTTGGCGATCCCCTCGAGAGGCGACCCTCGGTTCAGTCCGTGGATAGTATGCCTGGCTATTTCATGGCATTTCTCGCTTGAAACCTTTGTCATTTGATCTCCGCAGAAATCACCATCGACAATGAGCAGTGGCCGCTCCTGAAAAGTACTTGAAGGATCTACATGCAGATGGACCTCGCCATTGGTTCGTTTTATGGCGAATCGCCGAGCTCTCTTTACACCAAAAATCTCTCGCATTGCGACGGATTTCGCCGCATTTCCGATCAGTACGAACAAGCTCGGATACTGTTCATTAGGTTTGTGGATGTGGGTAATAATATTGTGAAGCCTATCTGACACCAGAAGCTGGGTGTCGTTCGCTTGAGCACCCTGGCCAAGCCAAAAGGTGTGATGACAATGTTTCATGGCAAGATAATTAACGTAAGAATATCGCGCAGGTGACACAACGCGCGGCTTACTTCGTTCTTTTTTACGAGAAGTAGAGAAATGGTGGCCATGCATGGGACAGAAGCATATAAGAACTTAATCCTAGTCATCCGAGCCCAAAATAGGGCCGAAGTTCGATCAGGTACAGAGGCTCCACGTGGGCTCCAAGGGCCTAAAACAAGGCCTCCCGGAACCTGCTTAAGACTAGAGCACAGAGCTGGGACGCAAGGCCGACCATTCCATTCTCAACTTAATCACCACTTCATTACGTCTCCACTAAACAATGGGTAGCTTTGCATCACGCCAGGTCAGGTATGTTTTCTTCATCTCTAAGATGCATCTGATGCAAACAGTCTTGAAGGTCGATGGGCGGACGAAGACAAATAAAGCGGCACACTGAAACTTTCCACCCAGAGAGAGTAGCCACAGACATAAAATGCGCTATGTGTGGAGGACACCGGTCTAAGAAACAACATAAAGAATCTAGTGACATGCTAGATCATTTTATCTGTTCGAGACAACAATGTATGGAGTTTAAAAATCTCCTTGCTGCCTCGCTCTATGGCAGTCCGGTTATTATAGAGAAACATTACCATTATCTTGAGACAAGATCGCAGTTAGCTATGCCAGCTGGTTTTGCTGAGCTGCCAGGTGAGAGTTCGACAGTTCGCGCGGAGCTGCCTGGGTACTCTGTCCACAACGAGCATGCGGAATACCTGACCGAGATGGAGGACACGCCTCCTGCCGTGGATGTCTCCACTAAACCATCGACGAAACATATAAAGGGCCATATATATCTATAAGGGGATTTTTTTTTTCTTTTAAATTTTTCATATCTTGCTCGCTCACTGGTGTACTATGTCAAGGGTTATTACAGATAGTCGTCATAATGGCGTTAAATGATGATTATAATAATTACTGTAGTTGAATACAGTACTGTACAGTACAGTTAGGTGTAAAACTAACTTCCTCTCCACTCTAAAGCCCTTCCCTTTCTGGCTCTAGAGAGGTACTCCAAGAAACATGGATAGACTTTTTCCAATTTCCAAATGTCCAAAAGTGGACTCCGAGTACGCCAAATTGCGCGATTGGCCATTACTGGCCTCGCGCCTGAGGTACTGCTAAGTATTAACAGGTACATACAGATCCAGAAAGCGCACGGACCCATTCTGACAGTGCGAGCTGACGACTTCGCTACCTTGCCTTGATTGTACAGGTACAACTGCTTTTCAGCACGTGACCTTTTCGTAATCCACATTTCATTACGCTGGGCTGAGGGGTAAATCGCGCATCATCTACTATTGACAGATTAGAGTATTCCGTACTGAGAAATCAACTTCGCACCGAGCTTGACCAACTTTGTTCCGAATGGATCCCTCCCTCTAAGCGAGATTCTCGGCCCACCGAAACATCCACTCAAGAATTGCCTTCCACGATGACTACCGCCGCTGTTCAGCATCCACATGGTCTGAAGATCGTCTTCGAGGGACTTGACCCTATCGTTGAGTGAGTAGTACTTCGTCGACTGAGGCCTTCTGCTTACCAGTTATCCTGCAGTATCGTCGCTATTCATGGCCTGAACGGCCATCGAGAGAAGACTTGGACCGCCGAAAATGGAGTTCACTGGCTTCGTGATCTCCTCCCCGACGATATTCCCAGAGCCCGCATCCTCTGCTGGGGCTACGACGCGAACACACATGCTGTTTCCGACACAAGCAGCTTGTTTTTATACGATCATGCACGAGCTCTAGTATCGGACTTGAATAGGAAGCGGAAGTTGACTAACGTGAGGGGTGATATTTAGCGTTGGTGAAGGCATGCTAACGAGCAGTAGTCCTCCCAACGACCAATCATCTTCATAGCACACAGTCTTGGAGGCATCGTTTTGAAAAGCGTAGGGGATAAAGTTCTTCTAAGGTTGAAGATTTAGCTAATGACGATAGGCTCTAATCCACTCGGATGGAGCTCGCGAAGGTGCACTTTCTGATCAGCGATCTATCAAGCTCTCGACATATGGCATTCTGTTCATGGGTACCCCCCATCAGGGTGGGAATGGTGTTCAACTAGGACGCGTCCTCGCCAATGTCGCCTCTCTATTCATGGCGGCGGATGACCGCGTCCTTAAGCATCTGGAAAGAGACTCCGAATGGTTACAGCAACAGTCCGGACAATACAGTCCAATCAGTGGTGAATTTGTGACAAAGTTTGCCTATGAGGAGTACGCAACATCGACAGCTCTAGGGAAAAAAATCTTGGTTTGTGCATGCCCTTCTCCTTCCTTTGAATTCTAGTTGCTGAATTATACAAGGTTGTGCCTAAAGCGTCAGCGGTCGTGCCTGGGCAGGCGGATGCAGAGTCAATTGTCATTCACGCAGACCATAAAAATATGGTCAAGTTCCAGTCAAAGGATGAGGACTACACTACCATTTCAGAAAATTTGCAACTTATGATGATGGCTTATCCGGATCGCGTCATTCAATCGCGGTGGGAGGCGGAATCCAGGGCTGAGGATGGTGCGTGCCTTTATGGATCTGCCTAGTCGAGGTAGCTAATCATTATGTATACGATAGCACGAGGCAATAAAATGCAGTTCTCGCTCTGCTTCAGTCTATCGGAGGTCAACGAGGTGAATCACTTTGTTGCAAGGGAAGAGGAGCTTGCCCAAATGCACCAAATCTTGACAGCATCCCATGACCGCCAGACTGTTATCATACACGGCCTCGGGGGGATGGGCAAAACGCAACTCACAGTTGCGTTTATCAAACGGCATCGTGCCTATTACTCGGCAGTCTTCTGGCTGAACGCAAGAGATGAGGTGACATTGAAGCAGAGCTTTGTGAAAGCAGCAGAACGGATACTCCGGGAGCATTCTTCTATTAAATATCTTGAATGTGCCGTTGCTAGCCACGATATGAACGAGGTGGTCAAGGCTGTCAAGAGGTGGTTGAATGAACCTAGCAATAACCGCTGGCTCATTGTCTACGACAACTATGACCATCCTCGGTTGCGCGGCAACGCTGACATGGATGCTGATATCCATGATGCTGAGAGCCAAAGCGCCAATAGAAGGAACTCTTTGCAGAAAGACGGTATTGTCTTGAAGCCTTTCGACATTTGCCCATTTTTCCCCGAAAGTTATCACGGTGCGATCATTGTGACGACACGGTCATCCACGGTCAAAATTGGTCAGACTATACGGCTAGGTAAACTGAAACGCATCGAGGATAGCCTTCGGATATTAGAATCTACATCGAATCGACAAGGCCTTGGAGAAGGTAACAATACTGTGAACAGATTATAAGTTGGTTAAGCGTTAACTCTATACAGATTCCGCGGCTGTTCATCTTGCTAAGAAGCTTGACGGCCTTCCCCTCGCCCTTTCGACTGCTGGCGCCTACCTAGACCAAGTCTCTATGACATGCAAGAAGTACCTTGACCTATACCAAGAATCATGGTACAGACTCCAGACGTCGAGTCCACAGGTCTCGTCATACGATCGTGCGATGTACTCGACGTGGAATATTTCATATTTGAATGTGGAGAGACGAAACAAGTCTTCTGCTATGCTCCTTAAGCTTTGGGCGTACTTCCACTGTGATGATTTATGGTACGAACTACTATGCGGTGGGGACTCGGTGACTCCACAGTGGCTGCAAACTTTAACAAGGGACCAAATTGCTTTCACGGAAAGCATACGTCTACTGTGTGACTACGGATTGGTAGAGGCTGATTCTTCGACCAAAGAGCATGTGACGGGGTCGCTCGGGTATAGCGTCCATGGATGCGTACATGATTGGATGGTACATGTCTTGCACAAAAGGACTGACACAGAGATGGCACGACTTGTCATTACATGCGTAGCGTCGCATATGCCGGATCAAACAGAAGGCGAATACTGGAAGACGCAGCGGCGGCTTTTGCAACATGCTGACCGATGTCTGGGACTGATAACTGAAGGAGTGACTCTGCAGGATTCGTGGTCCTGGGTGTATGGAGTCTTTGGAAACCTCTACGCCGACCAAGGCCGATTCAGCGAAGCAGGAGCTATGCTTAAGCGAGCAATGCAAGGGTTCGAGAAGGTACGGGGACCAGAGCACACATGGACACTCCGCACAATGAACAATCTAGGAGCCGTCTACGCCGAGCAAGGCCGACCCAGCGAAGCGGAAGCTATGTATAAGCGAGCACTGCAAGGATACGAAAAGGCATTGGAACCGGACTACATATTGACACTCAGCACATTCGGCAATCTAGGAAACCTCTATGCTGGCCAAGGCCGACTCGATAAAGCAGAAGTTATGTACGAGCGAGCACTGCAAGGATACGAGAAGGCATTAGGACCGGACCACATATCGACACTCCACACAATCGGCAATCTAGGAAACCTCTATGCCGACCAAGGCCGACTCGATGAAGCGGAAGCTATGTACGAGCGAGCACTGCAAGGATACGAGAAGGCATTAGGACCGGACCACATATCGACACTCCGCACAATCGGCAATCTAGGAAACCTCTATGCCGACCAAGGCCGACTCGATGAAGCGGAAGCCATGCACGAGAGAGCACTGCAAGGGTCCGAGGAGGCATTGGGACCAGAGCACCTATCAACACTCAACATAGTCAACAATCTGGGAACCCTCTATAAATACCGAGGCCGACTCAACGAAGCAGAAGCCATGTATAAGCGAGGACTACAAGGGTCCGAGGAGGCATTAGGACCAGAGCACCCATCGACACTCAACATAGCCAATAAACTAGGAAACCTCTATGCCGACCAAGGCCGACTTAGCGAAGCAAAAGTTATGCATAAGCGAGTATTGTAAGGGAATAAGAAGGCATTAGGACCAGAGCATATATTAACACTCGGCACAGTCAACAATTTAGGACTTCTCTATGTCGACCAAGGCCGACTTAGCGAAACGGAAGCCATATATGAGCGAGCACTGCGAGGGTACGAGAAGGCCGTGGGGCCTGTTATCTCGAAACCTATATCCCTGCATTAAATTGCCTTGAAAATTTTATACTCCTCTGCGAAGAAGACGGGAAACCAGAACGGGCTTCGTGGTATTATTTTCGTGCACAGGACGGTCTTCGAACTGTTTTTGGAGATGCTTGCGAGGGAGTAAGAAGGATATCTGAGAGATTGAAAGAAATCCGGTTTTAGCTTTATGAATACTTAACTTCGGGAGTTCCTTATCTCATTACATAGCGCGCACATAGCATCTACAGTTATCTTAAGATCGGGGCCTGCATTGCGCTGAGCCATGTGGCCTCCGACACACTACGCTAAGCCGCAATCTACCCAAGCTCAATTGATTAGATACTGCTTAGTCATCTTGACTAGACTCTTCCGTTCAGCAATCATTGTGCTCACGTGATAGAAAGCCATAGGAGGCTATGGAAAGAAATGGAAAATTGAGGACAGATGTCTTTACGGCTGCTTTAGGTGTTAGCACGAACCTGCAAGAACTTCCAACTCTCAGCCTATCTCGGATGGCGGTAAAGCATTAATCCGAATGTCATTAGAGTCGCTTATAGATGTACACAGTGTCTAGAATCTCACAATCAGCACTATGCAGAGTACGCTCAGACTTTTAAAGAGTGTTCTAAAAGAGGCAGCTACTTATGCACACAACTGTACAACTAAAGCCATAAAGTTAAAAACAGTTGCTTAGTCTACTGTATAGCAGTGAAAGATTTGTCCATTCCCTGATCAGGCTCTTGTGATGGCATGGGTCCTAAAAATGGTCCACTCTAATGCATCATAGGGACGATGAAGGTCCCAGTTTACGGACCCATGTATATTGTGGGTCGAGCTGAAGCATGCGACCCAGGGTAGGTACATGTCCTTGTCCATTACAGTAATCAGCTCAGGTTCAAGTGCATTGATTGGAATATGGACTATAAGACCTGTCAGCGTCACTCGGAGTGAGTTGGCAATAAGCTGGAGACAAATGAACAAGGGTATCGATAAGCCTATAGCCCCAGTAATTGCATATCCTGCTGCATTCTGATTACATCACACGCTAAGCGACCGAGGAAATTAAAACATCGGCAAGTTGGACGATGAAAGTGCAGTCGGACCCTGCTAGGCAGAAAGACACACCAAGCCATGGAGAAACTACCGAATGAAATTTTTTGTTAGTCATCTTTGCAATGTTTGAGTTCTTACTCACAGATCATAGTATCTATCGTTCACATGACCGTCCCGACTATACAATCTCCAAGAAGCAGTCCTGCTCCAAGTATAGATTTGATGTCCCTCTTGCTTACTTGTCGAGCTATCTATTTCAAAGCCATACATGTTCTGTTCCAACATGTTGTAATTTGTCATTCTCGCAAATTCGGAAATTTCTTTACCACAATTCAAAAGCGCCCATCCCTAGGTTCCTACGTCCAGAGTCTAGATTTTAGTCCTTTCAACCCACTTCTCATTTTCTCCACCGCGGCCGAAAGGACGCAAGCTCAGAACTTAACGTCAAGGACTCTCATGAAATGCCTACAGCTGACTCCATTCCTTCAGGAGTTCATTGCCCAGGAGCATATTGACAATGATATAACCCGCGATGTTCTTGCAAAGCTGTTTTTTGGCATGCCCTCCCTCCGTACTATCGATTTCCGCGGCTGCGCTTCAACATCCTTCAAACAATCTTTCCAATGCCTAGTCCATCATTCCTGGCCAAAGTCTCTATTACTAACTCAAGTATCCTTTCATGAGTGCTTAAGTATACCAAGTTCTGTCTTTGAAACTATTTTACCACGTCTACATCAGGTTACGCGACTCGATCTAGCAGGAACAGCAGTAAATGATGAGGCACTGCAGAACTTTCCCAGCTCAGCAAGACTAACTCACCTCAACATTTCTAGGTGTTTAAAGCTTTCAACTAAAGCTATTGTTATTTTCCTTACAGAACATCCATCTATCATTTTTACCTTAAGATCTCTTTGCATAGGTGGCAACCCGTTATTAAGCAAACAAGACGTCGATAGTATCCTGCAACACCTACCCCACACTCTTCGATCCCTCAGCCTTAAGAGTATTAACATGGTTCCTTCCCAAGTCTGCCTTCTCCAGTACATTGCCCAAAAACTCGAACATCTATCTATAGGCCAGGGTATGAATGATATGGAGAATGTCTTATATCTAAATCAACAGTGGCTCTTCAGCAGTCTTCAGTACCTTGACATTTCAGACGTAGGGAATTTTGGAAATATCACTTCACTACTACCCCCATCCTCCGTTCCATTAGATATAATCGAGCTGGATGAGCGAGTGTGGAAGAGAGCCGTCCAGATGAGAGAGAGACTTGAGCCCATGGGGTGGGTAGCAGAGGAGTTTAGTAGGCGGCATTGGCTTATTCGAAGATGTCCACATAGTATCCAGAATTTGCGGTGGTGGAAAGAGAGAGGGATATGGGGCATATTCTGATAGTACACACACGATTTATTTCGCCCAGTGGCTTTAACCAATAGGGCGTTAGTTGCTATTTTACATATCCGTTCCTAAGTTTCGCTATGATCTCGTAAACCAGTAGTACATAGTAATCTTGAGTACTGTATCACATATCTCTTGTACAATACAGTACACCATCCCATAGAGAGCCTAACTCGTTTGCAATCAAGTCCTACATCTAGGCCTTATACGTCTGGGACCATTTTTTGGCATGCACTTTCAGGCCCAGAAGTGGGCTATTGCAGCGCCTAAGAATGTGGCCGGGTTAATGCGGCTGCGGGGTTGCCGACCTTCCGAAAGGGCCTTAATCAGGTCCCAGTCAGGCTGGGCCGATCGAGGTGCTGACTCGTTTTTGGTTCATCAAACTAAAATTACCATAAATGGAATAGAGATGGGGCAAAACACCGCTATGATATTTTCCAGGCAGGATGCCTCTATCCAAACATTGAAGATAATTTCTACGCGTTTCGAATCGGTTACTCGGCAAAAGACAGCGTCTCTGTTATCTTCCTAAGCAACTATTAGATTGAGTCCTGCAAAAATGTCTCTCGAGGGCTACATTCCAGAAGTGTGGCGAGCGGAGATGGTTGAGCGAATCTGTCCTAGCACTAGGAGGGAACGGAAAGATTGGATCAGCTCGGCCGGTTACAATTTGTTTAACATTCGCCGTGATCAAGTTTCCATCGACCTCCTCACCGACAGTGCTGGTGTGATAAGTGATAATCAGTGGGCAGCAATGACAGGAGACGAGGCACATTGTGGATCTTCGTCACTCTTTCGGCTTGAGACGAGGGTGAAGATGTTATTTGGTTTTGACTATGTGCTCCCGGTCCATCAAGGTCGCGAGGCCAAAAATGCCTTATTCTCGATTCTCGTTAAGGAAGGCAATATTGTGCCTGGGAACTCTCATACCGATGCTACACGCGCACAAATTGAGAGCCGAAAGGCTTGTGCTATTGACTGCCCTATGGATATGGATTTCTGGGGCGGCTGCCACTACCTCTTCAAGGGTAACGTCAACCTATTGAAGCTCGAAAACATTCTCGAAAGGCACAGAGGTAACATCCCGCTGGTGATGATTACGTGCTGCAAAAGCGGGGGGCAACCCGTTTCTCTCGAAAACATGCGCAAGGTCAGAGAGCTCACCAGCAAACACAACGTTCCTGTCGTATTTGACTCAGCACGCTTTGCCGAAAACGCTTGGTTCATCCAGAAGCACGAGACCGGTTATGCTAATTTCAGCATCGAGGATATCGTCCGAGAGATGCACCAGCATGCCGATGCCATGGTCATGAGTGGCAATAAGGACGGCCTAGTGAACATTGGCAGCATTCTAGCAACACGGCGCAAATCATGGTTTGACGACGCCTCAATGATATTTGCTGTGTGCGAGGGATATGAAATATATTGCGGATTGTCTGGGGGGGACTTGAATGCGTTGGCTGTGGGACTGAGTGAAGTGACTGATGTGGCGTATTTGGATTATCGTATCGGGCAAATCAACCAGCTGGGACAAAGCCTCCGTAAAGCTAATATCCCCATCCAGGAGCCCACGGGTGGCCATGCCATTCTGGTAGACGCATCTTCCTTTCTACCACTGGTTCCGGAGAAGGAACATGCTGCACAGACGCTCGCTGTTGAGCTTTATCTGGAGGCGGGAGTGCGAGGAGTTGATATGGGCACCCTTTTGCACAAAACGGATCCTGCCACTAGGGAAGATCGGCATACAGATGCAGGGTTCCTGCGGTTGGCTATTCCGAGGAGGACATTGACAGATGACAAACTGGCAGTGGTGGCAAAAGCCCTAACAGATATCTATCTTCACCGGTCCACCATCAAGAGAGAGTTCCGCGTCTTGGGAGAAGCTTGGACCTTGAAACATCTTCCTCGCCGTTTGGAAAGGATTGAGGAAGGCACAGCCGAGGAGTGACTCCTCATAGCATCTAACCAACAGAAAATCGAGATACTGTGCGCTTAAACAGAATTTTAAATAGTATTCACTTTATTTATGTTGTCATTGAAGTGGAGAATATTGTTGAGGACTATTTTCAAGTGGAATTATCAAAGCATCTCGTGGAGAACGAAGGTCCGCCCTATCTATCTAAATGGCTGCCTGCGCCCTCGAGGTGCAAGTTACGGCTACAATATTAAAGAATACGATTTTTTATACAATTTTTAGCATCTAAACTCAATGCTCATATAATAACCAAATCTTTAGCTTTTTTAACCTCAAGATAGAAGGAAAGCCTAAATATTGATAGATAAAAAATAGTCCTAGAGCCTAGAAGCTAAGGCCTAACTCTCTTCCCATCTCGTGATACTAATAAGCAATCCACTACCTCAATCATTCAAAACCCATCACTAAAAGCACTCTCCCACAAGTCCATCATCAAACCACTAAATATCTATTACCCACACAAAAGATAGGTCTAGCGCCGTTATACTGGCCTATCTAGCCCACGACGAGCTCGAAGAAAGCTCTCTCTCTCACCTCATCAAGAAAGGGGTTCTATTATTAGAGCTTTAAACAATAGCTTATATTTCTCACAAGGATAAGATAGAAGCTCAGCTCGGATGGCTGAGCGACCGAGACGTCAATTTGGCACACCTAGGCTGCGAGGCCTATGTCATCGAACCCTGCAAGCAGCCGGCTAATGCTTTTGCTCTCAAGGAGCGTGACAGCCTCGAGGCCCTTGCCTCGGCCCTCAGCAGAAGGTCCGCTCGATACAGATATGAATCAGGTATTGAGCGATGAACTTCAGGCCTTCCTTTATAGCGTTGAATTTTGTGCATAGTCACGAAGCTTATATTCAGTGCAAACCATTGACACTAGCATTGACACTAGCATTGACACTAGCTGTTAAAATTAACTCTCAGATATCCTGAGAAAGGTGGATATTGAACCTTGAATGTCAACCTATATACAGAAAATAAAACACATGATCTTAGTTAAGGAGAGTAACTAAGCGTGATCCCCACTATACATCTTTGTTTCCGATTGTTCTTCAGTAGGCTTAGGACTATGCGGCTCGCTAAGTCGAACCATGTCTACCAGTAGTGGTGGGGGCTGGCGTTCTTTAGGCTTACTTCGAGCAGGCCTCCTTCTTTTTTTCGCTTGGAGCTTGGTCGGCCCAGTGGGCTCTAAAGCTTTCTCCTGCTGCTTTACATCACCCACTGGGGAGGTCTGTTTTTCAAGCTGCGAGAGACCTTGTTGACACTCTTCGGGTTGTTTTTTAAACTGTTCCAGTTCCAGGTGGAGGATGGCATTTTCTGAAAGCAGAGTTTCCTGAAGACCTTGGAGCGTGATATTAGCCTGTTGCATATCTTGTACCTGCCCGTGACAATAACGCAAGTATTGATTTGCCCAATTCTGATAGAAGTTGAAAAGGGATTCGGCATAAATGCGGATGTCATGCCGGTACTGCTCCACAGCTGCATACGCCTCACGCAGCTTCTCTTGGATAGGATCGGCGGTAACAGGAGGCAGAGGCACCTGGTAGCTCAAGGGCTCCAGTTCCTATGTGATGTCAATAGCCATTAATATGACGTTACCTGACAGCTTACCTGACGGATGTCCGGTGTTTCATGCGGGGCGGCCATTCTGGGCAGCAAAGAATAGATAGTAATTAAAAGCATAAATAGACGTTCTCGGGTAGAATGAAGAAATATAAAACTAAAAGTTGAGGAAATGAAGCTCTAGTAATGATCGTCCATTGGGGGGTCCGATTGTGGTCCTACTTTGTCGTGGGCCAAATCTGGGCGCACGGTACCCTAGAAAAGGGGCCCAAACGTACAGCTCTCAAAGGAAATGAGTACAGTAGGTATGCTATAAGTACATACTGTACGGTACTGTACAGTACAGTGACTTGCAGGAAATCTGTCGCAGTTGTCTACTGTTAAAAGGGTTTCCGCACGGACCACCATTTGTGGCGCACTGTGGCGAGACCATGCGTGGGACAAACAGTACGTACCTGTGAAGGAGGGGCATAACAAAGCCAGAAACGGCTCTCGGGTGCACGCCAGGCAGCAAGGCTAAGCCCCCCCAGCGCCACCTAATAATCCACTTTCCTTCATTTCCACTAAAGCCAGAACAGGCTCCCTTCTTACAGTAACCATGATGTTCACGGCTCAGTCTCTCTCAATATAATCAGATCGCAGCGTCTAAGTGCCTTGGCATTCGGGCATCAACAACTCGAGCTATGACCAACTTCTAGCCGCCTACCCTTTGAAAGATCGTCCTTGATTATCCCAGAGTCCATTCCTAACCAAAGTCTATATTCACTCAACCATCATGCATACGCACCCCATTAGCAGTCATATGAACAATTATCAATTAGCAGCTAATATAGTGTATACAGTACTGTAGTATTGTAGGTATGGACACTTGGGTAGAACCATAGAGATTATCTGGCCCCCTAATTTAGTGAGATCTCCATTTGCGAAAACTCCTTACCCGCATATGCATAACCTCCCGTAAAGATCTACGGCGCGACTCCCGCTCTTCTGAATCGCGGACCTGCGTAACTGCCAAAGACTGGACTGGTCTTACAAGAGACTGCATTTGCCGTAACGACTCCTGTGTGGAGGCGAGGTACATGATGCTTTGAGTCGTGTAGGGGTGATCTTCTCCAAGAATATGCCGGCGAAGATCTAGGGCAGTTTTATGAAGCACTTCAGCCTCGTCGTACCGGCCCTGCGCATTATACGTCGTCGCAAGAGACGCCATGCTGCTGATCGTATCGGGGTGCTTCTCCCCAAGCACCTTCCGTCGGAGATCTAAGACCCTGGCCGAAATCTCTTCATCCTCGTCGTATCGGCCCTGCGCATAGTACGTTGCTGCGAGAGACGCCATACTGCTGATCGTATCGGGGTGCTTCTCTCTAAGCACCTCCCGTCGGAGATCCAGTGCGCAATCCTTTAACGTCTCAGCCTCGTCATATTGGCCCTGCGCATGGTACGTCGCTGCGAGGTCTGCTATGCTCCTGATCGTATCGGGGTGCTTCTCCCCAAGCACCTCCCGTCGGAGATCCAGTACTTCCCGATAAATGCCTTCAGCCTCGTCATATCGGCCCTGGTTATGGTACGTCGCCGCGAGGTCTGCTATGCTCCTGATCGTATCGGGGTGCTTCTCTCCAAGCACCTCCCGTCGGAGACCTAAGACCTTGGCTAAAATCTCTTCATCCTCGCCGTATCGGCCCTGCGCATGGTACGTCGCCGCGAGGTCTGCCATGCTGCTGATCGTATCCGGGTGCTTCTCCCCAAGCACCTCCCGTCGGAGATCTAAGACCTTGGCCGAAATCTCTTCATCCTCGCCGTATCGGCCCTGCGCATGGTACGTCGCCGCGAGGTCCGCCATGCTCCTGATCGTATCGGGGTGCTTCTCCCCAAGCACCTCCCGTCGGAGATCCAGTGTGCGATCCTTTAATGTCTCAGCCTCGTCATATCGGCCCTGGTTATGGTACGTCGCCGCGAGGTCCGCCATGCTCCTGATCGTATCGGGGTGCTGCTCTTCAAGCACCTCCCGTCGGAGATCTAACACTTTGACCGAAATCTCTTTAGCCTCGTCGTATCGGCCTTGCGCTTGGTACGTCGCTGCGAGGTCTGCCATGCTGCTGATCGTATCGGGGTGCTTCTCCCCAAGCACCTCCCGTCGGAGATCCAGTACTTCCCGATAAATGCCTTCAGCCTCGTCATATCGGCCCTGCGTATGGTACGTCGTCGCGAGGTACGCCATGCTGCTGATCGTATCGGGATGCTTCTCCCCAAGCACTTCTTGTCGAAGCCCCCATGCCCTCCTATCTACCGGCTCATTCTCTCTCCACCGCCCCCGATCATAGAGGAAGCCCGATACTCTGCTGAGCAATCTCGATGTCTCAATCTCTGTCATGCTGACCTCTGCCCATTCTCCTACCCGTATAGCATGAGCCATGTACTGCTCGCATCGTGCCCATGGCTTTCCTTCCGATACCGGGAAAAGGTCGTCCACTATTTGTAAAGCTATACTGGAATAGTATGCTTCACCCTCTTCTGGTCCGCTCTTCTTAGCTGTAGTCTCGCCTAGGCCTGTTTCCATCCGCTTCTTTACTCTCAGCCCATACTGCACAGCTTCTTGCACAAGCTTATGCATCTCATAGCTGCGCTCACCATCCTCCTTCTGATGAATGCTGAGAAAAGAAAACTCTTTCAGTCGCATAGTTGCTACATGCACCTTAAGCTCGGAAGTCTGCCTGGCTGTACTGTCACCGCTAACGTTGTATCGGCTAGCCATTTCCATCAGCTCATGCGGTATGTCTTGACTGTCCAAATACGCAATCACGTGGAGGATCCGATACGACATCTCACTCTCCTCTCGAATTCGCTCTATCGAGATCCTCCATGTCTCAAGCACGCTGTTCGACACCTCTGGCCGTCGATGTCGGTCAGAATCGCTTATCTTCAGTACTTCCCACCGACTTTTGCCTTGTGCCAAAAGGGATAGATATTCCTTAACTGTTATCGACATGCGTCGTATGTACGCACCAGCTTGCGAGATTGCTAGCGGAAGCCGTTGCAGTTCTTCCAGAAGAGCATCAACTCCTTCCTCCTCAAAAGTCGACTCCTCGTCTCTGACTCTTGCCAGAAGTGTTGTCGCCTCGTCCGTTGCCATAGACCGCACCTCGACACCTCGACGCGATCCCACAAGCGTGCCAGCAATATGCGCGTCTCGACTCGTCCACAGCAGTGTTCCTTGCGACGTATGAGGGATATATTTGCGTAAGTTCTCGCTCGTTCCTTTTTCTGCTTGGCCCACTCCAAACAGCCCCAGGTTGTCAGCATTATCGAGAACGATCACCCATTTCGACCGTTCTCCAATCTTACTGCAGACTGCATCAAGCAGATCCGACCCGTCAAGCTGCTCGTCAACCCCGAGCCTCTTCCCGATCGTCTTATAATCGGACATAAAAGTCGCTTCGTTATCTGCGTGCACCCAGAAGACGCAGCATTCGCTGTCGTTATCGCATCGTCGATACGCGTAGTCCAGTGCAATCTGCGTTTTTCTAGGTTCGTCAGTATCAGACGCGGCAGAGCCCATGTGAAAGTAGAGACCTACCCTGAGCCTCCCAAGCCCCAAAGGGCGGCACTAGAGAAACCCGGTGTTTGTGGTAAAAGCTTGTCTAGTCGGTCGATGAGATCCCCGCGACGGACCATGTCCTCGTTGCGGGGATATGGAATGACGCGGACGACTTCGGCAGGGGTGGGTTGGTGGGGCAGGTGGTAGTGAACGTTCCCCTGAATGTTGCCCTGGTTGATGAAGTTCTGGTCGTGGAATTGGTTATGACTGACGTCGCGCCGCTGGTCTCCTCCATCTCCTACCATTATGGCAGCCATTCAGCTAGGATCTGGAAATCGATTAATGTCAAGAGGGTGTGATCTTGGTGGCGAATGCGTGAGGCACCGACATGCCAACACAGCCTACTTCAGCCCCTCACGTGACTGTGTGAAAGGAAGGAAAGTGTATTATTAGGTGGCGCTGGGGGGAGTGGGTTTGGCCTTGCAATTTTGGCCTTGCTGCCTGGCGTGCACCCGAGAGCCGTTTCTGGCTTTATTATGCCCCTCCTTCGCAGGTACGTATAGTTTGTTACTACGCATAGTCTCACTACAGTGCGCTAAAAATGGTGGTCTGTGCGGAAACTCTTTTAACTTTAGACAACTGCGACACATTTCCTGCAAGTCACTGTATAATACAGTACTTTATCAGTTGGATTGCCTTCCACAATAATAATCGTGGTCACTTGTGCTTTCAAGAAATGGTTACTGCGTGTCATCGCAACCCTTGGTTTAGCAGCTGCAATCATTGCGACAGATTAGTTTGGGTTCTGGATTGGAATTGCAATCAGAGGGTCATTTACGGCCCGAAACGAGGACTGGGTAATCGAGTCTGAAGGCCACGTCCATAACGCTGGGATTCTCCTATAAGATAGGGTTTCATCGGATCCCATCACCGTCCCATCAAGCTTTCCATACAATACTAGGCCGCGATTCACACTGGTTTGCTCTCCCAAAACTAACATCACCATGCTGGTCTTCGATCTTGAGGCTGCCTCAGGCATCTTCGGGTAGGTCCTCTATAATAACAATACTGCATTGATGTCTTGTTTGCTGATCAAGACCATCTACCTCTAGCGCAATGTCCATTGCCTGTTGGGGTATCATCAATTTCATCTATAATTCTGTTGGATCTCTCTTATGACTGATCCTCGCTACTAGTAGTCGTGTTCGCCCCGCAAATCGTGCAAAACTTTAAACGCAAAAATGCTGATGCTCTTTCTTTCCATTTTATCTTTATCTGGTTGATTGGAGACATTTTTAATATTATCGGTTCTGTTTTACAAGGTGTCCTAACGTCGATGGTAAGAATGTTATAATTCCTTTATGTTTTAGACTAGAGTGTTAACTTATCTACTCAATAGATTATCCTTGCCGTCTATTACACTGCTGCAGACCTTGTCCTTCTTGGTCAAATGTTGGTCTACCACAGATCTATCATCTGCAAACCCGTTAATACTTCTATTTCGAATCCGGGTTCTGCATCTATTAGACCTTACATTCTCAATCCACTTTTAACCCATTCACTCCAAAAGCTAAAGAGTCCTAATAATCCTTCAATAAATAAATCAGTTTTGAATAAAGAAACCCTCGGCGATCAGTATAGCTTAAATACGCCAGATGATTCCCCTACTACTACTAGCCAGGTAACAAGCTCGATTCCAAAAGCGCCTCATTCCTTACTTCAAAAGATTTTATGGAATACTGTTCTTGTTATTACAGTTTTAGCTATTGGGTTTGTTGGGTGGCTTATTAGTATTAAAATCTTAAATCAAAGGCAGAGTAAAGAAGGCGGAGGCAAAGACTCTCTCGAATTCAATACCACCGGGCAGGTGTTTGGTTATCTCGGCACAATTACATATGCCGCATCCCGGATACCCCAGCTCTACTTGAACTGGAAGCGGAAGACAACAGATGGCCTTAGCATGCTCTTTTTTACCTTCTCCTGTCTTGGAAACATCACCTTCGCTCTTTCCATATTTGCATACGAGCCCAGTTGCGCCGGAGGTAACTGCAAGCCTAGAGAAGCCAATAAAATCTATACTAGGTATATAATCATAAATCTCAGCTGGCTGAGTGGCGCCATCATCAACTTTCTACAGGATTGCGGCATATTTAACCAGTACTTTTTGTACCGCAGCCGTACGAACAAAAACAACAAAGTAGAAGGAGGCTGCAGTGTTGAAAATGCCCTAGAGAGGCGGTAAGTCTATCAAAAACACGACGTAACTCTTGAAAGGTAATATTGAAACCCTGGTGTCGATGAGAGGTGATAGGGTTATGTTGGAAGAAACGGAATTGAACGGTGGACCAACTACCTAGACAACGGACCCCAATACCCTAGTTATAGTAGATATCAATATTATTTTAGATTCAAGAGTATATTTATACATCCTTTCCTATCTTGCACACTCTTATGATTTGAGCACGGATTTGGGGTACTTGGAGTACATAAAGATACATCCTAGCATCCAAAAGTGGATCAAAGGCTTGTAAAATATAGCTCATTTGACGACCGGCAGCGTCGGGTAAGTATCTTGAGGTACCCATAAGTACTCAGGGAGCTCAAAAATGGGCCAACAACCTCCACAGTGTAAAGAGGAACACGAGTTACAAAAAGAGACACCAAGCCTTAAAATTCGAAAATCGACGAAGTTGAGGTAGCCCTGCAAAGCCGATTCCACAACGGTTGTTATGTCAGTCAACGCCCGACATAACAAAGCGTTTCAAAGAGCCTTAGATCAATGGATCAATCGTAGAAAGGCAACCTTAAGCATGGAGCCACTTTCTCCGCATTGGGAAGAACTCAAGATCAATGTTACGTTTAAGCATGTGGCAAGTGGCAAGCCGGCCCGCACCGCTAGTCGAGGGACTGCTGCTCGGCCGATAGGGAAGTCCAGCTTAACGCGGAACAAGCCACGATGGTCCCGTAGGATCTACCCTAGACTTGACCGACAGTTCAACCGCGCGATCGTCTTCGCGATCAGGACTCATTGGACCCCAGGACGGCCGAGCACACTGTAACAAACTGGAATTGAACATCTACAAAAGGTCCATATATGGGACCAGCGTCGAGGCAAAGGTAGGCTCCGAAAGCGGTCCCTAAACTGGTTCCTGAACTGCGGATCTCTGAGTTGGTCCCTGAATTGGTATCGGCTGCCGGTCCCTGGGCTAGCTCCAAAGGTTGTCCCTGATCTGGTCTATATTAAATGGGTCCCTGGTGGTCCTCTAAAGCCTGTATTGGCTTATGAAGTGGACCCTGATTTGATCCATTTACTCCATGTATTGACTCCTAAAGTAGTCCCTGATTTGGTCCCTGCCGGTGCCAAACCCTCGATTTTCTTAGTATGTAGTTTTTTTAACAGTGTTGTGGGTGACGAGGCACGACGTGATCCACTACTCGAGCCATTCATTAGATGAAGGGTCGCATATGACTATGGAGGCGATTATAACTGAATTAACTCAATTGTATTTGGAATACTCACATGAATCTAGCAGCAGACCTTGGGCCATTTTTTTACGTCACCTATGGTGAAGAAAGACGCGGGAGAAAAAAAAGAAGGGTAGCTGGGACAAAGCGATTCGAGATGCAATGACTTGACCAATCTTCACGCTAAATCAAAACGAATGTTACTATTAAACAGAATGGGAATTGAGACGTTATTTACAAGAAGAGCACCAGATTGAAGGACTAATGAAAACCAAAATAGACGCAACGACGGAGAGGAGCTCAAAAAGATATGGCAAGAGAAAACAGCAGACGGATCTATCTAGTGGGAACCAGCAAAACCTTATGGATGTTCTTGCGTGTTATGATGTACAGCGTTATATTAGACAGCCCGCTTCATAAGCCCGCATTTTTCAAGGCACGAATCGACACCCTGAGCAATACTCTTGGGGATTGCTTGACGAACTCGCTCGATGTCCTCGCCGGCGATGCTCTGACCGAAGCTTGCGCCTATAACCTCGTCGCTGAGCGCGAATGTCTCATCTTGGATTTGGCCAGTGCCAAAATCTTCAGAGGCAAAAGAAGCAACGAAGGTGGCGGGCTGGCAATCTGGGTTATACTGAGTATGTGCGGAGCCTTGGTAGAAAGGCGTCATCATATTCTGCGCTAGCTCGATACGAATGACTCGGCGCTGGCCATCATTATCCAAGACGCCATTTTCCGGCACCATCTCAGTGATGAGACGGCCGGAAGTCACGAATTGAAGCTCGGCAGAGCGTGGATGGACATGAACGGTATTTATTCCACAAGCTACAAGGCAGCGATTAGCTCGGGGGTGTCTTGATATTTGCAGATGCCCTGAAATATGGAAGATATAGTTCAAGAATCCAGAATAGAAAGCCACGCCTCACCATCAACACGACCAAAGGCCATCCCGGATTTGGTACCAACGAGTGCAGGGAAGGTCTTGCGGTTCGCAGCAATAAGCTGGCCTCCATTACCGGGATCTGCCTGTTCCTGGTTGAAGTCGAAGACAAAATCATCATCGTTAGGGAGCAACGAGAATCGATCAGCGGCCCTGAAGGAGATATGGGCTCAGTCAATCTTACCCCATATAAGCACGCGGATACGAATGCAAAGACTTACGTATCAGCGAGTTGTAGCAAGGCAGTTTGGCTTAGCCCATGGCCGGACCCGTAGTCATTCCGCTTATCCGCGTTGTGTGGAAAAGCGGCTGCGAGAGACACCAAGGGTAGAATAAAAGAGGGGGCAGCAGCGCTCCAGCGCATTTTGAAGACTTGAAAATGGGAGAAGAATTCGAATGGAAGATATTTGATTAGGAATTATGATGATTAGATGCAGCTGCTAAGATATAAGGTGATTACCGTTTCATATTCAAAGAGTAGCTTTGCTAGAGGCCCAAGTTAGGGGCTTAAGAGCCTAGAAATGGGACTGCAAGCCAAAAGGAACTGTACTCAATGGAATCGCAGGTATGTGAGAGGACCTAATTAAGGAGCAGAGACTACTTCTGCTACTAGGGCATTGATCAAACTGTCCGTCCAGGTAGTACTGTACCTTCAGCTCCCCCATCCTCTAGCTCCTCCCAGGGACAGGCCATCGTCTCGCCCAGCCACAGCATGCTAACTTGCCCGTGAGCTTCATTTCAGTCTTCGGGATCCCCGTCAGAACTAGGTTACGGTTAACAAACATCTTAAGGGCGCCCAGAAACTGCGTCACTATTCTTCCTTCTTGACTCCTGAGGATGGTAAACCTAAAATCTGTCTGAACCGTCAGGTGTACAAATGTCAAAGCGCATCCAGCCCCCTAGTCTCCAAATCCATCCCGTTTGCAATAGCAACTCCCAAGGACTAAGGGTACGCCAACCTCCCCAGTTACCCTCATAAGCAGCACTAACAAGCTCCATTTCAGGACTGCTAATAACAACGCAGCTCCCGAACAGCCCCGAACACAGTTAAACCTCGACTCTAGGTCAGCAATTGATTGCGCCCCGCCGCCCGATACGCAATATCTACGACGGCTTGCTCCGCCTCGGCCTCGACCGCACCAATGTGCTTATTCCATAGCTGGGTGTACTTGCCGCCCTGCGACACTAGTTCTTCATGCGTACCCTTCTCAACAATCACGGCGGTGCCATCTTTTGCCTTATCAAAGGTGTAAATAACATTAGCGCCTTTAATCGACGACAACCGGTGCCTGTGTATGATTTTTATAAAATTAGTATGCTGCTTTTTCCTATGAGACGAGGGAGCGAGAGAACTAACGCAATGGTAATAGTCATTTTATTCTCAGTCTTCATGCTCTTCTTAACACGGGCTTCGGTGTCAGCGTCTAGGGCGCTCGTAGGCTCGTCGAACAACTGGATGGGGGCATTCTGTAGGATTACGCGTGCTAACGCTATCTGCTGCGTCTGTCCGCCAGACAGGTTACTGCGAGGGAGAGCTGAGATCGAGCAATAACAACGCTAAAGCCAGGAAAACTTACACCCCGTCTTGTCCTACTATGGTATCGTACTGTTTCTCTAGTCCAATGATATAGTCGTGGATGCCGGCTCTCCTAGCAGCGTCTTGGACCTGCTCGAAATTGGCGTCGGGCCGACAGTATGCAATATTTTCCTTAATTGTACCAGAAATGATATAAGAGTCCTGCTCCATGAAAGAGATGTTTTTCCGTAGTCTATGATGGAATTTGTGAGAGTAGCTTAGTAAGTGGGACATGTAACTTACTCGTCTTTTCTTAGCATTTTGATGTCTTTGCCATCAATCTTGATGCAGCCCTCGATCGGGTCATAGTCCCGGCTAATAAGTGCCAAGATGGTTGATTTTCCCACGCCAGACAAACCGACAAGAGCAGTATCGCCTAATCCAAATGTGATAGTCAGATTGCGGACAAGAAGCTTCGGCTCACCGCTTTCTTTAGGATAGCCAAAAGAAACGCCACAGAACTCGATATGACCGATATTTTTTGGGTCGAGATATTCGGCCCCGTACTCCATCTTGGGCATCGTCTCCATGAGCCGACGAAGTTGATCTGCCTTGCGAAGGTCTTCGAAAATGCGCTCGGGGACTCCTATTAGGAATAGCAGTGGTTTCTGCAAAAGGTCCCAATAGTCCCTAAATGCGACCACAAGACCGACAGCGCCACCAGTCTGGAGGCAGAGTAGGACAACTAAGGCTGTGGCGACGATTTCGCCGTTCATAACTATGACTTGTGAGCCGGCGCGGAATAACGCACCGATGACCCAGATTTTCCACGTCAGCTTCATCTCCGTATCCAGGACGGTATTGTAGGCCTTGATCTCGCGCTCAACCTGGCCATGGCGCAATATGCTCTGGAAGTTTTGTAAGCCACTCCGATACTGTTCAGATGTTTTTATGATCGCAATTCTCCGCTCGTCAAATAGAGACTCAAGCACATCACCCGAGCGGCGGGTGATGAGTATGTTAACTATCACCAAAAACTGCACCACCAGCGCAACATGCATACTATATAGGTTAAAGACTGCACTGCTAGCGCGGATAAGTGTGCTAATTTGCGGCTCCATATCGAAGAGGATGAAATCAAGCGCTCTGCAAACAATGACACTGTTCAGAATGGCCACTTCCTTGTCTTGATGTTTGATCCGGTGATGGAAATCCAGCTCGTGGTCCATGAAATGTGCGTGGATGTGCTTCTGCGCCCGCATCTTGCGATCAACTTCAACGCTTTGCCATAACGCCGTCCGCAAGCCAGCAATACCAGATTCAGAGACGGCATATTTGACAATGATATGCCGCGCCAGGGCCCACAAGACTGGACGGGGATTTTGGTCCTCAGACGCCCGACTAAGGCTCTCGATAAAGGCTTCCGTAAAGCGTGGCAACGATACCCTGAGTTTCGTCTCTGCCTGCCTCAGCACCACAGCTAAGAGGACATATAGCTTCATCTTCAGTGCGCCTCTCGGCCAAATCCACGGCAGGAAAATATGAAACTTCTTGAACCACGGCCAAAGCCCCCCGGCTCGACGGATCTCGTTGCTGACGCTCGGCACTTTGTCGCTGCTGTTGCTATTTCCTGCAGTGGCTCTGTCCTTGTTGTCGTCTTTAAGCCGATCGTGCTCCTCCACATCTTCCCAGAAGAACTTAACGAGCAGATAGAGCCCCAGGCAGAGTCGCAGACTCGAAGCCGCCGCACTAAAGACCGCATCGAGCATCAAGGAAGGGGCTGCGAATGAAAACTTTATGACGGCGAGTGCATCGTATATGGACATGATAATCCCCAAGTATGCATGACAGACTGGCTTTCTCTCGGCAGTGGAGGGATGAAGTTGGTCAATCTGCACAATGAGCGCGAGCATGTGTAGGAGAGCAGTCGCCAAGTGCTGGCGATCGGGTATCCCGCTCGCGCAAACGATGAGTATAACTGACTCGGCCGCCGACATGAGGAGCATGGCTGTCAAGAGCCAAGTCAAGGGCTTAGGCTTGTTTATCTCAACCTGATTGAATGGAGCCACGAGCCACAGGCAGCCGGCAAAAGCACAAGTAGTCCGGCAAACCTCGAGGGTGGCCTGCATATCTTCAGACAGCCAGGAAAAACAGAAAATGGACAATAATAGAAGAAGAAGGTACAGTATGAGTAGCTGCGATATAGAGAATGTTGAGTTTAAGTTAAGTAAGTGGCGTGAGGGAGGTACGGACATGAAGAATGTGGTGGTAGCTTTTCCGCCCCTCAAGTGTGGTCCTAATTAGCGCGACTCACGAACCCCACAGGTCCAGCACCACTCTTAGCCCTCAACATGATGCACATGCTGTCTGACCTCGGACTTCTTCCATCGCCCTTCTCCCTTCGTGGAATTCTTCTCCCTTAAGCAGGTAATCCCGCGACCACCGGGGTACTCAATGATGTGATGAATATGCAAGCGGGGTCATGGCTAGCGCGTGAGAGCACGGTCACAGCGGCGCCACAACAATATTGGCTGATGAGGGGTGCTTCGAGGCCAACTTAACGAGGCGGGGCTCTACCAGTTGCCTAGGTACCGTCCTACGTAGAAGACCAGGCTCTACGGATAGGTTCCATTGCATGAGCTTAACTGCAAGCCATGCTGCGGGAGGCCGCATTTGAACAGCCGTATAAGGCCGTGGTAACCAGACTCTCCAGCTGGAGGAGGTTCTGAGAAACGGGATAGGATTGAGCTCGAACCCTCGTCTTGCCAGCTCGATTACGACTTCTGTCTCTCTAACAATAATGATTTCGCTTCTTTCGGACTACAGGTCATGTTCTTGGGATTGCGTGCTGGAGTACGAGCAGCAGTCTTGGCCAATGCAAACTCTGACTGAGAGATGTTTCTCCTTGGCTCTTTGATCGTCGAATATGAGGCTGCTAATTGATAATTGAGACAATTGGCGATGCATTACTCTTATTACAGCCTCGGCCTATGTAACTCTGCCACAAGAGGGCCCGATATATGAAAAGCTGGGGGACCTCCCTCAATCAGCGGCCACTCTTAGGCCTGGTAACCGCGAGTTGAATAAGAGCAGATTAGAGCAGATCTAGATCAAAAACTAAACCCAAACAGTCGAGCCACTCGAAACGCGACGTTCATCACCCAAATAGCCCATGGCGAGGTATTTGCGCGGACCTCCCTCTCTGACAGAACCCACACCTTTTCATCGTCTCCAAACGTCAACCCAGATTGTTTTTTCAGGTCTTCCGGCAGCGTGGAACCTGTATACTCCGTAATGTGCTCTGGTTTCAGCGCTAGTAGTGTCAGTTAAGTTAAAGTGTCTGGGGTTTAAAAGGCTTACGCGCATATCGAAACTGGTCCTCCCGAACAATGAGGGCATCCTTATTATCTCCTTCTTTCCACGGCATAATAATGGAGTGAGGTAAAAATAAGTAGAGGAGATGGTAATAGAGTAGATATAGTGAAGAGTATAAATAAAAGAGGAGGCGGACGGGGTAGGTCTATTTAATATATAGTGAACTGAAGGTGCATTGGGCTTACATCACCACTGTAAATTTATGTACAGGACCGCCGTCTGTTTACTAATTCGGGGGGTGTGATACTTTGTGGGGTGGTACCTGGGTGGAAGTGAAGGGGAGGTTATGCGGAGCAGAGACGAAGGAGCTCTCTTGAAAACGCAAAGGCATGCACCTGATCCTTCAGCTGCAGCTGTCCAACTAGCCTAAATTGACCCGGCTGGGAGACACGAACTGACAACAGGCCCTTCCGTCGAGTTATTGAAGCTGAGGTCACCAATAGTTGCCCAAACCAGGCGCCTTCCTTGTCGTAGATAATTCTCAGTCCTGAGAGTCAATCCCACGCTAGTCAAGGGCTACATCAGGCCAAAAGAGCATGGTAATCTGCAGAGCGGGGGCGAAGGAGCTGTGTCGACCTGAATTGTATTAATCTCACTGTATCTAACTTCTTTTGGTGATCCTAATATGACTCTGTAGTGCTCAAAGATAGGTCGAATGGCCTCTGTCTGTAGTCCTGTCCTAAGAGCTAGTTATAGTTATATTCGCGCCTTGTAGGGATTTAGAAAGCCTGCACTAATGCTGCCTTCGACGCCGTTATTACTTACAAATCCCGAGCCCGTCTGCCCGCTCATAATGACGGGGATATCACTATCCTGCAGTACGCGCCGGATCTCCAGGGACCCGGCGTCGGTCTAGTACTGCTTATAGTATAAATAGTAATATTAGAAAGGCTGATATTAAAGCAGTAAAACTTGCTTATCTTCTAGTAGTTAGTTAAGAGCTGTTATTATAATTGTATATAAGGCCTGGGGTTTATTAGAAAAAGATTGTTTATATAGAAAACTATGTGACTAGGTGAAGTTATTAGACTGAATTAATATTCTATAACTTGGATAACCTTGAGCTTACTTAGTGACTTTGTTATGTTAAATATCCTTTGCTCGCAAGACCTCCTGGTTCTAATAGAAACTTATAGTAGGTTCTCTGCTTAAGTGAGACCTTATAGAACCTATCTTAATAGTAAAAGTAGATCGAGTTAGCATTGATATTAGGCAGCTTAGTTAGAAGTAATAATAATATAGTAGGGGAATAAGTAGACGAATTCTAATAAGGATAGTTACTTTTCATAGTGAAAAATCCAGGAAATAAGACTAAGCAGAAACAATTGCTCGTTAAGAGCGAGGGGAAGGAGAGTATATAGCCAACCCCCTAGGGGGCTACTCGTATATTTATGCGTGTCGAGGGATCGAGAACGCAAGCCGGCTGTATGAACAGAGCCAGCTGGCCATGCATTCGAAATTTAAGCGACTTCTCCTTTGCCATTTCGGGGCAGATCCCCCCCTCCCCCACGGTTCCTCCCATCCCATGGCCTAATTACACACAATGCCCGAGCTACACACAACAACGAGCACAATAGCTGGTGAGCCTACTATTGAAGGAAGCTCCATGGTTCTGACCATCCCAAGGACTATAAGATTGACAAGATACCTAGAAACGTGGCTTCTGTGGCTTCTCTCCAGGCTATATACATACTTAGGCTTCCTTGCATGTAAATTCACCAGATGCGGGCCCTGGCCGGGACGGGTCGGAGGTGCTGACTGGTTAACCAGGTATCGTTGATAAGATAGCTTTGAGCTTTGGGTCAGTAAGTATACTCAGCACGCACAAAGGTTCTCTCACCTGATCTACAGCCAGGACTAGGCGGGTAGCAATTGTAGGCGCTATTGAAGTTGAGGAGAGAACGAGCTTCAACGTAAATGCACAATACATATCATCGAGCTTGCGTTTGGATGAGTTTTTAATATAGTCCTCAACAATCTGACTCCATTCCTCAAGATGCCCAAGAGGTTGCTGCTGGACCCGCAGTGTCTGGTGCAGGTTCATTGACTCGAAAGTCACCTGGAAAGCGATGGAGCTGGCCAGCTGCCGCGTAGCTGTATCAAACCATGCCACAAGCTCGCGCTTGCTAACTTCAAGGAGTTTGCGTCGATTTTCGCAGCTTTTGCATCTTTCGCATTTTTTGCAGCTTTGGCAGCGTTTGCAGTTTTTGCAGCTTTTGCAGTTTTTGCAGCTTTCGCATCTTTTGCATCTTTTGCAGCTTTTACAGCTTTCGCATCTTTTGCAGCTTTTGCAGCTTTTGCAGCTTTCGCATCTTCGTAGAGAAGAGGCCTTCCCTTCGAGCTGCGGGAGGGGAGAGTGGAGGAGGGGGGGTGGAGGAGGGGGGGGGGGGATATTAAATCTGCGGTCGTCCATTGCTTTGATTTGAGGTGAAAGAGAGGCAAACCAAGAACCTAATGTCCATTTCAATATATAGGCTCCCCAACGCCTTATGCAACAACACAGCTGCCGACCCCAGCCGACGCTCTGAACCTGTGGCCGCCATGTGCCATTCATGCCTAAGAGTAGGTACCTATCGAGCCTTTGAACAGATGCAAGGTTTTATCTCAGGGCTCGCCTAACCTGGCTAATTCCTTGACGCCATTCTGTCGGCAGATAAAAAATAATCTGTGGCTGATGCAATTAGGAGGCAAATGGGCCAGGATTTCTCACAGCCTGATGTGATAACAGCGTGGGTGAAGCACACCGCTCCTGAAATTGCAACGCTCTGGTTGAGCTATCATACTCGCTTGCTGCGTGGCGTCAATAGAAGGATGAAAGTGTAAGCTCGCCTAGAGACGTGAAATGAAGATCTTGCTTCAAGGAGACTAAGAGTACCACGGTCTTAAGACGGGGCTTCTCCCATCCTGAGAGAATACGGTCCTGTACTCAGTGAGACTGCATGCATATGTCGACTTTGTCACATCGGTCCAGTGACGCCAGCCAAAGCAGTGTGACCCGCGACTACTTAGCGACAAACTTGAAATGGTGTAGGCTGCGGTAGCAAAAGTGATTTTTCAGATCGTGCACATCTTCGAACGGAACAGATACAGGGGCCAAAGGCAAAAGGGACCCCTCCTCTTTATTATAGTTCGCATAGCGGGGTAATCTCAGAGACGATAAAGCGGAGAAGAGTAAAAATTATGAATATATACGTAAACATTAAGCACCACTTAGCTTGGTACTGCCCACTCCTTGTGACATCCGGGACTCTCCGCCCCCCGACTCATCATCTTCAGTAGTAGCGCAAAGAATGACCATCCAGTGTTGAGACCGTCACCCAACTGGGCTCTTAACTGACGTAATGGAGCGAAGAGATACCAGCTTGAATAATTGCATTGCACATGACCCAAGTTTTAATTTATGAATAATCGCCTTGGGTTCTCACCTGTAGCTAATACCAGCTGCAGTCTTATCCGCGCCTGACTGGCACTTAGATATCCTGCCCCAGGGAAACCATATCTACTATCAGCAAAAAATCTATGCATGGTATGGCTGGCCATGACGGCGGGGATACCGCACTGAGCAAGCATCACTAAACTCTCATTGATGGCCTTTGTCTTCAAGCAGTCCGCTCCCAAACCCACTAGTACAAAACCCTGAGCGCCGTTGTTTATTCGGTCCAATAAATCGACGTCTCCGCAACCTCGGTGCACATAGACTATATCAACTCTAGGCAAGATGTTGTTATAGACTGCAAAGCAATAAAAGTTTGTGGGCCGTGAAGGTTGTAGGAGAAATTGAGGAACATTGTTGTGGACCGTGCCAAGGCGACACTGTGAAATGAAAGCGTCAACACTATTAGAGTCTGTTTTCATGATCATCGACGCGGAATAGATTTGGTTGTCGAATACAACTAGCACCCCGCGATTCTTAGCATCGGTGCTGCAGGCTACAGCGGCTGAGTCAAGTAGGTTCGTCGAGCCGTCCGGGCTTGGGTCCGTTGACCGCATCGGTCCAGTGAAGACAACAGGTTTTTCGTTAAAGGTCGTTAATTGAACGTATTCGGCGGTTTCCTCCAGCGTATCCGTTTCGTGCCATACCACAACACCAGCATATTCAGGGCTGTTCAAGCCGTGTTGGACCACCAACCGTATTTGCTCGAGAATCGTAGAGTCAATGTCGATACTGCCGACAATAGTAACCTGTTTGTAACGCACATTGCAGATACCAAGGAGGCTGTCATTGCCAACCACACCGGGCGTATATTCTGTTGATGGTTCGTGGAGACTGTTGACACCTGCGATTGCTCCTCTCAACTCAATAAATAAGAAGTTCGGTAGGGTAGTGCTTGTGTTGGAATGGCGAGTATTGATTAGCAAGGGCGTCGGGTCCGACTCGACGGCCTTTTCACCGGGGGGCAAGTGAAAGTTCACTTGATGCTCCTGGCCCGCGTCACGCGGGAGGCCATGGTAGGTGGCATGCGTCTCGAGACTATTGGAGGGCTGGTGTATCGGGATAGGCTTCATGTCGCTGCCTAGGTCATGTACCTTGGAGGCTTCGGTCTCGGCGGGGGACTCATTGCGCCGGCGGCCGAGGCTCAGGCTCCGGCTCGTGCTGGTGCCCTGGCTATGGCGGTGTTCGCGTTCGATGCCGATGCCGATGCCGATGCCGCCCGGTCCGCAGCCTCCTGGTCCGCCTCCGCCCAGCCCCGGCCCCGGAAGGTCATCCAACCCACCGCCGGATACTCCTCCTCCTCCTCTCTCATCGCTGCTATATTCGCTGTTGCCGCTTGCGCCTGTTGTTGCCTGCCGCTTTGGCGGCTCGTCCTCGAAGGTGCAGGCCGTACCCCGGAGTTCGCAGTGTACGCAGTCGCCGTCGCCGTCCTGGGTCACGCATCGCGTCTTTCGCTGCCTGCAGGCATCGCAGGGCCGCAAGCTGCGGCGCTTGCGCTTGCGGGTGTTATTCTCGTAGTCCTGGGGCGTGGTGATGTTCATGGAGGGGCCATTAGTGTTGCTGGCGCTGATAGGGAACGCAAGGCATGGCTGAGTGGAAGCGGCGCTTGCGCTTGTAGGTGTTGTTCGAGGCATGGCTGAGTGAAAGCGGCGCTGGCGCAGTGGGCCCCTTATTAAGTTTTGATACCCCTTTTTGGAACTCTGTCTCTAATGGCTTGGATGGCCAATACAAGGTCGTTCCCGCTGTGTTGACGCATGCTAGGTTGTCTGATATTGAGATGTATGTCAGACGAATATGTAAAGGGATCGGTTCGCGTGCCATGTAAGCTGGCGCGGGTTGAAAGGGTCTGCGGAAAGGAGTCTCGGCAATAGCGAAACCCACTAATCAAGCTAGGCAGTGCTGCCAGCAAGAAGTAGGGTGACAATCCCAAATTTGGAATTGTTTGGGATCGTCATACGCCCACCTTTGCCGCTATCGTTGGCTAGATGGTTCGGGCTCATATGGTGTAAGTGATATCTCTCCATGATACGTTTCGCTAACTTACGGGCTAATTGAGATGCATCCGCCTTTGCCCAATGTAGCAAGGGTGTCGCCACCCTCAAAAGGAAGCATCAGATAATGCAAGCCTCACCTACATTAGCTCGGATAAGTCGCGACGCGTCTCCTTCATTCGACTCCGTGGTTGGGGCAGCACGCGCCCCCCTGCCAACACAGTGCCCACATCGTACTGCAGGGGCCCCTACGATCGACCAGCTCCTGGGAAGATGTAACCACTAGCATCGAGTGCAATCGTGTGTCAAGCGGTCATCCCCATGTAACCTAGGGCAGGCACCGATCCTCGAAAATGGGCGCGGTCGCCAAATGGTCTGATGTGAAAGTCCCCGAGGTTCCCTGGGCAGCTACCTCCGGTGCCTACGGCGGGAAACGGCATCCGGCCCGCAAAAGAACACATAATAAGGTGTTTCTCTCATCAGATACATCTTAGCAAAGACAACGAACTCATGATTGAATAGCAACATTGGAATGATCCAGCTGAGATCTAAGAATTAAAGTTCTGTAAAAAGAAAAAAAAAGGCACCCACTGCTATCTAAGTCGAAAGCCCATCGGAGTGTGACTGTTCAGGGCTAGGTTTGTGGAAGAAACTTGGCCAAAACCGACGATTCTTTCCAAGACGAGGTTGTGATTTAACGGCTTCCCAGACACTGCATCGAGATCTTCTAACAAAAGCCATCGTGAGGCGCCTAACGCCCACACACGGCCGAACCTCAACTTACTCTGGCTTTTGGCCGTAGATCACAGTGGCCTGTCTCCATAGAAGGTGCTCCGGCGATTGCAAGCCCTTACGAACTGCCGACGCGAAAACAATAGTGTCTTCATAATTCCATCCAAGCACTTTAGTAGCAGCTCGTAGAACAAACCCTTCGGGATCGTGATCTAGGGCGCGGAGGTGATGTTCGCCAATTTCTTTCGACCGTTTGTCTTTCGGCCAGCTACCGACAGGCATCTGCAATATACAGTCAGCGCGAGTCGAATCATCCCTCAGATCATGGAAATTACCTTGAACTTATGCACCTCGATATTCACGAAACCGACTCGCTCCATCACCTCTTTCATCGTGCCGTCCTCCGCCATCGTGAGAGGTCGTTTCAAAATGCTTCCTGCCTCATTCCAAAGGTTTCGCCACCTGTCGAGCCAGTCGCAGTCCTTAAGACTGCTGTCGCTCTTGAAATCTCTCGATAGTTCCTTGTACTCGAACCATCCGCCGCACTTCAAATTGTCAAACTGCCTCTTCACGAATAGAAACAAGTCCAAGATGCACCCAGACAGGTCACGAGCGTGTATGAAATCGAATATGTTAGGGTTGAAACTCGATGCCAGGTTGCAGTCATCAACCTCGCTATCTCCGAATCAGCGACTTGCCCTAGATGACATTGGTTATGACATACAACTTAAGGTTAGGTGGGACCCAACCTTGTTGGGTGGGGGAAATGTCGGTGCCAGTAACGTCAGCACTAGGAAATTCGTCGGCAATGTCTCTGCTTGCTCATCAGCTTTCGATTTCAAGTCCAAGCACCACTTGGGTCATACTCAGCCCAGGTTCCTAGTATCATTGGCCAATTAGTTCCAGACTTCAACACATTGAGCCGATGTTTTCTCACCTACTCCAGTACCGAGATCAAGAATTTTCTACATTATCGTCAGTCTGGACCGTCGCATCTAGGGGCTCACGAGGGATACCTGGGGGTTATTGGTGATAGGTGCAATAAATAGTTTCCACATGAGCAATAAGTTCCAGCAGTGATTCCTGCAGAACTTAGTGAGTAAGGCATCACTCAAGTCCACGGGGTCCCATCTTACAACTCGTCTAATACCTCCTCCTGCTTCTTGCCAATCGGCATCCTTCTCGAATCAATCAGTTGATGGCCATATGAAAGGTCTGCGCTGGACTGACAAATACTGATAGCCGTTTTCTTGGACGGCATGATAAGATCTTCCATTTTCCTTTATATAATCCTGACATTCGGAGTCAAGAGACTTCGTGGAGCAGACATCTGATATATCAGCAATACCATCATCAGAGGCATCACCACCATCAGAGGCATCACCATCATCAGAGGCATCACCACCATTAGGGCGTTCACCACCATCAGGAAGTTCACCACCACCAGGGGGATCACCATCATCATGGGGATCACCATCACCAAGTGGTTCACCATTATCAGCGACATCCTTCGCAGCAGACGACGCGGAGTTGGCGTGTTCGTCACGGTCAACTGAGTCCAGTAGGTCAGACGGCCTGGATTGGGCGTTGGGGTCATCAGCGTCCTCCGATGCGCAATGCCACACGACTCTCTTCCGTTTTTTGGGCCCATCGTCGCCACGTTTACGTTTGTTGGTTATGGGCTCGGCTGGTGAGTTTGGGTAGTCGCCGGCCGATCGATCGCTCGCATCGTATGCCGCCTGCTCGGCATCGGAGGGCCCATCGGAGTAAATCACGTTAGGCAGTGGCTGTAAAGTCTTCGATAACGGAGCGCCATCGGCCAGCCGTAGAGCCAGTGGAACCTCTTCGGCCGCAAGACGCTGTTGCATGTTGATCTCGGAAGGTATTCGGTCGGCATTTGCAGAGCATTCCTTGGTTCAAACTTAGGAGTGCGCCGGTCAGTACGCAACGAATAAAGGAGAAAGCGAGGAGAGGACGAAGTAAGACTGATGTACTAGGCGTTGATCTCTTCCCAAGATGAAAGAAATACGCGATGAGAGTAGAACTAACTAGCACATGACCTCAGGGCGCCGCGGCCAGAGCTGAGATGATGAGCTAGCGCCACACGGGACTAGACGGGATGGTGAGTCTCGATTCAGTACTCCGTAGTACCGAACGCTCAAGTTATGCCTTCTGGTGCAAGGCACAGGTAAATCCGAAGCTAGGACTCCTGTCGGCTGCCGTCTGCTGGGCTTATTGTGTGTTTAGAGAAGGGCGTCGAGGATGCTCAATGGCGAGCATATCTCGCTCGGGTCCCATCGACACGCGTCCCACAACTCTGCGCAAGTGCCATCCGCGGAAGACCAAGCGTGGCCGACAGGAAACTGAGGCGCTGATGAGGGCGGGCCCAAGTACGCCACTAGAACTGGCCTCTACATAGCTGATGCGTTGCAAGCGGAGGTGTCAAGCTTCAGGAACACCTGATGTATAGTCACGGAACGGAATCTGGCAGGGAGGGCGATGGTGCTAGCTGAAATTACCGAGTTAGACGAGGTACTGTTCTGTTGGCGAGATGGATGAGGGCAAGGAATTTCGAACCTAGGTGGCGACCGCTGCTGATTAGCTAGAAGCATTGCGATGAAGGCAGGATTACTAGTATGAGCCAGAAATCTCGACAGCATGACTTGGCTGTTTTGCCAAGCACCGACGTGTTTTGATGATGTAGCGGAGAAATACTCGGAGTCTGTCAAACCTACGAAAGACAATGGATAAGGAGGTCAAACTGGCGCTGGTCGCTTTATGAACATTGAATTTTTGAAATGAGGCTCTTTTGGTCCAATGTATCCGATCTCTTCCCAAGCTCACACCGACATTTGATCCATGCCATCCCGGTTTTGAGGCCTTCCAGCTGCCTTGTTCGCCAGCAGCTTTTCCTGGTCCTCACTGGCTACGCTGCTGACACCCTACTCATACAGAGAAGGCCCAGCCCAACACCAGGTCGACACGCCCTCTTTATCCAATCGTTTCTCAACTGTGGAGACCTGATCTGATCAGCTTCAATACTCCTAAGGAGCCAGGTCGATGACTCACAGTGGTTGTCGTGACAAGTATGCAATACTTGGGCTCCTTCATTGGTGGGCAAGACATGGTTCGCAATGATCAGCGGGGAATAATCTAAGGCAACGAGGCGAGAGCAGTGCGGCTTGCAGGAATGTGCAATTGAGTAGTGGCCATGTCTATATACGGATGAGTTCCTTTATACGCCTACCCTCCTTGATGTACCTCGCCTTACCTATTTAGGAAGGATATTGGGGACCCAAAGTCTGGATATGTCCAGACTTTGGGTCCCCAAAATCCTTCCTAAATAGGTAAGGCGAGGGCAGATGATCACGGACCACCACACTTCGAAAAGAACTCAGCTGGCCATGTGTCGTCGGAGCCTGCCAGATCTTGCCTCCGTCAAAGAAGGATGCTCGTGGAACAAATTAAATACTTCAGCCAGTGGGCGCTTGACGAGTGCAACGACGTCAGTTCCAATGGCGTTCAACGCTCCGATTCCGAACTTTTCCAACAGGTTGGTAGGATGCCCGAATCTCCAAATCCACGCTAACCGGCCAGATGTTGAAAAAAGCGACCGTCTGTTGGAACGATATTCCACCCGAAACTCGGCGTGATATTACCAAGTCCTCCGGCTTTGAATGGAAAGCCACTTTCACCAAGCGCACGGCGAAAACACCCCAACCCACTGATACAATCACGACTCAAGACCAATCCACGGATGCAGTCACAACTCCAGACCAAATCACGGTTGATGGAATGGTTTTAAATAACCTCAAAACCTGGGAGCATTCACCAAGAGAGCTCTTAGGGCAAGATTCCCTCAATCCTGATTCTGACTTGCACGCGTATATTGACGCGGTTGAGCGGTCAGATGAATTGAACCCCTTCAGGTCGCGATACACAAAATTATATCTATATCGATGCCGACAAACCTGGGGCCATAAAGAAACGACAAAGTTCTTGAAAAACCTGAGAGATCATGGTATCGTTTTGGACCCTAAAAAGTGTACGAGATGGACCCACGAAGGTCACGTTTACCATAATTTCACTGAACTCTGGGGCCAAGGGTGTCTCTTTGTGCTTCCTTTATCAAGAACAGAGTCAGTATCTATCAAGTATTATACTATTAGCACTGCTAACGATCTTACTAGTGCCGAGAAATTTCCTATCAGGGCGACTCAATATCGCCAAACGCTTCTAGATAGACTAAAGAATCGAGGAATCGAATCAAGTGCTCATCAATGCGAGCAAGCCGGGATTCAGATTTTACGCTACTTGCAACAAGTACACGGGTTTTGGCAAAAATCTTCGCGGGCTTCTATTGAGCAACGACGAGTCTCTAAACACAGATACCGCCAACAAAAAGCCTCCAAAGAACCGAAACTCACCTGGGCTAATTTAGTTCCTCAACCTGACTGTGCATCTCCTGTGACCACAGATCAGATTGGGAATATTACTGAAAGGGGTACAACACATGATGACGAATCCACAACGACAGACACTAGAGGAAGCACGGAATCTCCATCACGGGGCGACGATTTTCAACGGCTATCGCCGAGGTCACCGCATCGGACACGAGTCCAACAGCAACCACGAAGCCAACATCCTATCCCCGGGGCGTTGCAGCATCCACAAGAACCGAGAATCACCCCATCATGTTTGCCCACGACCCAGCCAGTGCCAGGCTCAGTGACCATTCAGAGTCAAGTCATCAGGACTCCTGATAGTGAGCCACAAAGTGTGAGACCATCGTCTCGCTTAACGCCTCATACGCCAGTGGAGTCTGGAGCTTGGGAACCTAGACCGGGTGATGGGACCAGTCCTGCTCCCAACCCAGAGCCCTGGCAGGAGTCGCAGAGCCATGTTCCAATCCAGGAAGTGCCAAGCAGCAAGCAACTTCTCCAGAGCTCAGAAACCGGTTTGCCCCATCAGCCCGCGCCATCTTCGCCATCAAACATGGTGATGATAGGAAGAGATCTAGCTGTATCCATGAGTATACCACAAGCAGTGCCAGCCCGACAGGACCAATTGTTGCCTCCCACAAGGCTTCTAGTGCCCATGGAGGCCGAAGCCACAGGACTGCCCATGGGTGCCTCGACCAATCCTAGTTCTGCTTGGGTGCCCGGTTCAGAGAATACTATGTCACAGAACCGCAGTACGCAAGAATGCCAAGCGAGTCTGCCACGTTCGCCTGCATCGCCACCGTCGATAAGCAGATGCTTGAGTGCCTCGCCAAGTTCACTGCAGGCGGCACCAATCCAACACCAACAACAACTTACACGTTTGGGCCCCAACATAACTTCCCTGGACGACCCACGAGAGCCTTTAGACCATCGCGCGGGCACGGGGCCCGACAGCCACGATCTTAGTGAACAGGTTCGAACACACCAACACGCCGTCGCATCGAGTGCTCGAAAACGGACACAGTCCCCCAACGTTAGGACCAGCTCTGCACCGAGTCTAGCACAAAGCCCCAAGCTTTCCGTCCTAGAAATAGACACCAGCACCCAAGGTCCGCGACCGCTTGTGGATGGCCCATTACCTGACGAATTGGGCATGCGGGAATTCTTGTCGGGGAACACTGGAGCGATTCAAACAGATGACAGCCTTAGTGTTTTGAATGGTCTAGAACCCGATGATTATCTCGATATGGCCTTCCCCAACCATGACGCAGACCCCGATGATTATCTCGATATGGCCTTCCCCAACCATGACGCAGATACGCAAGGTTCCGTAGGCCTCTCTTTCTTACCTTGTCTAAGTCCTAGTGAGCAGAATTGCATGGGCTTCGACTATTGATTGGGGAGCAAATACGTAATAAGGCGCTGGTAATGTTGACTCGATGGATACTATGATTTAATGAGATTTCTTACCAGCCCTCCGGCTCTAATAAAGCAACTACATAGGAAGCAAGAATATCCCGTTCACTAGCTGAATATTGCCTTGAAATCCATGTCTCCCGCCCAACCTCAAAGTACCTACAAGCCCGCTCACCCCAACCCCGTTTCAACTGTATACCGAATCATAACTACAGCAACACCACCAGATTTGACCTCAATACGCTCATGCGCATCGAGAAGCACGATATCGCCAGGTTTCAACGGGGATATTCTTGTGTGGGTTTGGCCACCATCATCAGCTACCCGCGTGATTTGAATGTCAGGTTTTTGTGCCAAGCTTTTGGCTGAAATACGGCCAACATCGGTTGGCGCCCCGCCCACAGCCAGGCTGGGGTTCATCTGCTGCCGATCGTCTTCCGTAGGTCGCACACCATCGTCTAGGTCGGGAGATCTTGTCGTATCGTCTTCGTCCAGGGGGTCTTGTGGCTTTGGTAGAATAATAGCAATACCTAAATGGCCATCCTTGGCACATATGGAACTCCTAAGCCATAGAACCTCCAGGCCATTGTCGAAGTGTATTCTTAACCCCTTGGATTCTTGTATCCGGACAATTTTGGGATACTGTAGTTTTGATTAATACGAATAGGGAACCGCTCGATGCTGATGATTTACCTCGTCCTTATTGTACAATCTTATGAGCGATCTTATCTCCTGTGGTTTTCGTCCCCCTTCGCTCTGCAGCCGCCACATGCGAGTTTGGTCCTGTACTAATACGAAGTCCTCATGTTTCAACCTGATTTGCCTTGCGGCATCTCTAAAGGATGATGTAGTGGTTGTGATGACCAGCATGGTTCGAGATTGTATTGGACTAAAGGGTTGATAGAACTCAGATGCCGGAGGATGGGCTTTTATTTGAGAATTCACCAGACCATCGTACTAAACAATGTTGCAGTTGTCAAGTATGACGGGCCTAGCCGAGCTTGCGCTTGAGAGATCACCTTGATGCCTCGTTGAAAAGTTAGGCCTCAAAGTCAGTCGATGTGGAACCACTAGATTTGAAAGGTTTGTCATGTGACATGGCGCGTGACCTGTTTCGAGCAATGGATGCCAGGGCATGATGAGGATTCATTAGAGTGCAATTGATGATAGTTAACCTTGCAAAAGTAAATTTAAGTAGCTATATGGATACAAAATCAGCTTATACATATGCGAGTCCGCCTTAGATATCTTTACTTTAGGTAAATGCCTTCATAAGAACAGGAGGGTGGAACATATTAACATTACTTCCGAGCTGCATTAGGATTTGAGATGCTTTCGTAGATGTTGGTTAAATATCTTCACTCAAAACTCTTACGTCTGCCTTTAGTATTAATCATCATGCGAAGCCCATGTCTCCCTTCTCATCATCTCTCAGGACGCCTATAATCCCTAAGTCAGGTTCATCGGGGGGGGCCGATGTAGGAGGAGGAGGAGAAGAAGGAGGAGGAGTAGAAGGAGGAGGAGGAGAACGAGGAGGAGAACGAGGAGGAGAAGAAGGAGGAGGAGAACGAGGAGGAGAAGAACGAGGAGGAGAACGAGGAGGAGTAGAAGGAGGAGGAGGAGGAGGAGGTGCCGGCCCGCTTGCTCTCTCATCTCCGTTACGAGAGTCTGGCTCGCTCATGCTAAGAGGTCGAGAGGGCGTAGATATACGCCTAAAGATGGTGTTGCTTAGTAAAGCTCGTTAAGGCGCTGGTGGTTAGGCATTGTTAGTGCACTGAAGGAATAGCGTGGCTTGCCTTAGAGAAAAGAATGAAATAGCTACCTACTAAAGATATAGTAGGGAGGTGCATTAAGAAAGCAGTTAGTTGGGTTAGGTGTGTGCGTCACACTGCCTTATGTGAGGCTAAAGGCAGGTAGTAAAGACTCGAACACTCAGGAGCACAGAAGCAATTACGGCGATCGTGCTGGAATTAAAATCGAATTGGATGAGTCCAGAACTTGACCTTGGATGAGGCGAACGTCAGATCTTATACCCGTGAGAGCATGTTAGCCAGGCCCTGAGGTCTGCGGAACTCCAAGCCGTCTCGGGATATTAGTGATGGGATAGGCCACTTCTTTCGCCAACACATCAAGCAACCCTGTAATAGCAAGATGCAACTACGATGAGAACTGATCAATCAACGATCCCGCAATATCAACTCACATATGCGGCCTCTCTCCTCTTTCTGTTCTAGCCTGTTTGTGGTGTGGCTGCGTGTCATTCTCAGCCAGGTCCCCATTACAGGCCATTGCGACGCGAGGCGGACTTGACCACTGCAGAAAAACGGAGTAAGAGCTATGCTAAGCGTGCTAAGTTGATACGGACCGTAGCGAAGCTATTGTTTAGCATGCCATTGCGCGAGCGTCAAAATGGGGGCCGACGATACATGTCTCGTCTCTGCTATGCTATTAACCCGGACGCTATTGATACGTTAGGGAACCTGTTCTTATTGTCTCCCCTTTGTCTACTGTAAGAACTTCTCAGCCCAGTTATATGCGGGTTGGTATCTAGCTCGTTCACGCTGCGTTGACCTGCAGCAACTGTTCAACGCGACTGGATCGGTCACTCTAATCCCACCAGGGGTAGGCCATGATGACCCAGCAATCGGCCACACAGAAGCTTTCAATGCAGCCGAGTTCTTATGAGCTTGGATATGCCACACTCTGCCCTCCGTAAGAGCCCGTTTATGCAAGTGATCGGAGGCGTCCCCACGGCAAGTCGTCAGGACTACAGGGGCGGTATTGGCCAAGTACAACATGCACTTTCCCAGAGAATATCAGCCCGATTAGCAAAGTGGTCACACGCATCTGTCCAATTGGGATATAGATTCCGTTCCTAAGCCCCTACCGCACGCTATCCACAGCTCATGCATTAGCTATTAATCAATGAGCTGTGACGATCTACGAGTCGACCATGTATTAACCACACTCAACCAACGGACCACTATCCTGGTGAGGTTGTTGGTCGACATCTCGCCCTTGGCCCCCCCCTCCGCAGTACGAATTGGTCTCATTGAGGTCGATCCTGTAGGTCTGCGTTGCCTGGCCTTCATATGGTAAGGCAAGCTATACTCCGTGCCACGCCAAGCTCTCTCTTGTCGTGGTTATTCTACATTCACCAATGGTATGTGGTTCAACCGGCCGCAAACCCTGCAAGCCACCAGAACTACAATCATCCGACGAGCTGCAGGGATTCAAACAGGGGTTGCGTGTATAGGTCGACCCTAATCCCCCCTCCTCCCCACAAGGAGGCGTTGTTTCATGGTTACGCAGCTCACACCATGTAAGTATTCCTTGTTGTGCAAAGAGCTTATCATTATCTCAAGCCGGCTTTCCTTAAACTATGTCTGATTGATATGACCCCAATTCGCATCCCCCCCTTGACAACACGGATGGTGGGCGAATGAAGTGAACGGAGAACGAAAGTCCGATTCAAGGCATTACTCACATGTCTGCTGACAGAGAAGCTAGCTAGCTACACCCACAGCGCAGATGTGGAGGCAGGCCGTTGTGAGAGCGACCACAACCTGCAGGAAGGTGGCCCTCGCGAGTTTTTGCAAGCACCATCAACCACAAGCCACCAAATGTAGTTCTCTCCAACTCTGTCTTAGTCTGGCCTGGGGCCGCAAGTCAGCCTCAGCTAGACCCTGTTGGGTACACTGACATGGTTGACATGCAGACTCATGATGGAGTTCAGGGGGATGTGCCGTCCTACAAGCTACAAATTGCTGATGCTATTAGTACGGTATAGTTTACCGTTGACTGTCCTCACAAGGACAAGTTCCAGAGGCCCCCCGCGAAGGCAACGCAATCCATGCCCAGATCTGCGGAGGCCTAACCTATTAAGGAATAGACTAGACTGCGATAGTCGCATGGCGCATTTTTGCGCCCCGATGTGGCGCGTTTTTGCACTTCGGTATGGCGCATTTTTGCACTTAGTGGCGCATTTTTGCACCTCAGCATGGCGCATTTTTGCACCTCAGCATGGCGCATTTTTGCACTTAGTGGCGCATTTTTGCACCTCGGTATGGCGCATTTTTGCACCTCAGCATGGCGCATTTTTGCACCTCAGCATGGCGCATTTTTGCACCTCGGTATGGCGCATTTTTGCACTTAGTGGCGCATTTTTGCACCTCAGCATGGCGCATTTTTGCACTTAGTGGCGCATTTTTGCACCTCAGCATGGTGCACCTTTGCACTTAATGGTGCATTTTTGCACCTTGCTTTAGTGCATCTTTTGCACTTAATGATGACGTACACCCGAACTTGCACCTAGGTGACGTACGCCAAAGGAACAATGCAAGGAGCGGGCATTTTTTCTCCAGAGTAGTGGCGCGAATGCAGAACTGTAAAGACGGATTGATGTGAAACACCTTGAGGGTAAGATTGATGCGTGCTATGTCGATTAAAACCCGTTCATGATAGACCCCTCCATCAACTGCCGCAGCCACGATGATCGAAGTACTAGATATCACAATGCTCCCTTATTTCCCTTTGGTGCCACAGACTGGGCAGATTTGGCCCTTTTCGGTGATTCCATTTCCAGGACATTCCTCGCAATCTGCCATCGCTGCATCTCAGTTAGTTATCTACACAGTGAGTGCATAGGGGAGGAATACCTTGGATTTCCGTTCTTCCACTCTTTGTGAAGTTGTGTCTGCTGTTTGGCGCAATGGTTTGTGGTCTTGTGGTCTGAATGAGCATTTGAACTGAATGTTGGTTGTCCTTTAAATCCCGAGCCACAGCGGCCCGATGTGAGCCTGAAGATGGGACTTGTGGCTTAGCACGCGCTTAATCGCATATTTGATGCCGAGATTAACCGGGCTTGTCACGCGGATTTGGTAATGGACTCAGGAGATGCCCCGCCCCATCAGATGATTTCACTGTCTTATCCTTTCCTCCTTCATCGCGAGCTGATCGATGGCTACTTCACACGGTACTCAGTTTGAGGAAACCCAGATTTCATCGACAGTAACGGCGGACAATGCAGCAGAATTTTACAATGAGCATGGCATCTTCTACCAAGCGAACCCAGAGATTGGAAAGCTTAGGAACGAGATGCGGGGCAGGACACAGCGCGGAAAACTCTTCGATGCTGTCAAACCAATAGTCCTAAATGACCCAGTGAGTATCTATCTGGACTCTTCGAGCTGTTACTAACAACCTGTAGCGCCTTGGCCAGATTGTCGAACCTTTCCTCAACGAGCCCCCGAGCTTTTCATACATCTTCGGCCCCGACCCAGGCAACTTTTTCGCATTGACTAAAGAGGATCATCAAGACGATCGGGTATGCCTCTATGTGTGGGGTAACAACACCGTGTTCGAGTTTTGTCCTGGGTCTCACATAGGCGAGGTATCAGGGGTACCGGCTGCGAATAAAATGTATCATGTCCCTTGGCCCTTCCTGAAGGATATCAGGAAGTTGGACGATTATAAAGTGGTAATGGAGAAAGGTGGCATGTACGCTATGTCTCCCAACCATTCATCTTCTTCTTACTGACACCCAAACAGTGCGATAGTTCACCCGCGTCTCTCGGTTTCAGTACTGGAGGGCCTTGCACCAGGCTACGCATGTGACAAGAAAAAAATTGAATTATAATGAACAATGAGTAAGGCTGTTGGGACAAACTTGTGATAGAAAGGCTAGAATACGCATGTTATTCCAGCATATATTGGCCTTGATTTGGGAAACTTAACGACCCCCAGCATTGATCCGCCGCTTGTTCAAAGTAGTCGTGCAGCATGCGCTCTGTGAGATGAGGCATGTCAAATAACGAGTGGAGTTCGCCGGATGCTTGAGGCAGAGAGTTCCCGCTGGCATTCGGCATCGGGGCTGAGAGCGAGGTATCCACTGGCGGTTGAGACATCTCTTCTTGGTCGGGTGCTCGGTCTTCATGTGCAGGCGGCACGATTTGGGTGAGGTTGCTTGCGGAGGAGCCGCTGTGGTGCGGCGCTTTGGTCTTCGGTCGTCGATTTTTAACAATACCCATCTGACGTTCGATCTCTTTGCAAAGCTTTTCACATTGTCGCTCACCAACTGATTTGTCTTTCGCACAAGCGGACTTCATAAATACGCTTGCTCTCTTGAATTTGGAGCAGGAGCGACAGCGTATCTTGCTTGGGTAATCTACTCAGGACATTAGTAAAGTGTAACTCGGGGAACTTATGCGTACGCTTGCTCGCCCAATGTCGCATGAGGTCATGCTTTCGATGTGCATCAGGACATCCTTTGTAGGGACATTTGACTGTACGTCGTTCTCCAGCTTGGTTGGTCAAGGAGGGTTGATAGTCTGCCCCCCCCGTCTCTTCTGCCTCCTCTGCCTCCTCTACCTCATCCCCACAGTATCCACGTCCAGTAGCAGTACCGTGAGGAGTGCTTGGAATCCCAAGGGTTTCCTGGCTGACATGCGGCAGAAGGACTTGCAAGCGGTGAAGGAGAGGGAGGAGTGGGGACTGAATTGCTCAACTCGTCAGGAAGATCCAGCTACGCGGATTTAATTCGTACCAACTGTTGCAGGAGTGTGACGAGTTCGGCCTACACGAGTCAGCAAAAATCCCAACCTTGCTCAATTGGAAGCATACCTGGCACTCTTGGAAGTGAGTGTTTAGCGCCGCCTGTGATGGAAAATGAGCGGTGCAGGAATGGCATTTGATCATGTCTTCCTCCATATCGACGTAGGGCTGGCGCGGTGTTGAGTGAAACTTCTAGGTGACTAGTCGACGCATCTTCTCCAGGCACCGGGAGCACTGGCTAAGCTGGCACTGAAGTCACATGCCAAGGGGTCCATCCCGCCAGTCCTGGCGGTGCAGGAACCAATTCCATTGGCCAGACTGAAGCACTAAGCTATTTACGGTTACAATGACGTGACATTCGGCCCCCTCATTTTTGCTTCACTTAGCGTCAACAGGCAGTCATCATTCGCAGCTGAAGGTCGCGTCAGCGGGTCCCGTGGTTGTGGCCTCAGGCAGCCCGGGCCCTTGCGGCCTAGAATAGCCTCGCCTGGCTAGCCTAGTCCTCAACCAATACACATTGTTGGCCTCACAACAACATAAGCTGGGCAGGCGAAAACACCATGACGGATCAAATTCGATCAAACGTGATTAAGGACAACCCTATTGGAAACAGCCTGGATAGTTGCCGAGCCTCATTCGATTCGATCTGTGATGACAGAAGCATTGCACGCTCATCTTTAAGCCGTGAACCCCGGTGTTGTAGAGCCGAAATTGACTAATTACATTGCACATGAACAAGCCTGCGGTACTGACTCAGTTGGAATTGAACCCCCTCCCTCCCGTTCCTGCCTCTCTCTCACAATATCCTCTTTCTCTATGCCCATCCAGACGGGGCTAGGGCCATGTGACGTCCTTTTCCGTTGAAATCGGTGGTCTGAGACAGCGCCACCCTCTCCTTCGAAGACTGAGCAACTCGCTGCCTCCATACCGGTGTGAGTTTGCTGTTGTAGTATTTCCACAAGCGAGGAAGATACTGCACGTCTTGAGCACAGTAAAGCATGATGTCGTTTGACAACGGGCGCATGTTGAAGACCTGATAGCTCCCACCATGTTCGGGGGCGAAAAGCTGTACGCCTTTCTGCTTGATATCCTGCCAGGCATACCGCTCGTCGAGTGAAAGAGGAGCATCTCTCTCAATGCATTTTGATAGTCCATTAATACACCGCCTAGAGAATGAACGTGTTGCAAGCTCCATGAGCTGAAGATCTTGTATACCGCCAAGGCGGATTTGGAAGTGGCTGTAGAGTGCATCCGAGTCATTCCGAACGTCAAAAAACACTTTTGGAATGGCTTCTGACTCTAAGATATCTTTTATAGTACGGCCATTCGCACCGCTTGTAGAGAAGCATGCTTGACGGAGAGTATGAATATCCACCAGGTATGTGCAGCTGGTTGGTAAAACATGGAGCTGAAGAATAGAGACACTTCCGTGCCGAGAAAGGTTATCTCCTTCAAGATCGAGATACAGAGAGGGCGGCTCGGTCGGCAAGCCGTCGAGAGTATCAATCACGCTGGATAGCGCAGCCGCCGTGTCGATGAGAGTAGTAGTCGGACGCCCGTTGCCCACTCCACGCATCGTGATAAGCGTATCCATGGTCGACGCCTGGTTGCTACTACATCGCATTAGAGACTTTAGTACGTGAATTCGGACGAAAGAACCCTACCCGTTTTTGAGAAGTGACCTAGTGTCCAATATTGCGGAAGCGAGGGACTGAATGCATGAGCCTGAAAAACATAAGGTAAGGTAAGGTCGTAGCACACCGTCGAATCAATCGAAGGGGCCGAGCAATATTTCAAATCCTAGGACGAGGGGAGAAATAACTGTGACTGCATAGCGTGGCATCGTGTTAGGAGCCAATCGTTAACTGTCTGTATGACGCGGTGTCGACAGCCTGGATGGGTGGCCTCAATATGCAGAGAGTGCTGCTGGTGAGACTCGTCAGTGAGCGTGTTTTGACATCATTGGCTGCACGGCATCGCGGCACTGTAATGCAACAACCCTCTGCCAGGGATTTGTGGGGACGCCGGAGGTATTCAGTAGGCTGGGGTTGTTTTCAGACGCCCAGCAGGCGATGTCATTACCACGGGTCGTGGCTTGGCCAGTCTGCCAGGTGTCTGGCGTTAAAGTCGCCTGCTACGAGGCAGCGATCGGGAACAGGCCATTGTAGTAGAGTATGCAATGCATCATTTTCATTACTTTAGTGGCAGAAGTTGACTAATGTTATATCATTGACAGTAAGCCATAGAATATCTCGGGTTAGGTAGGGCCGATTCTGGTCTATTAAGAGCCTAGAGTCTCGGCGAATATATGTCATGACTCTGGGCCGAGCGCTATTGTTATTCCATGGCTTCGACTGAGGAGTAGGTATCATATGCTGGGTGGGTCTTCGTAAGGCAGCAGGAGTTCGCCACTGTCGTCTATGGCTCTTGGAGGAGGGCGATGTCGTATCGTTCGGAGTCTGCCAATGCAAGAGCACAGTCATGGACTGGGGGGACCTTGCCGACATTAGCCTGAAAGACTCTGAGAGTCTTTCTACCACTTCGTGCTCACGGGCGTCTACTCGTGCTCAATAGGGCGCGTGATGAGGACGATGCGGCGCTTCCTTGGAGAGCCAGGTCTTGGGTGCTCGGGTTCCTCCTCTGCTTCTGGGGTTGTGGCCACCATTATGCATGAAGGCGCTCTCGATGCGGCTGGACTAGGGGCACGAGGGTTGGATAACCCTTGTGGCTCAAGTGTGCATCGTTGCGGAGTTGCGCTGGCGGTATGTCTCAGCGCTGCCCTTCCTCAACCAGGCAGGTGACACCATCGCCACTTGTTAAGGGACTGGCAGTCAAGCTTACCAGAAGAATATTCATTTGTCTAACAACATGGGCGCGCTTTAACTGGGGTTGATTCTGAACGTCTTTAAAATATCATAAACTTCCTTGCTATAGTCCCTCTTGTAACCCGCGTAGTAGCTTCTCTGTCCGAGTCTATCAGTCGGGGTCAAAAAGATTCGGGTGATGATCCTTTTGTCCCATCTTAACTGCATAATCTAACGGTGTCTTCCTATGTGCATCACGAAGCCCTGCAGATAATCGTATTTCGTCGCAAAGGAAACGTAGAATGTTTTCCGTCGGATTGCCCTTGATGGCGCTATCGTGAAGGGCAGTTCGCCCTTGTTTATCCTCAGCCCTTAGATCCACACCCCATCTTGCTAGTGTTCAGAGTCGTATGTAGAGTAGGTATCATAAATTCGTTACACATCAAAAATTGGATTGCCAACATCGCCAATCTTTTCCACTGCTAAGGCATTCTTCAACAACCAGTCTCGATACACCGTCTGGATCCAAATGCCTAGATGCCTCAAGAAAGCAGCAATCTTATAGCAGCCAACAAGCGTGTCGGTACTTCCAATGGAAAAAGTTGGAATTAGGTTCATCCCGTCAACTTGATCTCTCACGAAGTAAAGTTCCCAGTTCCCCCCGCAGACGGATATCACAGGAATTGTCACATCAACTGCAAGCGTGGAGTTAGATGTACACGCCAACGACCGTAGCCGCTTGAGATGGGCGATAGTCCACACCGATAGTTGGGCCTTTGCTTCCTCATTTGAGCTTGCCGGCGCCTTGGTCTCGATGTTCACGGCAATAGGCCGGTCTCGGATAGGCTTATAAGATGTGTGGTTGATAGAGCTGGAGTCGCTCGCCGTTTCCTGCCGTCGTTTTGCCGCACTCATAATATCATCTCCAGCCAAAGCGATGCAGAAGTCAACCATCTTAGCCTGGGAGTCGACACCGGTTTTATGGCGTGGGAGATATGGCTTATTAATAGGTGCGCGTGTAACATCATAATGCCGCACCTGGCCGGCGAAGCTCTTCAGGACAAACTCTAACAACGGGTGGTGCACTCGAGTGTTCCAGGCTGGTTCTGCAAATTCTTCGTCTTCGCATTCTTGGGTTGCGTCAACCACCTCCATGAAGAGCTCTAGCTCCCTCCCTTCATCCCACGGTCGAAGTCCTTGACTGATCGACCATTGTTGCGCGTCGTAGAAGCTTGCTTCCGAGAGCGGATCGTCCAACACTGTTAAAACCGATTGGATGTCCTTCTTCACCGACAGCGGCATGATATCGCGTCCGGCGCGAACCCCTTGCACGTAACCAAAGAACTGGGCCACATCAGAAGGCACTGTATCCGGTTTTCGCAGTCTAGAGATGTTGACGGGCTTCTCTGTAAGCCGCAAGTCTGATACGCTTTTAACAGGGCTCCTAGATCCCCTGGACTTGCTGCCGCCCGTGGTTGATCTCGTAACAGAACTCGTATTTTGGAGTGACGGCGTGGCTTCGGTGACAGTGCGTTGGCGTAGGCTGACCGAGGCGTCGATTCTTCGGCGTTTCGGAGGGGAATTATTTGTAGGTGTTCGTTGAAGGTCATCGATGACGTGCACGTCGCTGTGAGGAGGAGAGGAGGCGTTCATGATATCGTCGAATGGGAGCTTGCTGTCTGGCACGATCGCTGGCGGTCGACTGTGCGGCTCGTGCATCTGCGCTATCCAGGTTTCGATGCGCTCACTATTCACGCTCATCACGCATGAATGAATTATGTTTCGTAGAGGATTTTGTCGTGTCGTTGACGATAAAATGGGAGGTAAATGGATTGTTTGGAGCGTACGTGACATTACGACCGCCTGACGTAACAACCGGACTTATCATATCTTGGTTGGCCTGACAACAGCTCCCCTAAACAGCAGACCCAAAACAACAAGAGAACAGAACAATACAAAGGCAGAGGTAGTTTGTATTGGGCACTTACAGAAACAGAGAGTTAAAATATCATTTAAAGTTCGCCGCTACTTGGTGACTGTCAAAAGGGTCTGATGCATATGGCCATAATAGTAAACAAACGCCTCAGGCATTAACAATGTCCACTTTGGGTTCCCTGAGACTTAGATGCCTTAGGCACCGAATCCGGCTAATCCCCGCAAGTCACAAGGTCATTCAGAAGGTTAGTATGTGACTCAAATTTAAACATCACCTGACCTGTGACTAAGCAATCGCCACAGGCTGCTTGTGGAGAGCTCAGTGCATGTGGTACCCTATCAGCAATGACTGGGTAAGCCACCAATGTGCCTGGGAGAGGCGCTGGAGGCCCCTGCTTTCGCGGGGTAGTAGTTATATGTTCACGACCAAGGCCCCAGGCAACTCCTCCGTCACCTCCTTCGATCACACCACCACTCCCCCTAAGTCTAGCCTCCTTCGCAATTATGGTATATTCACAGTATTCTGTGGAGGATGAAATTTCCAATTTCTTTGCGAAAACGTCCGCCAGTCGCCCAGATTGCGATGCACGCACAGAGGAGCTTGTTGGGGGGAAGGCCACCCCGGTCGCCGTGCAAGGCAACTGCAGCTACTCCGTTTATGCTGGGCCATGTCTTGATTATGTTGTTCAGTTCCGACTGAAGTCTTTGCAGCTTAATATGAAGATCGCTTCACTGGCGAGTCAGGTGTACGGATCATTGGCCCCAACAGTCTCGTTTGAAGGCCAAGTGGGTGACGAGTCGAAAGATAAGGAACCTCTTTATGTATATGTTATGAGCCGAATCAAGGGTGTGACCCATCTGGATTTCATTCTGGCACGTGATTGTCCGGACAATTCACCAGAGAACTTCCCCCAACGCCAGAGACTGATGGCAGATGTGGCACGGTAAGAGATCGCCAACCGACTGACATCTTCACTTTTCTGACACTGACTGGCTGGCAGATTCTTTGCTCTTGCGTGGAAAACGCCACAGCCAGTTGATCAAACCTATCATGCAAAGGTTAGAGAGACGCTCGTAAGGGAACTGCGGATGTTGCTTGAAGCCCTTCCAGTTCGATTGCACCACATTATCCGGAAGTGCATTGACTCAATGGACGCTATACTCTCACTTCCAATGGTGCTTCTCCACAGAGATTTTGGCACTTGCAATATCATTGTCGATGAGGCAACTTGCCACCTAGTCGGAGTCATTGACTGGGCTGAGGCGGAGATCTATCCCTTCGGTCTGAACCTCCACTCTCTGCAGAGTCTAACCGGGAAACTGCACCTTCGGGACGGCTGGATGCGGTATGATGACTATGACAACTTGCACCATGTCTTTTGGACAACCTTCAAAGGAGAAGTCGGCGGCTTGGCGGATGATCGCATCGAAGCTATCCGACTAGCCAGGATTACGGGCTTGTTGCTGTCCAGAGGCTTTACCAGTCGCCTTGCAAATGAACCAGAGCCTGTTCCCATCGGAGACGACGAACGTGGACGCTACAACATGCTATCACTGGATGGATTCCTAGTCAACCCTGCGACAAGGTTCGAGGGCATCGATTAAAGGTATGCCAGGTGCAAAGAGTTTTACTTTACAATAGAATGGCGTGTAGGTAGCCTGACTATAATAAAGGTCCAACATAAAGTGGCTGAAAGGAATGAATCCGGTGTGAAGAAAGTTTCAAAGGAGAGTTAGAGCACACCAGCCTTAGTAAGAGCAGACTTGAGGTCATCGACGTTGTCCAGCTTCGGAAGTGGCTTACCAGCATTGAAGACCTTGTGATTGCCCGATGTCATCTCTGCGTGCCTTTCGTTGGATTGACAAACGCGCGGGTTTCCATCTACCATTTCAAACTTCCACCCAGTGATTCTAGTCGGAACACATCCTTTCACTACCGACGAGTCCAACATGACTGTCCCCTCGTCCAGAATGAGCTCCGACATAGACTGGTCATTGCACTCGCCGAGAACCTGGAGGCCGATGAGACCGGTGATGCGGTGCTTGGTAAGATAACCGACGAAGTCGTCCAAAAAGCCCTTGCCGACACTCGAAAGGTCAGGCAATGGGGACTCCTGGTATTCATAGGCACACAGACCATCCTCGCCTACGGCAAAGATATGGCCGTGGACCGTCGAGCGGTCGATCTGCTCAGTCGGCGTCACCTTGGCCCAACGGCCCCTCGGCTCCTCAAAGTTGGAACCGAGCAAGACAGTGTCCTCCGGGATTTTGAAGTGACCGTGGATGAGATGAATACCAAGGAGCTTGTGGGCATTGTGCCGGACGAAGAGGTTCGCGAGGTTTTGGATGTGCTTCTCCTCAACAACCGGCTGTTGAGCATCGTCTCGAAGATTGTTGTACCTACTAAGATGTTAGAATTGGCTGCTAGAGGAACAGAGCGGTGCCTTGCAGTCTGTGGCTTCTCTCAAAACTTTGGATCTCCAAAGCCTGATACAACGATGGAAGAACGGTAGGTGTAGCCACAAGTGTTGCCATGATGAATTGGTTGAAGAGCAGGAGTCTCAAAAATAGCTGGGTTCTTTTCTTCTCTCGATTTATTGAAAAAGTTGGGAGGCAGGAACCGGGCGTTTACGACGTATTTATCTCCCAACCCTCAACTGCAGCCGCATTTCCCAATATGCTGCGCTCCTGATTCCATGAATCATAATACGGTTATGCAGGAATCGCTTCAGCAATTTCACTGGGATCAGCTGAACTTGTTGGTCGGAGTTGGTTGTTGTAGGCCGCCAGTTGAGACCCATGTGCCAGTACTCAGCCAATGGGGAAACGGCTTAGCCGCTGACTGGCCTACGCCGCTTTGTCTGAGCACAATGACTGGTCAGTGACGACCAACCACTAGGTAGGTGCGACCTTTATGTATCGTTTCTGGAAAGAATGCAGCCTCGACTTTTATGGCAATCCCGTCGGCATCGCGAAGTTCACAGAGTGCATGCTACGAACAATGGGGCACAGTGAATACTTGCACATCAGGATTCTACGGCTGGTTCCACTGGACCGAGTGCCGGTGCACACCGCCCATGTTTGCATTTCTGCAGAGCAGGCAGAACACGAACCACACCAGACTGCACTCACTGAACTGGCGATAAGGAACAGGAAAGCTTTCAGGTGCTGGACATGTGGCCCTCCTCCGCACCTGTTTTTGGACAAGGAGAACGCGTTGGGTGTGATGATTTGATCAAGCTGCATGCACTGCCTCGCCTGCACTGCCACTATGCTCGGAGTTGGTTAGTTATGGTCAGTTATGAGTCAATCGACCGGGAGACAGTTGGTGATATGTTTGATGGGAGGGTTACTGATTCGCTGTGAGCGAATGCCGACAGCGTAGGCGAGCGCTAACATGCTGGTCGTATTTCCCCTCAGCCATCAACAGAACCCTGACTGGCTAGAGCAGACGAGGGGGCCTCTTTTGCACTTTCCGGCCAAAGGATGACCAAGCGACATGGGGCAGGTTGCGACAAGAGTTACGCCCTGTGCACCGTACTCACAGTTTCTCGCACTCCAGCCAATTAGATGAGGCAGTAGAGATAATTATCACCAACAGCCAACAGTTACTCGGATTGGGGGCGTCCCACCCGAGGCTCTCGAAAGACCAGCCCAGGCAGCAGTTTCGCATCTGGTGACCACGAGACCCCAGCAAGCGCGACCAAGCCTGAAAAGACGGGGTCGATTGTACCTTGCGGGCGTGACTGTGCGAACCATCTTTACGTCCTTTCTCTTAGAGCGCAACATTGAAAATGCGATTGCCAGAGTGACTAATGCCACGAAGTGAGTGGTGATTGGCGGCAAAACTGCCATGTCAACTTGATGCAAGAACAACAAGACAACACTCGCTAAGGCCTCCGCCAACTCAACTAGTATCACAATATATGTTATTTAATGCGGCGGCTCGATGTCTCAGAGCTCTGCAGGACTCGGAATACTTTCGAAAGCAAGTCATCTGCACGGATTGATCGGCCATGCTTCGTTGTAACTCTTTCCCGTAGGCTATTTTGTTGTTGTTGATTAATTACCGTCGTGAAGACATCTAGATGTCTACAGAATCCCCTAGGGGCAAGACGACGTGCTAGGCTGGAGTCTACAGCTAAAGGAACCTAAGTACAGGGTAGCTAGCTTCGGCCAGAGCTGACAACTTAGCTAAGACCGACCCGGGGCCGGGGCCACGGGCCCAGCGGGCCCGTGGCTCGGACCCGCAGTCCGGGTCACGTGTAGGTCTAATATCCTTCCACGCGAGCCGAAATTGCGATCCTTCTTCCTCTTCCATCTAACAATTAAGCAGCCCTATTTGACCTATTATTTCGATCCCGATATCCGTCAGCGGATTTTCAGGGTGCAGCCCGACGACTGCAATATCATCCGATTTTAAGGGGAACCAGGGGGAAACCGCATTCGAAGCTGCTGTACAGCGCAGCGCGTCGCAGGCCCGGCCTCGCGAGCCGAGCCTTCTGACAACGCCGATGAATAAATAAAAAAGAGACAAAGGAAAAGGGAAAAGAGTGAATTGGGGTCTGGGGCTGAAGCGGCTGTCACCGCAACTTCCGGGGGTTCTAGGCGAGGGAGCGATGATGTGGGCAGATTTCCGCAAAGAATTTTGCTACCTCTATCATCGCGATTTCCCGTAGGCTAGCGGACGAGAACGATGATGAGGCTGCAATCTGATCGAGGACATTGTCGAGTTCGTCCAGGGTTACCTCTCGGCCGGCTCTGGATTCGCAGTCTGTTGTAGCCATCACGCGCTCGACAGAGGACGCAGTAAACTACCACTGGTTTTCCATCTCTGAAGATCCTTCATTCGGGATGATCCAAGACACTGTGAGCGTTTTATAATCCCCTTCTAGTTGTCGTTCTTGCAGGCCGAAGACCCTGTCTGGTCTGCGTTCGGGAAAGAGACATGACAACTTTGATCCTAAGGGCATACTATCTACTCCACGCCTTCCTTGATATTCCCTTGGCAGTGAAGCCTGCCTAGCATGCAGTACCAACAACCCCCCCCCGTGGCGACACACAACACAACCACTATGCAAGGTAAAAGGGGCTGTGACTCCCTGAAGTTCCCATATGCAGGAGGCGCCCCTTTCTCCTCGACATGCTCGTAGTGGCCGCTCCGCAGTATCTCGGCCAACAGATACCATGGTACTACCCTGGAGGAGTGTTCCATAACGACCTTAGCGGCTATGTGTGACAGACAGGTGATCATGCAGGATTGTTAAAGAATTACGGATCCGCTGACGGCTGAGTTCTGTCTTAACATTGACGCGAGAGGGGTCTGTCTAGGATGGGGTCCTGCCAAACGATACTAGCTACTGTCAAGCCTTAAAGAATGCCTTCAAGACTTTTGTAGCCTCCTGGATTTCCTCGGCTAGCTCCCTGGAAGTATCCTCAAAGAACCTTTCGAGCTCTTGCATCCGAGCAACAATGTCATCATCAAGAGCAACGCTTTGACTTCTAAGGCTTTCAATCTTCGAAATTAGAGTCTTAGCCTTCGTGATGGATCTCCTGACCTCTCCTTGCCGTTGCTGAGCTTGGCTAAATGCTTGCTCCCATAGCTTGGTGATTTCTTTTAGAGTGAAGGGGTTAAGAGATTCTTGAGTTGGAGTAGGCGGGTTCAACTGGGCACTGAGTTCTTGTCTTGTTCTTGTGTCCGTTTCGCAGAGGGTTGTGTCTGGCAATAGGAGAGTAAAGATGACTGTTCTCCAAAAAGGTTTCACAAACCTCACCAGTGTTGCCAGTCAGGTCCTCAGTGGCAACTTGTCTGGATACACTCATCTGATGTGCATCTTTGCATTGGTTGCGTTCTTGAAACCGTATGTATTTTAATTGAGATCATGGTTCATTGAACACTTCAGTAAGTCCGTGGAAATGAATTGACAGGGCCCGGGCTCTATTTAGTCTGCCGCCATGAAGATTAAGCAATGCCACGCTCATTACTTCGTAATTGCCCTGAGGCCAAAGTCTTTACGAGGGACTCTCGCGTTAGTGGCGAAACTTGGTCCACTTGAGCAGGTGGGCGTGGCTCTGGTCCCGGGACACCGCGGCTTTTGTCAGTAGTCGGACATGATCCCTCCAACCCCTGAGGTTGGCAACCACGAGGGTGTGGAGGCACACAACCATCTTCGTGTTGGTCCTTTTGTTTCATTAATCATGCGCTATCTGGTGTGGTGGAGCCATTTCTCGCTGCGGTCTCGGGTCGCAAACATAAATACGACCTAGAATCCCATCATTACCGTGCCTCCACGCCAGCTGCGAGGTCACTCCTGTCTGATTCGATTGGATAAACATGGACCATCTTTCTCAAGGCCAGATCACTGATGTACTTCTGATATCTAGCCTTTCTCTGTTCTGCGTCTGTCTTTTCGCCTTGGTCAAGTTCAATCACTCGTGGTCGCAGGAGACATGGCTTATATGCTTGATGGGAGGATGGATCCTGTTAGAGCTGACAGCCTTCATCCTCTTTTCTCTCGAGTACGGCCAATATAGCAAGCTTCCACAGGCTCTTGCGGGGTCTATACATATCATCCTTGCCACAATGTCCCTATGGGGAGTTGCCATAATCCAGGTCCGTTAAAAGTATTCGATGACCTGTATGGTTGTTCTAACGTGATAATCCAGATCACTGCAATCATCTATTCGTTTGCAGTTGTGGTAAGGAAAGAATCATGGTTGAAATGGGTTGCAATACTCGAATTGGTTGAAGTAACATTAATTGTTATCTTCGCAATGGTTCCGGAGATTCCGACTTCACTTGAACTTGCCTACATCGCACCATTCACTTCCCAAGCTGCCGCCATTGGAGTCGTACTTTTCGCTTCTCGAGGCATACCATCAGAGAGGGTACCGAAACGTACGGCTGATCATTTGTGGCTCCTGGGCTTGCTTCTCATTATGGTCTCAGCATTAGTACTTGGGCTGTCGCTTACTGGATACTACGAGAGGTTGATGTTCCCACAGTGGCTCCTCTACATGACAATCTCGACTGTGGGTTATCGACTTTCGGAGAGCTCACATCGGATCCCTCGTCCAATGGAAGGAGACTCGGAGCTCGGGTTGAATCCAAGTCGCCAACCAAGCCTCAGCCACTCTCTCCGCGACAACCCAACTTCACCAAATCTCGATGGTCATCAATCGCTTTCCCAAATCCTTGCGCACTCCATTTAGGCCATGGAAAAATTCCATTAGCTCTGTATCGAGTTGGTCATATCTACAAAGCTTTAAGAAACATACGGGAACGCTCTTAGATTAAGTTAGAGAAGACTGTAAAGTCTAGCAACCAACACAAATCCTTGTTGCATGTGTGCAAAGCCATTTGTTTTGCATCCCAAGCCCCTTTATGACGACATCCTCACCACTTAAGATGCTGCTATATGCAAGCCGGTCTGACATCCCTGGGCGTAAGACAGCATCCAGACATACCGCTGACCCCTAAACCGGCTTCATCCCCATGATTCCTACCACACCTCGCTTAGCATGATCATGTCGGCGTTGCCCCGGCCCGTCGGTCTCTCCGTGCTGTTAGTCCGCCAGACGCGTATGACAAGAGTCAAGTCTTGTGATTATTGATTGTCTCAGCTCTGGCGGCCTCTTTTGGCTATTCTGCCGGTCAAGGGTGGGAGCTGTTATTGGTGAGGCACTCTCTACTCCACACCTCCCTAACATCCAGTTATACCAACACCCCAAGGGACAGACAACATAATTACTATATAAAGTAAAATGGGCTTGGGCCCCAGTCTTTCAAGGGTCATGGAAGAATGGAGGCAAGATTTCCGTGGGAGCCGTCCCTGCTCCATCGACATGCTCTTAGAGCAAGGATAAAGATTGACGGTCCTAAGACTTCTGGGCTGACCTGACAATGGTGCTCGGCAATTCGAGGTCTAAGATTGACATGGTTGAAATGAACTGTATGGATCCCTTTCTCATATAATTCCTCTAGCATATCTTTCCAAAGAGTTGGGGAGTCTTGTTTGGCTATCAGATATCCCCCCTCCCACAATCCCAACTCACTTTAGGGTCAAATCCCTTTACTCGCCCAATCTCGGGGCTTGCTGTTTCCCGACACAGAATATCCGGAACGGCAAGGTTCCGAGCGCGAAAGCGTGCCTATCTGCTTGGTTTCATCGAGGCTTGCCACAGCACGTTGCTTACCGGGGATGTCTAAAAATACAAGCTGCTAAGCGCAAAGGTGTGCCTGGCACCTTGACGCATGGACGAGGCATACAGTAATAGTGAGCGGGCCGTCATTCTGAGAAAGGGTGACGACTACAAGCCAACAGCGCCCTGAGCGAAATACCGCCCTTTCAGTATGGTTATGTTGTTGCAAGAGGGTGGTAGGTGACGAATATTATAACCCACCACCGTCGAGCTGCGGGCTGAATTAGACGCTGAGTCCGTCATTCCAAGGCTTTTGTCTAAGCAAGGCCGGGGATAGCCGATATCCGTGAAAAGGAGGCACCCACCTCTCTGTATAGGAATCTATCTCCTGCCTGAGCTGGCTTGGCCGAGACCACCCCGATCCCCACCTCATCTTAACCAACGACATGTAGGGAGAAGGTAACAAGGCCTAGTCCATCATTATTGATCATGAACTGGCGTGAGAGAAACTAGTTTCTCGCTTTATGGTCTGAATTTTATGTGGCAAGTTTCAATACCCCCGAGACTAGAATTTGCCGTGTTAAAAAGTTCACGCGGGGGGAAGGGGGAGGGGAAGGGGAACTGATTACGAACATGATATCCAAGGATTACTCGAGGAGCACTGCTGGCGATTTCTCGTTGCAACCTTGATTGAAGCCCCTTTTTAGACCTCCTCCAGCTGTGGCACAGGTGTGAGTGGGCACCGACCACCATACAGCTCCGATGCCATCTCCGCGTTTCGCAGACTTTTTTAAATACCCCTTATAGACCTCGCCTCTTAATCTCCCATCTTGTCCTCTTCCTCGTCTTCTTAATACACCACTAATCTCTTCTATGCCCCCTAATTCTTCCTCTGCCATCTTCGCCACGGCCATCTAACTACCTACCTGGTTAGCATAATTGACTACCTGCCGACCTAGCTCCCGCTACTCGCCGCGGGCGTGATCAAATCCATTTCCTGCTAGCGAGATCCTGGCCTCCGGCACCTCTGCGACTTCATCCGCTGTAGCGTGGATCACTCAAACCCTTCGTCAGGAACTCAGACCAGCCGAACAGTATCTGCCTCTTGCTATCACCAACTCATTCGATCATCTACAATCTAGCAGGGACATCCGAGACCTTGCTATGGAGATTTCAGAACTTGTTGAGAATGAGCCTATGGCTCGCCCATTCCAGTGTGATTGGCAGTCGTGCACTAAGGTTTGCTCCCTCCTAGTCCCCTGAGATATCTAGTTAGCTAACATTTAGGAAAAGAGCTTTAAGCGCAGGCCTGACCTACAAAGGCATTATCGAATTCACACTAATGAGCGACCTTACCCTTGCCCCACCCCAGGCTGTAGGAAGAGCTTCATTCATCAAAGTGCCTTAACTATCCATATCCGAATACATAGCGGTGAGAAGCCTTACCAGTGCCAATATATTGGCTGCGGGAAATGCTTTTCGGACGTAAGTTGCTACTTATGCTTATAGCACCCTCAGCCACTAACTAGTAACATAGCCCTCTACTTTTAATCGTCACCGACGACACCACACTGGGAAGCGCCCTTATAAGTGTGGCTATAATGGCTGCTTGAAGAGGTTAGCAAGGCCAAACAATTTGACTTACGTCTGCTAACAAGATAACAGCTTCTGCCGAAAAACCACCCTGGCCAAGCACCAGCGGGTGCACCAGCAAGGACTGAACACCTGGTCTACTCAAGACATGATTCCTGTCAACTCGATGCCACAGGGCTCGTTACACCACGCTAGTTCCTTTCCCGAATTTGGACAGCAAATGCACGCCTACCCCCTCCCGCAACAGGAATACGCCGGCCAGCACTTCCACGCGCAAACCGTCGCCGAACAGCAAGCCGGCATGCCTATGCTCCATCGACTAGCGAGCACTCCTCGACCAGAATATTATGTCACTGACCAGAGCAACTCGGGAATCGCAAAAATGAGCACCAACCCCATTCAGCACCAATATCAGCTTGCCCAACAGCAGGTTGCCAGATCTTCCTTGGAAATGCTGTACCCACCTTCAGGGATCGCAACGTCTATCCAAAGCAGCCCGAGCGTCTATAAGAAGGCATCGCTGCCCGCAGCTTCCGCTGAGATACTTCTCTGCGGCCTCGGTACAGAGCCCCTTGATGCACGATGGTTTTTACCCGCACTAATAGCAGCACCTGTCAATATCAAGTCGCTCGTTCACAAAATGAGGCAAGAATCACGATCATCGTGAACTTCCACCACTAGCATCAGGCAGCAGCCTGCTGCCTATGATATCGGCAGATGGAACATAGGTATAAGAGACCGACCTTCGTCGCTCCTTTAGATAGAAAATCAAGAGTCTTTCGTTACCCGATTCACAGGGGATCTTCTTCCCGATCGTTGTTCAGTCATCCAATCGTGTCGTGCGACAGCACCTGCCATCATACACTCTTCAGGCTGCGTCGCCAGGGGATTCCTACCATAGCATTCCCTCGCACACTCAATTGATATATCAGGCCATGAACCAGGCTTAACAGCCAGTTACTTCCCTAAGCCGGCGACTTTTTGACATGCTGAGAACACGGGAGCGCCTAGGTTCGCGGGGCCCCGTGACTTTAGATCGCGCGGGGTCCTGCGGAAATGACTAAATACAGTGTTTTTTTTTGGCAGACTATGCTGCTAAGCATCAGCGCTTATGCACTTAGATATGCCACACTCCGCCCTCTATGAGAGTTCGTTTATGCAAGTGATCGGAGACGTCCCTACAGCAAGTCGTTAAGACTACAGAGCGGTGTTAGCCAAATGTGACATGCACTTTCCCTGAGAATATCAGCCCGGTCAGTAAAGTGCATGCATCTGTCTAACGATCCTGTAGGTCTGCGTTAAGACCCCTACCGTGGGAAGCCAAGAGATAACCACTACGATAGGACAGGAGAGGTGACGGTTAGTAAATATAAACCATTTTAACCAGTTCTTTATTTACATTGATAGTCGTTTTAGTAAATACAACTAACTATTATCCACAAATATGATCTTGAGGCAGCTCAGGGACCACAGTAGTACAGCTTCCCTCGCTGTTTATCATATTCCATAGCGATTCTTGCTCTTCGAGCCTCAGCCCGAAATTCCTCGTCGCTTTTCTGTTGGACGTACAGGTCGCGAGCCGGGAGGCCAATAAATTTGCCTATTTCGCAGCGCTTCTCCTCAAGCGACATATTATGTCTCCATGTGATTTTGCACGGGTATAAGTCAGTATACTGATTAGGAATTTTCTGGTGATAGAAATGTGCGAGAGACTCGAGCTGCTCGTCCGTCAAAAGCCAGAAACTAAGCACTGTCTGTGGGAATGCGGGGTGGACGAGGCCTTGATCCAACTCGACGAAGGGAAACAGACGCCGGGCCATCTGTTCGAGTTTACTCGCCAGATCGGGGTCCTTAGTTAGCCGAATATAATTTGCGATTTGCGCCATCTAACAATTTCACTGATAATGGCTGGTGGGTTGATGTCTCTGCTTTGAATAGACATTCAGCCAATGCACACAACGAGAAGCCCAGGCCCCGCAAACAAACCCAGCGCTTTCCCAAGCCCTATTTAATCTACATTAGGTGTTATACTGCACAGTAGTCCAAGTCTTATCCTATTACAGTGCATACTTGTTTGAGTCAAGAACCATACATTTGGGCCCCTTTTCTAGGGTACCATGTGCCCAGATTTGGGCCACGACAAAGTAGGGCCATATTCGGACCCCTCAATCGATAGCCGATTATCAGCAGAGCTTCATTTCCGCAAAATTTTGTTCTACAGGAAGGTCGTTCTGAGTGGCTTCCTGAGAAAACAACCCTGATCCACGCCGGTTGCCTGCGCCGCCATGCTTGCCTCCTTTATTCCTTCCGTTCATGCGTTGCGGACCTTCGCATCCTGTATTCGCCATACTCAGGTCTCCCTGAATCCGCTTTCCCGAAGTCTGCATTGCCTGTGGGTAACATGCGTCCCTTTGAATCCAGAGGGCAGCAAGAAAGTATCGCGTCCCAGTCTTGGCCGGGATCGACGGACGTACCATTGGCGTGCTCCTCATCCTGGATTCGTTGGTAGTGGGGGAGGAAGACGTCTGCATCCTTCGGCGCCTTGAGCTCGATTTTGCCGATCGCCGACCGGATGACCGTTTTCGTCTTTGCCAACACATGCCCGCCATACAATAGCTGGACGGTGTTCTCCCCAACCTCCTTCCCCAGCTCGTAAGCAATAAGCCCAGCGCTATCTCCCTCGGGGAGAGAAACAAGGGCGTCGCCGAGACGGATATCCCGTGGCGGAGACCGCGAGAGGTTGGGCAAGCCTGCCGCAACACCAACCAGCAGTCCAAACCAGAGGTTCGGGAAGAACATCTTGACCTGGCCGGCAAGTGCGCCCGCAGAGCCGGTTCCGTATGGCTGGCAGGATCGCAAGCAGAGCATAATGCCCACAGACCGTGCCAGCGTTGAACACATAGGCGCTACCTCGGACTAGAGGGAAGCAAACAAGGAGAAGCAGTCCGTTTTTAGAAATCCCCCTTGATCAGCCAGGTCACCTACTCGTCCACTGAGGCAAAGCAAGCCAAAATTCATGCGCTACTGTATCACGTTCAACTCTTGGTTCCCTAAGCATCTTCCTATACAGAGAGGTGGGTGCCTCCTTGTTACGGATATCGGCTATCCCCGGCCTTGCTTAGACAAAAGCCTTGGAATGACGGACTCAGCGTCTAATTCAGCCCGCAGCTCGACGGTGGTGGGTTACAATATTCGTCACCTACCACCCTCTTTCAACATGACCTCCTCAAAAATCGAGAACTTGACGCCACTAGTCAGGCAGGAGATATCGGCCAAGGCAGTCTCAGGCCAAGGTGATGCCCCTGCATCGGATTCCCCGAAGTCTGCCTCGCTTCTGCGTTCTCCCTCGTTCCACGGCGTCAAGAGTCCTCGTGGTGCCTACTGTTAGTGGCTAGGATAATTAGCACAAACAAGTTGGGTTGCCTTGCGAGGGCCCTGCGAATCATCAACGAGTAGTCTGACTGGACCAGCTATCGAGATGACATGAGGAGCGTGGCAAATCTAAGGCATGCTGCCTAGATGTGAGATTCAGTCATGCGAGAGAACAAGGTTTCGGGACGTGGTAGCAGATTCGTCCACCGGAAGACGATTTCATCATGACGGCAAGTGGTAGTATGAGTCACATGGAGGTTGGCCTGACCTAATGCACGGTGTATGATCCCATGCTTGATGGCGTATTCATCTCCTTTTCAAGATATCAATCATGCCTCAGTCAGGGATAGTATGTCGTTAAGAATGGAGTGATCGGAACGAAACTTTCAGCTTCCGGTTGGTCTATCAAGTTCTTAGCTCGGAGATAACTACCAAACACGTAAGATCGACACCCGGCTTGTCAATGTGTTAATGTGTCTAGGATTTGACCTCGGCGACCGGAATTACATTACTAAACGACGTGGCATGCGTTTCGCTTAGAAACCCACCGACCCAATACCTATAAGAATGTCTGGCATACCCCTTTGTAAGAACCTAACCACACCACTCCGACACCCCATAATGGATATCGATTTTAAGATTCATACCGCCATTACTGCCGAATTGGGCTATGCAGTGGTACCAATATCCCTTGTTCCAGACCTTCCAGAGGAAGTCCTTTCATGTTGTAAGAATCATCGAGAAGAAGGTCGAGGTCATAGAGCTAATATTCTAAGTGGGCTTTAAAGTGCCTTCCGAAGAAATGTTTAACGACTATCTACAAAGCTTTAAGAAACATACGGAAACGTCCTTAGATTGGGTTATAGAAGACTGTAAAGTCTGGCAAGACACATCAATACTTCTTGGATGTGTGGAAGAAAAGCTATACGATTCCGGTGCTATTCCTCAGGACGATGAATCTAAGCTTCAAGGTGGCATGCAAAATCACTCGGATGATCAATTTGAGGAGGCTTGTCTGTTGGCAATGATGGAGACTCAAGAGGAGATAGTGGAGGAGTTTACTAAGCATGACAATGATCTCAGGCCGTCAGCAGACGCTTCTTTTATCCCCGGGCCGACCGACGGTCGGGCGGTTGACTAGGAGAAGAAGCTTCCGGACTAAGCCCCATACGATTGGGAAAGGACTTGGCAACACCATTCGAGTAGATTAACTAGCGGTTGTGTGACCTGGAGCTTTGATAGAAGGAAAGGTTTAGGGTTTTTCATCCGCAAGCGGATTTTCCCCATTCACCTCCCTCTAAATCAAGTTTTCTCTAACTACCCATTGCGGCCATTAATGCGGATCACATGAATGTGTTTATGCGACTGATTTTGATGGACGAGATATCTAAATATAGTGCCCGACGGCAAGGAGTTCGATCCTATGGCCAAGCAATGCAGATGCAAGGGTCAAATGATCAGAGACAGCTACAAGCAGAAGTGCAGGTGTCCCAAGGGGAAGAAGCCTAACCCTTACACAGAGAAGTGCAAGCAGTGGTCACTATGCCTAGGCTAGCCTAGAGTCGAGAGCGGGGATTGACGGTTGTTTCCCGTCACATTCTGCGCGAGCTCGTCTCTTGGTGGATGGAGATGCGACCCTGGTTTCCATAATCTGTCAGAGAAGCCGCTTACAGCTTCGGCTCACGGTCCTCTTGTCTTCTTCGACCGGCTATCCCGAGACCTCCTGCCTGACCAGCAGACCTTCAAATATCGCCCCTTCACTTGCCTCAGAGGCGTGGCGTTTATTCTCTTCTAAGTATCCAGAGCCTGCCTTACACAGATGGCTCGGCATTTGTTTCCCCTCATCGAGTTAGATCAAGGCCTCGTCCACCCTGCATCTCGCGCGTACGCGACGCACTAGATCAGCTTGAGCTGCCCCTGTTCCCTCGGCATGCTCTTAGAGCCCGAAGCAGGAGCAATTTTGCGTCAGCAGACACCGCGGCACCAGCTCGGAGAAGTATCCTATAATGACCTCAACCGAGGTATGATAGGGGTCATGTGGTGTCTCGGGATGCAAAACGAAATAGCTGTGGGAGGAGGCTTGGCTATCTCGCGGATGCTACCTTACTGTATCAAAAATATCATCATATCCGGATCCTTTCCGCATGGGCCAAATATCCCTCTAAGCTACCTCGCCGGTCATGCCGTATAACCAGGCTAGGCAGCCTCACCTTCATGCAAGCCGCCCTGCCCCAGACACTCCTGTGAATTGGGTGTGTCGCTATCTCCGACTCGTAGGGGAAGGGGTCGGCCGACTGGAGTGAGTTGGTGAAACCGGGCGAGTGCCCATCCTCAGGGGGTGCTCAGTCTCGGGGTGATTGATCTTATAATAATCAACACTCATTTCTTACATTTTGAAGTACGCCCTCCCACTTCGCCATGGTCTTATCTTCTACCACTTCATGCCAACACACCGTTTCTCCCCCAAAAGCCAGTCTAGCTAGACCTTCAACTTGTCGAGACAAGCAAGTATCTTATTCTCTGTCACGGCATGGAGCCTCATAATGTGCCACCCACGAGCGAGCAGACCCTTGTACGATTTCGAACGGAATTTCCCCACGTACCCCTAGAAGCATGGAAAGGCATTTTCGACAGGCATGCCGAGTTGCAGCGACTATTTGACCAATCTTGGTCTAATGATTTGACTCAGCATCTGGTTTGGATGTTCGGCCCAGCATCCGAAAATCTGAACAGAAACGACCAGTTGGGTAGCGGTCGGCATCTCAACAAGCGAGCGGGCAATAGCCCAAGACCCAACAAGAGACAGAGAGAGGATAGCGCGGGGAGTGCCGCCACCGGCGTCGCTCACAATAGCAGCGCAAAAGAGAAAGAGGATGCTAGACCTTCGAAGAGAAGAGGGCACGAACGAGTGGATGATGGCGCAGGCGACAACAAAGCCAACGCCGGCATACGCGCACGCGCCTGTCCATCTACCAAGGGCGATCATAGCTACGATGAGCGTCGCATTTCAGCGCAAGACCGTCCTCCGGAGATCAGCGATCAAGACGCCAACGCCGCAGATGCCGTGGCGATCAACGTTTACAAACAGCGAGATGCTCCACATCGCGAACAAAAAGAACATAATCACCTGTAAGTGTAAACTGCTAGCAAACCATATTGAATATGACAAATATTGACCAGAGTGACCCTAGACGTAACATTATTTTAGACCACTTTGACAACCGAATTTCATGCCGTAAGGTAGGTGAAACCCTGAAACGCAAGTCGTGCTTCAATGCCTTTATTATCCTCTACGAATGGACCTTGCGCCGCGAAAACAGATGGCGGGCCGCAGCCCCTGACCTGGACAAGGGAGATACAGGCGGGGTTCTAAAAGGCAATGGGAGTTTTGAGGACGAGATACTGGCGGCCAAGAGATTCCTGAGGAAAAAGCACCCAAGTACGTACAGGGAGGTGCTGTGTGTCAACCTTTGTGGGCAATTGGGGACTAATGCGTATAGATTGGAAATCATACCGGCCCGCTACCGCCGAACCACGTGTACGTGCCCAGCCAGAAGACAAGACCTATTGGTAAGTTGGGGTCCCAGGACGTCTGTCGCTTACAATCCCCTAACTATGAACCATGCAGTGTTGGGTGTATGGATTTTCATCCAGAGACGAAAACCGTGAGGTGTCGTGGCACAAAGAGCCATCCGCTGTGCCACTCATGCTTCCTCGAAATGGCCCTGTCGGCGTCAAAGGACGCTAAACCACGAGTCAGGTGCATAAACACGCAGGATGGATGCTCTGCATTGTATTCGGTCGTGCAATTCGATTTCCTCAATGAGAAAATGCGCAGCGGGCAGGCAAACCCGCTATACAATCCCGACCTTTATGAGGCCTTTCGATCCCAGGAAGAAGCGGACGATCTAGCCCCGTTTATTCAGGGTTACGAAAAGTGCCCATTCTGCGACTACCCTGAGGATTATCGAAGCAGGGAGACTGTTCCCGTGTTTTCCTGTCAGCACATCAACTGCGGCAAGCAGAGCTGCAGAGTGTGCCACCGCAAGGCACACGTAGGACAGACGTGCCAACAGGCTGAGTTGGAACTAGTAACAAGCGATGCAAAGCTACGTGATATGTTCTACGAGGGCATGACGGCAGCAGTCAAAGTCGTGTGCAAGTATGTCATTAAGGCGCAGTCGAGCACATGGACCCAGCTAACAAGCCTCAGTCATGAGGGCTGCAAGACCTCGTTTCAACTTCAAGACGCATGCAACAAAATCTCCTGTCCGACATGCGGACACCTAAAATGGTAAGCACCACCGCATTTGCTAACCTGTCGACTACCAGACCGCTGATCGTTCTACGCTTACTTCTCGACAGCTACTTTTGCTCCAAGTCACTTATTCCAGACGGCTTCACTGGAACAAATGGCGACAAAAACAAGGAGGCCTATAAGCATTTTCATGATGCTAATAGATTTAGCCAACAGGAAGGACGCTGCCCGCTTTTCACAAACGTTGAGCGTCTCCATTGCGAGAGGAGAATGCGAAGCATTGAAGTGACGGCGCTAGGAATCACAAACAAATATCCTACTGTGAACCAGAGTACGCTGATGGAAATCAGAGACGAGCTGCTTCAACAGGAAGGCAAGATCAGATCCGCTCTAGCTGAGGAAGAACAGAAAACCCGCGAAGCTCGCGCCGAGTACGATGCACGCCAGGGCCCACGGCAAGCCGATATGGCCGTGCCAGCCCGCGCAGGCCGTTAAACGCAGTGGGGCAGGCACAGCCGGCAAGGTTTGTGGCCGACACCCCATAGGAATAACAGGGCCGGAGCTGGTGGCGTCGGCAAGGAGTGCATCTAGACCAAGACGGATCCAGAATTGATGGGGATTTCATTTGTCTGAGGGGTGGCAGCCAGAAGAGTCAAGGGACATGAGCCTCGTTATCAACTCGCGTCGATAGCTCAGCTATCGAGACCACCTCTTCACCAACCAAGGAACTCGAGGAACTGCATCAAAAGCTAAAGAATAAAGTGTGGTACACTGCCCTGGGAACTCTATGACGCTGGTTTGATCCACCCATACATGAGGCACATTTTGAGGAGGAGTCTGTCTTAGGATGCGTCGGTTGGGGTCAGGGGCAGGTCGAAAGTGATGGAAGTGGAGTCAGTGGCCCTGAGGGTGGTGGTGTAAACTGGATCTGAGCTTCAGCGTCGGCTTTGATGTAGACGCCGAGGCCAACCCGCAGTGGGATGTCCGGCGACATCACTTTAACCATCGTCTGGTACCGAAATATAGTACTTTTTCTGGAGAAGCAGTGTCTGATTTTCTACTTGATGATGACTATAAAGTAAAGTCGCTGGGGCTTATGGATCTAGGCTGTACCGGCTGTAGGCTTGACGCAGAAGTTCCATAAGCAACCACTAGGCATGCATGCTTGTTTCTCGGAGCTTAAAAAAGAAGCGATTGGGTCTCCCTCCATTGCAGGTCAGCTGCGGCTTTGATTGTGAGAGCTCACTCCTGCGGCGCGCGTCTCCGTCGCTTCCTGGCCCTGCGTCGTCTTGTCCTCACGCTCCGACCACTGCCAGTTACGGCTTCCAGTTGTTTCAGTTTTTCAGTAATCGCTTCTTTAACGATTCTGCATTTGTCGATCTGTACGCGATAATACATGCATCCATCAATAGCATCATTACGGTCCTTGCGGAGCTGCCCGGCAGTTGCCTGCTGTCTTGCCAAGTTACCCTGGACCATTTGTAGGCCGCAACGTAATCTCGCGATTTCCTCGTCGCTTACGGTGATGGACTCTTTGTAATACAGGCACTGGGCCCGCGTTGCGCCCAGTTCAATGTCAACATTTGCTGCGGACTCTTCGAGCTCGTGGATGCGGTGTTCTTTTGCTGTGATCATCTCCTTCTGCTCGACAGTCTCCTGGCGGTATTGGTCCAGGAGCAACTGATTGAGGTCCTTTTGGAGTTTTTCTTCCTCAAGTTGCTCGTAAATTTCAAGCTTTTCCTTGGAAATCTGAGTGATCTCTCTAATAAGAGAGCCGTAGTTTGTTTTATGGGAGTTAGCTTCTGATCGCGCCTCGCTAATTTCTATTTGCATGCGTTGAAGCTGTTCGCGAAGCGATGCGTTTTGCTCCAGCAAGTCTTGTATCAGGCCGTGATTTTCATCTACTAGATGCCCAATTTCTGTGGCGAATGCTTGGCATGTTCGTTGAAGACCAGCTCGCAGCGTGTTCGGATGGAGCTGCGTGGCGTGAGGATCGTTGTTTCCGAGCTCACTTTGCAGCAATGTAGTTCGGCGGCTCTCACTCTTATGCTAAATGTCAAATCGAGGCTTTGACAACACAAAGGGGGGCATACCATGCAGTGCTCCATGATCAATCACATTGGTTTGTTTGTGCTAGACCGCTGTACCATAGGGAAAAAGCTTGGTTAATAATCGCTTTGATTGTACATATGTACTGTATACTGTAGTACAGTGCATAATTATTGGGCATGCTAATCGGTTTGAAGGTCTCTGGGCCTTTTTTTGGGCCTCACTGTTCCCTGCTTTGATGGGGTCTCCGGTCCCAAAAAAGGGAACAGACCTAGAAAAAGGAACTGGTGCAAACCAAGGTCCGTGTTCGGCCACTTTACGGCAGAGTGCAAGCAGATCCCCAAGTTATTTATTGTTAAGAAACTCGCGTTCAGTAAATCAGTGCTTTTAACTCTAATATACAGTACTGTATTCACTTCGCTCATTATTAGATTAATAACCCGGTCAGCACCTAGCCCAGCTCCAAAGTACAAAGCAATAGACCTTTCAAATACTGGACCCTAAACGTCCCTTGAGTGTCAGAGCATGGAGTTCGCTAACCAACGTGAGTTTTATTCTGAATCAATACAGTACTGTACTGTATATAACTTAAGCACTGACTAATGTTCTACCACAAAGTTGATGAAACGGCAGGCAGGCGAGCGATCACGATGTCTGAGCGCGTGCTGCGTTTCTATCGAACATTTGATGTTATCGCAGCTTTACCTGCTATTGTTGCCTTAGTGGTCATGAAATTCGACGGATTTCAGGACTCTCAAAAGACTTCTATCGCCCAGATAGCAGTAACATTACTTGCTAGCTCTGTGGTGAAAAGTGCAATTGCAATAACACTTGCTAAAATGCTCCTTTTCAGGTTCGAGGGCTATCAACACTCAACTGAGAGACAATCAGCAATTCTTTGGCTTCCAGCCATTTTAGTAGATATGAGTATTGTAGAGGTTCTTGCTGGTCTCATTTTCCGGATTGTAGATAGTTACCCCATCTGGGTGGCTCTGTTGGTTGGAGTCGAGGCTCTCGCACTCTTGGTTGGCACAATAGCTCTGGCTTGGAAGATGCGGACAGAAGAGCTCGCGCTGCAGCCATCGGACGTCGGCAAGTCTGTAGTTCGGCAATAGAGATCGGCATTATGGTATTACACACATACACACACAATTTATTCCACCCGGCGTCATACCCATTTCAGGCAGGTCGGTTTGCGGCGAGGGGCAAAAGTGGCATAGGTCCAGGTTTCTCGCCCAACTTCGCTATCCCAAAGTTCTATAACTAAATACATGCCTACTCTCAATATGCCCAAGCCCTATAGTAACTAGATAGTGGAGACCCTGCCTATGATTAAACAATAATATCCTTTGTTCATAATTAAAGGCCGCTTGTTTAGGCATCTACAAAGCAGTGCATTACATGGTTTAGCGAGGTACAGCAAATAAGCCTCAGACCAACAGCTCAACTACATCGGCAAGGCAGGCGTTCCAACGCAAGATGGCGGTCATACGATCGATCTACTTCTCAAACATCCCACACGCAACAGCTAACTATGATAGTATTACAAGTATCAGTCGGCCCCCATTGTCAGCCGATGGCCGAACTCGGTCTGAGAAAGTTGAGTCGAAGAACGGTCCACGCTACAGGAAGGAGGCAACAAGTTCTGATGCCAGTCATGCTGCCTCGGGCAGGGTCGGATGATATTGGTTCCGGGCATGTATAGTATGAAGTATATATCGCTGGATGCCAAAGCTGGAGTCGTCGGAGCTCGCTCGGTATCCTCAATCCGGCCAGCTGGTTCGGGTTGAGCCGGTCTTGATCTCAGTCCGGTTTACATGACTTCCATGGCTGAGAAGCATGATGGTAGAACAATGGCTACGGCTCTGAGAGTCTAGCACATAAAGGGCATTATGGCGTTAGAAATGTGAGCGGAGTGAGTATCTTTTCAATTGACTATTGTTCTGGTACACTCCTCAAGCCCTAACCCAAGACCCTCTAAGGCGACAACAGAAAAATGTCGTGGGCAAAATGATTTTAGGGCCTCGCTCTGGTTCGTCGTTCGATTCCATCTGAGGAATGGCTTTCACGCCTCCGTTTACGGCGGTTGGCTCCTCCTCGCAAATATGCCCTGATGAAATCGTCTGGTGGAAAACAACCAAAGTATATGACATCATCAGATTGGTTCGTTAGAGTATCCACAGACACCTCCTCCAGCAGACTGGAAGTGCTCATCGTAGAAACTTCAGAGCCAGTTGGGTGGTATTCCGCACTTCTGTCGAGGGAAGTACTTTCGATAAGAGCTTGAGCTGGGACGCTCAGGAAATGACGCCGGTCATCTCCGCTATCGATGGCGGGCTGAGAGATATTTGGCGAGATAGTGGTTCTCGAGAGCGCGTTGTTTGACTCAGCTGTGTTTTGAGGCTCGGGTTCTTCCGCCAAGGCCGGCCCCTCAGTTTTGCAGTACGGACAAGGCAGATTCCCGTCATGCGTCTCTTGATAAGCATCATAAGATTTCATCCAGCAATCCTTACAAAACGCATGTCCTTTATCACAATTAGCTCAAATTTGCAAACGCTACTCTCTTGCCTTACCACACTCAGTGAAAGCAGGATGCTTGGAAGTATAGGAAATATAACAGATACTGCATTCAGTCCAGTGGTGCTGCTGCACCATAGTGCTGATGCAGTCCTTGCAATAAAGCTGAGACTTTGTCAGTGGAATAACCCAAAGAAGAGGAATTCTTCTCTCACCGTGGTTGACATTAGGAAGCGACTGTATGTGCCATCAGGCTCGAGGGCCAAACCGCATGCCCCGCATCCTTTGGGACCATGAGTAGTCATGATGGGTAAGATTATGTGAATGGGAAAAAACGATGGTGAGGACCAGGGGAAATCAGCGCGGCGTCCGGCTCTTTATATTTGCTTGCTTCAGCGACAAGGGGTCGGATCCGGGCAAACATTTCTACGTCAGGCACTGCCTCCCTGTGTCCGAGCCATCCAACAAGACGTCGGGCTAGGGTCGCAACTGACAAACTGGATAAAAGGCAGGCCACAAGGCCAATGAACTGGTCCCGAGGGCCTCGGCCCTGGTGACGTGGTGCCTACATCAACCGCCAGAATTCCATCGTCGCCCTACCGCGGCGGTTCCCGCCCTTGGCAAAGGCAAGCTTGGCTCAAAGAAGGCACCATAGGAAGGAGGAAGGGGTAGCCTGATGCCCGCTATGGTAGGGGCTCGCTTGGATTCTCCACCCGGTCAGCCCCTTAGCATGCATCTTCCCACTTCTTCTACATAACAATCATTTTACCCTTCTGGAGATTAACGAGAGGGAAATCTATATCTACTACTATGACTCAATGGGCGGGGAAAACGCTGACGTCAAGGTTCGTACTCGAGGCTATGCCTAGGATCTTAACCTGACATTTTGGTAGGCAGCATGCAGGGAGCAATTTCCACATCTTCAATACATAGAAAAGGTCTTATTGCCGAACCTTATGCAGAGCATGCATTATACACAATGCTTACTAGTTTTTTCAGGAAACGCCGCAGCAGAGTGGTAGCCATAGTTATGGCCTATTGGTTTGCGATAAGCGAAAGTCTAAATGCTTGACGATTTCCCAGCCTGCCTTGTATCCAACCCTTAGAACGAAAGAGATATCCTGCGTGTCGACATCAGGAATCATTGCAATGATGGAGTCTGTCCCGGCCATACGACAGCCCCGGCGTCAAGTCGGAACGCTTCCGGTTGAAGCTGAGGTCTTTCGAGGTCCTTCATGATCCTGCCGACACTGCCGGCCCAGGTTTCGATATCGGCAGTAGATCATGTCCCAAAGGGCGCATGCCCTTGGGTGTCAGTCTAATGCCTCCGTCTAACTCCTGCTGGTCTTCGGCCTCCCGATCCATATCGAAGTGCCTAATAAGCAGAGTCAATAAAAATGCCAATCCGGAGATGCATGTAAAAAATAGATACACCCCCCTAAAGCCAAAGATATAAGCCTCCAGTATCTGTTTCTTAAGGGTACTATCATCTGGTAATTTGTGCAGTTCCGTCACGTATGCCTCACTATCTCTGGCAAGATCTGTAGGTAAATCCATTTGCCGTAACTTCAGGCTCATGGCATTTTGGAACGCAGATCCACCAATGCCAACTCCTAAAGCCATACCGAACTGCCTAGTGAATGCATACATAGCCGCGGCTAGTGTCTCATCACCACGCTTGCACATAGTTTGCGTGGCAAAACTCTGGGCGTTCAGAACTGCACCATGGCCAAACCCAATAACCACAAGGATTGTGGCCCACTCAGGGGCCAGAGTGTTCATGTCGAACATGAGGGTAAGTCCAGAGCCGGTGGCGGTAAGCATCCAGCCAAGCCATATTGGCAACCTATAGTTCTTCGTCCGGGTGATGAAACCGCCTGCGATAATGGAACTCGGCACAGTGATGAGCATAACAGGTAGTGTTGCAACTCCAGTTTTGAGAGGCGAGTGTGCTTTCACTGAGGTAAAGTAGAATGGAATGTAGTATAGTTGGCCATAGAGCTAGAATTGTCAGCACAGGGTTCTTGCGCCGTATGATATACATACCACAATGCCTTGAAGTGAACCGCATAAATAGGCTGAAACTTGACTGGTGCTAGAAAAGAGACGTTGTTGTAGTATAGGGTTCTCGGCCCAGCGTCGCTCGTAGAACCAGGTCCAAATGAGTCCAGTAGTTCCCAGGAGTAGCGGAGCTAAAGTACCGGCGCTATCCCATTCGAACTGGACACCACCCCAAGAAGTGGAGATGAGGAATAGTGTCGCCGAAGAGATGAAGAAAGTCCCCCCTATCCAGTCAAGCCTCAGGGCCTGCTCTTTGCTCCTCTGGACTGATTCTCGTGGGAAAAGTAGAGGCGTGGCAATAATCCCCAATATACAGAACGGAAACATAATATAGAAAATCCATCGCCATGTTGTCTTCTGAGCAATGAGCCCCCCCAAAACGGGGCCAATGCAATTCCCACCAGCCCAAGACGCAAGTCTGTTGTCTCTTGATTAATAATACAATGATAAAAATAGTAGCAAAGACTTACACAATACCATACCACTTCGGACGATCACGGAGTGGTACGATGTCGGCATAGATCATCAACGTGAGAGCCATAATCCCGCCTGCCCCAATGCCTTGAAAAGTGCGCCCAATGAGAAGAGGGGCTGAAGAGTGAGCAGAACAACAAAATACTGTGCCCAGGGTAAACAATATAACCGAGGTAATAAGCGATCTCACGCGGCCGAATATATTACTCGCTTCTGAAATAAACGGCATGGTGACGGCGCTACTGAGTAAAAAAGAAGTGCCAACCCAGAAGCTCTCATTGGCAGTTAGATCGAGGTCAATAGCGATCGCCTTGTATTATTAGAAAACAGTGCTATTAGTCATATCGCGTGATAGAATTGTACGTACGTGTAGAGCAGTTACTATAATGCAAGCGTCAAGTGCTACCATGAAAGCAAGCAGTGAGAGTACAACTATAACTCTTAGCTGCTGAGATGTGGGCTTCCAAACTCTCCTCACAGAGCTCATGGATACATGATTTGCTGCAACCCGATTAGGGCTAAAGGTCGGCGCCTGGCTATATGTTTTAGAAACCATGATGGGTAGGAATGAGACAAGTCTGTTGTAAATTCAGTGGAATAGCGGAGGGGGTTTGAAGGCTATAGTGTTTTTAATGTTGTTTTTATAATGGTCCACTCCCCGTACCACGAGCCACCTATAAAAGAAGCTTGAATATAGTAAGCAGCATTAAGAAGCACACTAAGATTTACCGCAATATATTTATAGCTTTTGCGGGTTTGCTTATTCTGCGACGAATCGAGACTAAGTCCCTGAACTGGTATTAGTTGCCGGTCTCCGGCTAGCTCCTAAGGTTGTCCCTGATCTAGGCCCTGACTGGCTCTCCTAAAGTGGTCCCTGATCTGGCCCTCTAATCCCATACTAATCGAACGAGGCTAAACTGCACCGGATATCCAAGACGGAATGGACCTTGAATGCAAGCTTCTCCTCCTTGTAGGCACATATCCCTGTTCCAACTCAGACACTCCTCTCGGACTAGTTCAGAGATCTGCAGCTTATGAACCAATTCAGGGTCTTAGAATCTGACTTTGCCCCGACGCCGGTCCCATATGTGGACCCATTATAGATTGTTTGATTTCAACTTATTAGCGCCTTTTCAATAGACACTATGGCAGGCAAGCAAAGGCTGTCCACCCTATATCGCCGGTAATACGTGCAGAACGCGGGGCTACCTATGTGTAACAGACGCGACGTCTGCACGGCCTTATCGCTTGTTTTGGTTTAAGCCCACATGGAAGCGAGAGCAGCGGCGACACTTCTGCTGGAATCTCAAAACAGTAGCCTTGAATATCCTGTTCATTTCGGGCCAGTTGACCGAGGCAAGACTGAGTAATGGGCAAGGTAAATTGGTAACTTGTATATATGCTTAAGAGGTTATGTTGAGGTATTTAAGAGTAATTCTATGAACAGTACCAAGAGTATCATTCGCCGTCATCAAGTCAAAGAACGACGTCTGATCAGGATGGGTACAGGCCGATTAAATGCATGAGACCCAAACGGAAGAGCTCTATGCTGAGATCCCGTGTTTCTCGCCTCATCTGGCGCGCAAAGCTTGATCTCAAAGTTGTGTAACATGAAGACTACAGAAGTCAGAATCGTTTGTCTTGCAAGTGCTTCTCCTGGGCACCTGCTCGCACCCCCCCCAAAGGGAAACCAGTGACCCTGGATCCCCTTTGTAACAATCTTTGCCCGGCGGTCATCATTTACAGACTTCGGGACTTCTTCGTCAGCCGAAAATTGGTGATGCAAGCATTCCTTTAGCGCCGGGCCACTCAAAGGGTCACTTGGATATTGTAGGAACCGCTCTGCCCAAAAAGTGTCCACAGGATGCTGCGACCCACCTCCAGGCAAGGCACGGCCTGTGTTCCAGAACGAGTCGTCTAAACCACTAAGCCAGGAAGGAAACAAAATGGGGATGTTCGCCTCAAACTCCCAGCTTCCGGGAGCTTGGATTCTTACCGAGGACTTCCGGCCGACTGCACTGGCTACGCGCAGGCGGAGAGTCTCACAATAGATGGAGTTCAACAGAGGCCGGCTCGCGAGATCCTTTGTATTAATAAAGCCCACGGGATCGATTGTGGAAAGCTCCGCTTTGACCCGCTCGGTGATGCGGTTATCTAGTAGGAGGTGCAGCATCATCCAAGCAGCCGCAGGTATGGTATTGGCGAACGTTCTATTGGAAGGTGATTAGCTTCAGTGATGCGAGGTTAAAGTTGGACGGCCACTGACACGAAAAGGAAACCGAGCATTGCAGTGTCAACGCCGTCTTCTGTGAGGCCAAGGTCGAAGTATCGGCCAAGCATTGCTCGAATGTATTGAGAACCCCAAACCGGATCATACTCGATATTCTGGAGAGCAGGGTCGTTCAGGCTCCGTGTTCTCTGGCATGAAATCCTCCATTGTCGTAAGCTTTCAAGCATTCTATCACGGGTTCGATAGGACGACCTTGAGAGCCACCTAGGTAGCCCTACAGAGATGCGGGGGAAAGCATCATAGAATCTCCAAAAGTCTTCGTGAAGATGGGGGCATGTGGTGAATATATGCTTCCCGTACAACGCCTCAACTTCGCTGCGAAAGACTTTAGTTACAATAAAGGTATACAAGTCTGGGATCTCGATCCAGTCGTTGCTGATCGCAGTTTGTTGAATGGTCTCTCTTGTGAGGTTCTCGATAAATCTATTGAGTATAATACTAAGGCCTTTGCCCTGGAGATACACCATGAAGTCTCTCCTCTGGTGTTGCATGATTCGACGGCTCGGATCCGGGTGGTTTGTTGAGAACCCTAAGCGAGCCTCGAAGGTGGATATGTTGGCATGCTCGAACACCTTTGAGTCCGCTTCGTGCAAGCCAAAGAAAGTCTGAAACGCATAGAGAAGACTTGGTGTTGGGGTGAGATGACGGCCGCTGCCCAACATCCAGGCGATTTGATCTCCTGGAGACGCTAGATAGAATCGACTGCCTGGGAGGAGGATCTGGATAGGGACGTCGTGCAGCTTGAGTCTATGATATTTAGCTTCTGTTTTCAAGTCTCCTTCGTTGAGCACCTACAGTAGCTGCCGCATGAATGACTCCGGTTTAGTCATTATTGACAGGGCATGACCTATGAAGGGTACAAGACTATGGGCAGTGATGGGCTTCTTGCAGTTCGAATTTATAAGCTGATTGCGATGATAGAGTAGTTTAACAAATAACAGAAAGAAACTTCCAAGTATGAACAGGCCGGTATAAATTCGGCCGTCAAGCCCTACTGGCAACATAGCAGAAGGGAGTAGCGTAAGAAACTTAGGTAAGGTCTGGAAGATCATGGTTTTTCTTGCTGGGAGATGAAGGGGAGAGTCAGATCGACTTGAAGGGCTTTCAAAGGAAGGCGATACCGAAGAGCCGAAGATCAGCAAGTAAATGTAGGACAGGTATCCTTTGTGGGTTCCCTTGCCTGGCACGTTTTTATTATTATTATTAGAGTGATCTAAGAATAGAAAGACGCCATCCTTACAATGGAACCATCTCTGACTGTCATTAGGTGTTCTCTATGCACTGTGGTCCCTGATTTGGCCCTTGGTTTGGTCCTTGATTTGGTCCGCGGCGGTTCTATTTGTTCCTTTAGTCCGGCTACAGTACAGTATGTACTGTACTGTAATCTTTACGACACATAGAACGCCATTAGCCAAATTAATGAATTTAGCCATATCGGGGATCGCTTCTAGAAAACCCCAATAGGCCCAGAAGAAGGTCTTGGATTCACGGCTCGGCCCCTGGACCTATATGCCGCGTTTTTCAAGCTCACTTACGAAGAGCGCCACCTCATCATTCTTGCACAAGTCCTGGTTGAGGTTCAGCACTAAAAGCTTTTGAGGAGCTGAATACAATAATAACATATAGAGTTGAAAAATGGGCGGTATGTCATATTGACTAGGTCTAGTGAAAGTAACAACTTTTTTTTTATATTTGACTAATGAGACGTTTGCCCCAAAGACCGAACTTGACCATTGTCGCAGAGATATCAGAGTCTCGACTGCATCAGGTTTCTGCGTACACCCTTACAAATAATTTGCATATACTCCCTTGGGTCGAAAGAATCTATCGGTTGATTTGGTTGGAAATCATGTGTGTAATTAGTGTAAGGATCAAAGACCACATTCATCCCACTAACTACCTTCCATGTTTTCTTCGCCACCATTTCGTTTTTTCTCCTGCCACTAACGCGGCAGAATGTAGCATAAAGGTGTAAGGGGAGGTAGTGGTGGAGAAACTGGTAAAGATGGAAAATATAGCCCTGAGGCCCGATGTATCGGAAATTCCCTTTGTTAAAAAACACCTCCAATATCTTGCATGCCTCCATAAGAGTGAGGGACTTCTCCATTGTTGCTACGCAAAGGACAATGCGTGCATTCAACCTCTCAAAGCGTTGAATATCTTCGTGGAACGCTTCACGAATGAGGCATCCAGCGACCATGTCTACAGGCACGATGTCAAGCTTAGCTTCTGGTCGTCCATTAACAACTCTGAGAACACCGCTACCGAAGCCAAGCACAATGCCTGCGAATGCCGCATTACTATCAATCCACCCAGGTACTGGATGATTCAAAGCCGCACAAATGATGCTTGGTCGAACAATGGTGACTGGAAGGGAGCCCTTAGTTTTGCATATGAGGTGCTCTGCTAAGCATTTTGACAGACTATAAATATTCGGATGCCCTGTCATAGCGATGGCTTGTTGTTTCATAAGGGCCCCGCTGCGTAATTCAGAGGTCAGCTTACTAGCTGATCGAGGGAGATCCACTAGCTTTTCATAAATCGGGCCCTCTTGTGGCGGAGTCACATAGGCCGTGCTCGTAATGACAAGTTGGCGGAGGTAGCAGCATTTTTCCGCAAGTGCAAGTATATTAAGCGAGCTGTCGATATTAGAGGATATAGCGTCCGATACTTCGCTATCGAACTTAATGCACCCAGCAGTATGGATAATGTGAGTAATCTCTCCACAGATAAGCTTATATTCACGAGCCTGAAGGCCGCAATCGGGGCTTGCGAGGTCACCCTCTACAATTTGAATGCGTTCTTTCCAGTTTTGGGGCAAAAAAGCGAAGCACGGAGATGTCGCTATATCTTTCTCAAAACGAGTCCCAGCATCCAACATATCCTTCTTACGCAAGAGAAGGATGACTTTTTTGATAGCATACTTCTTTTGTAACCTAAGGAGTTCCTCAACGACTACTTTACCAAGAAACCCAGTGGCTCCAGTGACAAGAACAATGTTGTTAGTCTGAGGCGTCATAATAGATTTTGGGTGAAAAGAAGGTCGAATGCAGCAAGAGTGTGGGTTTAATGCGATAGATTAACGAAGAGAACAGTCGAAGAGACCTTAGCTTACTTTATATATTACTGGTGACAGGAACTGTAAAATACCAGAGCGACAAATTAGCAGCTAGAAGCCACACCCTCTAGATCCCGAAACAGGGAACACTGTCCCAGATTAGGACCCCTCGATTTTCGATTCGTCTTCTTGCCAGCAGACATTTTTACATAGTCAAAATGGAAACTGTGAGTCTGTCAGCCGCAGCTGTATTAATTTGCCTCAGACCAAGCCTGCGGACGACTCCGATGCCAGATTAATCATTGTAGATGGCCATGGGAGTCATGCAACGGTATGTTCTTTATTTATTAGGTTAAGGATCACTACTAACCGAGAGAAGGATGAATGGATGGCTACGTGCTTTTTGAACAACGTTTACTGTTGCTACCTTCCAGCACACTGCTCCCACGGCCTCCAGCAGTTAGATAATGGAAAAAACTCGACCTCAATATAAGTATTTAAAATAATTATGAACCTATATTCATATTACGACCTGCATGCACAAATTCAACTGTATGAGCAGTAGAGCCATCCGCTCTTCTCTTAAGCCAAAACGCCAATCCCTCCTTACCCATAGCCCTAGCGAGATCGGCATATGCCCAAACGTACTCCCCGACCACCGCATCCACCCTGGCCCCTAAATCGAAAAGAACGGAGATGGTCATTAACGCTTCCTCCTCCGGCAGATAAAGAGCATACACGACAGGAGTCGCACCGTATGAGTCTTCAATATCTGGTTCCACATGATAGTCTTGGACGAAATTGCGGATCTCGGCAAGTAGCCCCTGTCTTGCTGCAGCATGTAGGCCGGTTGAGCAAGACTCCCCATCTGGAGAAGCACCATATCTTAATAACAACTTGGCTGTGCTGAAATGCCCGTTGATGAGAGATAGGAAAAGAGGAGTAACCATGCCGTATTTAGTATCCGCGTTGACCTCTGAGAATACTAACAGCCGTTCGATAATGTTATCATTGCCGTAGTAGGCGGCGATGTGTAGCGGAGTGAGGGAGAGAAGAGTGCTTTCTTGTGGGATATAATCTAGACTGCCACTCTTATTGAGTTGAAAGTCTATGAAGGGGATGATACTGGAAGAGAGGATCGCTTCATACTCTGTCTCTTTGAAATTATGGACGTTGGTGATGGATTGTTGAAATGCGTTAATATAGAAGCTGGCCCGCTTAACCAATGTATGCTCGAGGGGGGGTTGGATGGGAATCATCTTGAACGGTGCTGGTGAGTGATAAATGGCTGATGGTAGAGGATGGAGATAAATGGTCTCTAAGCATGGAGAGGTCTCCGTTTATATAGTCAGTGAGCAACGAGAATGGGTCACATGAGCCTCTCATCGATGCCAGACCAGAGCTTGATCAACAAGCCAAGAAGAACCAAGTGTGTTACCAAGCAGCTGCTCACACAAGTAAGGGAATCGAGAAGGGGCCTATCCGGGCATCCTACAGTTAGGAAGAGGGATATTTGCCCTATACGGATAGGATCCCGACATGGAGGCACAACTTGATACCATGAGGTAGCGCTACTAGGTCCAAGTGGGAGAGGCCTCCGAGGGGTGGCAGCCAGAAGAATCAAGGGATATGGGCCTCGTTCTCAGCTCACATCAACGGCTCAGCCATCGAGACCTCCTCTTCATCAACCTAGTAACTCCAGGAACTCCGTCGAAAACCTAAGAAGAGGATTCCAGTCAACCGAACCCTTGCTTAGGATCAAAGTGTGGCACGCTGCCCTCTACGACGTGGGTTTGATCCGCGCATACACGGGGCACATTGAAGAATGGTCCGTCTTTACTCTAAGAGCATGCCGAGGGAGCAGGGACAGCTCCCACAAAAATTTCCCCTCCATTCTTCCATAATCCCTGAAAGACTGGGGTCCAAGCCCTATTTTGCTTTGCATAGTAGTTATGTTATCTGTTCCTGGGGGATATAAACTGGATAGAGGTGTGGAGTAGAGAGTGTGCCTCACCATTAGCAGCTCCCACCCTTGACCGGCAGAATGGCCAAAGGAGGCCGCCAGAGCTGAGGCAACCAATGATCACAAGACTGACTCTTGTGGTGCCGGCCTGGCGGACTAACAACACGGAGAGACCGACGGGCCGGGGCAACGCCGGCATGATCATGCCAAGCGAGGTGTGGTAGGAATCATAGGTTCAGCCGATTCAGGGGTCGGTGGTATATCTGGATTCTGTCCTACGCCCAGGGATGTCAGACCGGCTTGCATACAGCAGCACCTTAAGTGGTTAGGATGTCGTCATCAACGGGCTCGGGATGCAAAACAAAATGGCTGTGCTGCTATATGCAAGCTTGTCTGATATCCCTGGGTGTAAGATAGCATCCAGACATACCACCCACCCCTGAACCGCCTGAACCAGCTGGAAGGTTCCTCAACCCCCATGATTCCTACCACACCTCGCTTGGCTGATCATGTCGCCGTTGCCCCGGCCCTTCGGTCTCTCCGTGCTGTTGGTCCACCAGACCGGCACGACAAGAGTCAGTCTTGTGATCATCGATTCATGTCTTAGCTCTGGCGGCCTCCTTTGGCTATTCTGCCGGTCAAGGGTGGAAGCTACTGATAGTGAGGCACACTCTCTACTCCACACCTCTCTAACATCCAGTTTATACTAACACCCCCAGGGACAGATAACATAACTACTACGCTAAGTAAAATGGGCTTAGACCTCAGTCTTTCAGGGATTTTAGAAGAGTGAAGGCAAGAGTTTCATAGGAGCTGTCCCTACTCCCTTAGCATGCTCTTAGAGTAAGGACAAAGATTGACAGTCCGCCTTAGCTGACCTGACAATAGTGCCCGGCCTTTCGAGGTCTAAGATTAATATGGTCACAATGAACTATACGGATTCCTTTCTCATATGATTCTGTTATCATATCTTTCTAAAGAGTTAGGAGGTCTTTATCAGATATTCCTCCTACAATCCCAACACACTTCAGTAACAAATCCTTTTACTCGCCTAACCTCAGGGCTTGCTATTTCCTGGCACAGAATACCCAGAACGGCAAGGTTCCGAGGGCGAAAGCGTGCCTTCCTGCTTAGTTCTATCGAGGCTTGGTCGCCATAGCACATTGCATGCTAGGGATGTCTTAAAATACAAGCTGCTGAGCGCAAAGGTGTGCCTAGCACCTTGACGCATGGACGAGGCATACAGTAATAGTGAGCAGCACCCTGAGGGAAATACCGACCTTTCAGTATGGCTGCGTTATTGCAAGAGGGTGGTGGGTGATGAATATTGTAACCCACCACCATCGAGCTGCAGGCTGAATTAGACGCTAAGTCCGTCATTCCAAGGCTTCCGTCTAAGCAATAACCGATCCGTGACAAGGAGGCACCCACCTCTCTGTATAGGAATCCATCTCCTTGCCTGAGCTGGTTTGGCCGAGACCACCCCAGTCCCCACCAACGCACATGTAAGGAGAAAGTAACAAGGCCTAGTCCATCATTATTGGTCATGAACTGGCTTGAGAGAGATTAGTTTCTCGCTTTATGGTTCTGAGTATTTGTGTGGCAAGTTTCAATACTCCTGAGACTAGAATTTGCCGAGTTAAAATTTCACGCGGGGGGGAGGGGAACGGATCACGACCATGATATATTAGGGTTACTTGATGAGTTTAGCAGCTGTATCTACAATTCACTGACGTTGGTTTCAATCTAAATTCTCTTACATAGTAAGACGTCAGCTGGAACGACATTTACGGCAGGATCACTGCTAGCGATTTCTCGTTGCAACCCTGATTGAAGCACCTTGTTTGGACCTCCTTCGGCTGTGGCACAAGTGTGAGTGGGCACCGACCACCATACAAATCCGATTCAATCTCCGCGTTTCGATGTTGGTGCCCGTTGGTGCCATAGAATTAGCACCTTGAGCTGCGTCGTCCCTATCACACCCCACCACCATACCATGTATCCACGGGAGGTAGCATTCGGAGGAGCCGAAACGGTTCTATGCCGGGCATCACTAGGCTGTTTCAATAGCAAGCATTCTGATATCGGTAGCAATGTCAGTATGGTTTCCAGCCACTACTGTCAGGGGTTTTTATTGGCGCCTAGAACAATTTCCTATGTTGGAGTAGTATATTAGAGTGCTCACACCCAGCACATATCTTGATTTATTCTCTTGTACCATTCTAGCCTTAAGTTACAATGACGGATCAATATCTTGCGCAAGCTGTACGTTATTGCCTTTCATAAGCGAGTTATAATGCTGATATATCCTAGCACTTCCACTTGCAAGCATTCCAAACCATAATCTTGCCGCTTTTCCCCATCATACTACCTTGGGACATTCAAAACCTGCTCGCGAACTATTCGAGTGACTCACCGTTGCATCCGATCCACCTGTCAGTTCTTAACCTTTCCCTAGCGCTGGGAAAGATTGTCTGCGATCTCGAGGCACCATTCAAATATACCAGGTGCTCAGAATGGTACGCCGAGGCCCTGGTAATTGCTGAATTGCATCAAGAAACAGAACCCCTTATGTGTGCGCGGGTCTTTCTCTTGATACTTCTTATATCGAAGTATCGCGGCTGCCAGCCTGAACACCAACATTTCACCACAGTTTGGAAGCTATTACATGCTAGCTGCAAAGGAGGAGAATGGAATGCGGAAGTCTCTCTTGTGGGTGTGGCTTTTGGATTCTTTATGTGGTATGTGATTTATTCATGAAATAAGACATGGCTAATTTTCCAGTGAACATCCAAAACTCAATGGAGTTTTTCTCACATCCAATCTGATTTCAAGGGTAAATCTGCCCGATGAGTCTGCTCTTTCGTCCTGTATTGGCACATCATTTCCTATAACTACTTGGAAATACGTGAGTCATCTAGTAGCACTTCGCAACTGTCAATCCCAACATGAACGAGAGCAAGTACAGTATACATTCAAACTGTCAATGCCATACTCAGATACAGATCTTAGCGGCAGAAGCTCTCCATACATCGACAACCTCTATAAAATGGCAGAAACCTTTTGTCTCGCCAAATTACCTTCCACTCCTACACCGAAAAGTACAGAAGATAGAATCAATGCTATTCAGAGGTGGCTAGCATCAACTCGGAATTTGACAGTGTCGGATAGGCTACGGAGCATTTCTGAGTATGTCTTCTATCTCCGTGAGCATAGACTGAACTAATAAGCTTCAGAGAGCATCATTATCTCATACAATTAGCTTCTGCTTGCCGAAAGGGCCAAATTCAGCCTGCTACTTGGAAGGAAGTTGCAAGTCAAACGCTCCACTTCCTTTCAAGCTTATCACAGCTCTCGAGTGAATTTGAGGTACTTTACAAGACGCTGAAGTATTGTTCCGCTGATGCGGATTTCCTCCTGGGAAGTCAGCCCATGGATCAATGCCTCACTTCAGGAGATCAAGTTGCCATACAGGCTCCTAAACATCAATCCATTCATCACTCCCTTCGTCCATCGTCCTATAGGACAAATTATTTCTTTTAGCTTATTCGATTATAGTAAGACTACCTAGGATACCCTTAGTGCTTCATACTAATAGACCCAGCCACTTCCGACAGAAACCCATGACGACGCCTCTACGATAAGAGAAGCTCATAAGCACGGAGGAAGTGGTGGAGGAAATAGGGGAATGAATATGTCGCAGCGCAAGAGAAACTGGACTTGATGAAGCATCTGGTGGACCTGGATTTACACGTCGTCGGTCCAACTCGATTTAGCATTTACCAATCACATTATTAGGTACCGACGGAATGGTCACTCAAGCTTTTGGCAAATATCTTGGGAAAAACTCCACTTTCCCGGCAATCTCCAAGTGTATGTTCGCTCCTACTCGTCGGAACCAACTCTAAAACACCTGAAGCTCATAAAGCAGTCTAGGATCAGCAGCATGCTAAGAAGTGATTAACTTGGTCGGCCTACCGAACACACACACAATTCATTGCACCCGGTGGCTTACAATCAATTAGGGAACTAGTTGCTATTATACATGTCCGTTTCCCAGGCTCAGCCATTAGTTGTCCCCTGAGATCGTCAGAGGAAGGGGAAACTTGCCGGTGCGATAGACTGTAGAAACAGAGCCTGAGATACTACTGAGAACCGGGAAAGGGATGCTTGTAACCAAATAGGTAATTGTGCCTGCCTCCGCTCTAAGAGAACTTCATCACCAGTACACGACCTGAATGAGAGCAGATAGCGACCGTTGATCCCATCACAGCCGATTTCATCGCTCGATACTCCGGAGGTAGCCAAAGCATCCCCTTTCCATCTTTTACAACCCATACGCCGTCGGTGCTTATACCCCAGCCAGAGTGGCGAACACCCCGTAAGATTGCGTCAGTCGACTGATTATCGATGGCAGGCGGTAGAGCCGGGAGATCCAGGTTCAGAAGTCCAATGTCAGTAGTGAGGAGCGAGTTTGTCATCGGATCGAATGAAAGGTGGGCAATCATCCGACCAATCTCGAGCGTCTGCACGCACCCGCCCGTTGCCGCATCCCAAACCTTGACCGTCTTATCCTCCGAGCCCCCCGAGGCGAGCCGCTGGCCATCCGCCGAGAAGGCCACCGACGTCACCGGACTGCCATGGCCCTCGAGCGTCTGCACGCACCCGCCCGTTGCCGCATCCCAGACCTTGACCGTGCTATCGAGCGCGCCCGAGGCGAGCCGCTGGCTATCCGCCGAGAAGGCCACCGACATCACCCAACCGCCATGGCCCTTGAACGTCTGCACACACGCGCCCGTTGCCGCATCCCAGACCTTGACCGTCTTATCGAGTGAGCCCGAGGCGAGCCGCTGGCCATCCGCCGAGAAGGCCACCGACATCACCGGACTGCCATGGCCCTCGAGCGTCTGCACGCACCCGCCCGTTGCCGCATCCCAGACCTTGACCGTCTTATCGCCCGAGCCCGAGGCGAGCCGCTGGCCATCCGCCGAGAAGGCCACCGACCTCACCCAACCGCCATGGCCGTCGAGCGTCTGCACACACCCGCCCGTTGCCGCATCCCATACCTTGACCGTCTTATCCTCCGAGCCCGAGGCGAGCCGCTGGCCATCCGCCGAGAAGGCCACCGACCACACCAAATCGCCATGGCCCTCGAGCGTCTGCACACGCGCGCCCATTGCCGCATCCCAGACCTTGACCGTCTTATCGCCCCAGCCCGAGGCGAGCCGCTGGCCATCCGCCGAGAAGGCCACCGACGTCACCCAATGGCCATGGCCCCCGAGCGTCTGCACACACGCGCCCGTTGCCGCATCCCAGACCTTGACCGTCTTTTCCTCCGAGCCCCCCGAGGCGAGCCGCTGGCCATCCGCCGAGAAGGCCACCGACCACACCGAATCGCCATGGCCCTCGAGCGTCTGCACGCACCCGCCCGTTGCCGCATCCCATACCTTGACCGTCTTATCCTCCGAGCCCGAGGCGAGCCGCTGGCCATCCGCCGAGAAGGTCACCGACCTCACCGAACTGCCATGGCCCCCGAGCGTCTGCACGCACCCGCCCGTTGCCACATCCCAGACCTTGACCGTGTTATCGAGCGAGCCCGAGGCGAGCCGCTGGCCATCCGCCGAGAAGGCCACCGACATCACCGGACTGCCATGGCCCTCGAGCGTCTGCACACACCCGCCCGTTGCCGCATCCCAGACCTTGACCGTCTTATCCTCCGAGCCCGAGGCGAGCCGCTGGCCATCCGCCGAGAAGGCCACCGACCTCACCCAACCGCCATGGCCGTCGAGCGTCTGCACACATGCGCCCGTTGCCGCATCCCATACCTTGACCGTCTTATCGCCCGAGCCCGAGGCGAGCCGCTGGCCATCCGCCGAGAACGCCACCGACGTCACCCAATGGCCATGACCCTGGAGCGTCTGCACACAAGCGCCCGTTGCCGCATCCCATACCTTGACCGTCCCATCGTCCGAGCCCGAGGCGAGCCGCTGGCCATCCGCCGAGAACGCCACCGAGCTCACCGGATCGCCATGGCCCTCGAGCGTCTGCAGGCATGCATTCCAGTCTGATTCCACGCTCGGCTTTAGCGTGATCCAGTTCGGCTCTTCTTTTTCGAAGAGCTCTCTGATTAGACTGCGGGTGGGACTAAACACGAGCGCTGATGCATAGACCTGTAATGGAGCAATCTCGATGGCCCGCTTGTGAGAAAGAATAAAGCGGCACGCGTCTCGAAGTAGTTCCGTTAGTTGTCGCGCTTCCTTGGTTTTCTGCTAACATGTCAGACCGTCTCCAGTTTGTACATGAATTTATAACAACTCACTACTAAAGCTTCGAGCTTCTGCACTGCCATGACCCCCTCCGACATGCTGCGTAACAGACTGAGAGATTCTAACCAATATAGATACTTCTTTCGAAGGAAGTCATGGACGATCCCCGCGTCCTGTAGGTCCTTGCCACTTATATTCGCCCGGGGTTCCGAGTCATCGAGATGGTCTACCCAGAAGACGCAGGAATATCGTATCGAAGCCAATGGGTCAGGGTCGGGCGGCGAGACCTGATCGATGGGAAATCCTGGGACGCCCAGTTCGTAAACGTCACGTTCGAGAGTCTCCGAGAGAGCCTCCAGCGACCTCGAGAAGATGGCATGGTGTTGGTGCGCGGCGCCAGAGGGTAGAACTTGGTCGGATGCCTTGTTAAGCAGGAAATCCTTGGCTGATTGATGCACAAAGTAGATGACACCTTCTCGAAGAGTCAGGAAAGAACCGCAGGATCTGATGATTTCTTCCAAGTCGTCCTGGTCGAGATCCTCGAGCGACTCAACAAGAACCTTCAACTCGTCCAAGGTGATAGGTCGGTATACAACCGAAGCAATGGCCAGGACTTCCTTGCAAAGGCTCGCATCCTCCGAATCGCCGATATGCTCTATCATTCGGTCATAGAGCGAATCAAGCCCCGGGGGGAATAACTTCAACTTGGAGAGTGTATGCCGTTTCCGAATCTTGGGATCTGCGAGCTCCTGGCAGACCAAGGCTACCCAGAGAAAGGTGCCGTCAGAATTGGATGTCAAGTGGGTTTTGACGGCGTCCGTTGTTTCCTTGTCGTATTTCTTATCACATGCCAGTTGGTCTACCTTGTGTCCAATGTACGTGTCAACAGCCTTGGAGATCGAGTCGTTGTTCAGCTCGAGGTGCAGCCTGACTTTCTGCTTCGCACTGTCCAGCTTCTCCTCAATGTCCTGCCAGTTGCGACTAGACACGATCCATTTGACGCAAGAAGGCTTGGCAAGCAAGTCGAGAAGCTGATGTCGATTCGTTTTGCATTCGTCGAGGGCATCAACAATCAGGATCGCACCATCCAAGCTCGGGTCATTGAGTATGGCCGCAAGGATCTTGGATAAGGCTTCCCAGGCATTCCCGTCCTTGAAAAGCTGCCTACCCGCATGGTCGTGCTTCTCCCGAACATGCGAGATGAGTGATGGCTGTTGGACGACGAGAAGGTAGATCAGGCCGCGCAGCACGGCTGTCGCATTACTCAGTCGTGCCTCGGTGGCCTGGCAGAAGAAATAGGACAGGCGATTGTCAGGTTCCTTCTCCAGCTCGTCGATGATGCCGCATAGCAGCATCGTCTTGCCCTTGCCAGGGTCGCCTTTGATCCAGAGCAGCTGGCTCTGCGAATCGTTACGCCATCGCTGGAAGTCGTCGTTGTCGAGGATCCAGCGGTAAGAGTCCTTGAGCAGGCCGCCCTTTGTATCTTGGATGCGCGTCTTGTCGTCGCGAGGGTCAGTCTCGCGCAGGTCTTTCAGGCATTGCTTGTCCCCATCGTCTTGGTGTCTCTTCTCCTGCTGCCGTGTTTGGTCCTGGATGGCCGAATGGATATCTTGGAGATTCATCTCTATAGCGCTTGCGGCGTCGGTGAGTTTCCGAAGTTGCATCTTGCTCTCTTCAGTATTGTATTGTTCCATGTTTCTTTGCACGGCAGCCTCGGCTTCCTGGATCTCGCTGAGCTGGCCAGCCCAGTCATCGATTTTGACCATATCCCTTCCGATGACAGCAGCCCAGTTACGGTGATAAAGGCAGACGCTCTTCATCTGATACGACAGAAGTTTCTCGTAGAGCTGCACGACGTGCTTCTCCAGTTGGAGTCGCAATCCCGCGGAAGATTGCTCGGCCTTGTTCTCGTCGAGAAGCAGGGACACCAAGTTCCAGTACCACTCCATTCTCGACAGGACGTAGGCGATACCTTTGCGATTGTCGCGTGCCTCGGTGACGGGGTTCGAAAGGATCTATCAACTGTTAGCGGGGGTCATCCACCGTTCTCTCTTCGCTTGGGAAAGTTGATCACACACACCTCTAGTCCAAGGCAGACGCCGACCCAGGCGATGGCGGCTTCGGGAGCGGCATGTACCGCCTTGTCCACTATTCCCCTCACCGCTTGCACTGCTTGCAAGCCTTCGTCGATGCCTCGCTTGATGGACGCTGCCTTCTGCGTCCAGTCCAGTCCTTCCTGGACCAACTGCTGCATTTGACGACATCTTGTCTCCCGAGTCCTTCCTATCTCGTTTTCCGTTGGTCGAGAGGCAACAGAGGTCGAGTCGTTTCGGCAAAGTTCAGCTGATAGGATCTTCTCGTACGCTTCGACCACTTTGGGCTCGCTTACTTTGAGCTCATCGTAGGCCTGGTTCCAAAGTCGCTCTTGTAGAGTCGGCAGCGGCGGGGTGTCGGAATCCGTCGAGGTAGGTGGAGAAGGCGTTGGCTGAGATGCCGGCCGAGTGGCCGGCCGGGATGCAGGCCGAGACGGTGCTGGTGAAGGTGCCGGTGGTGAAGGAGCCAAGGCAGATTGGTGGGGAGCGGCCGGCCGTCGCTTTCTGACCTTGGATTCAACTTTCTCAAACCAGCGACGCGCCATCTTCACTGAGAAGAGGGCACGCTGGCCTTGTTGTGCGATATGACGGTATCAGCGATATGGATTCTCCTCCGATCCATGAGCCGGGACGCCGATGGATTGTCCATCACCGACATCGTGGGACAGCGACATCTTTGCGGGATTTGCGTGCGGGGAGGCCTCAGCAGCTGAAAAGGATCCCTGTAGCTTGGCGCAGCTTGTGAGGCCAATAGGATTGCTGAGTAATGGGATGTGCAGCTCAATCGCAGGGCTCTGCCGTGTTGGAAGGCAAAGCAGGTGAGGAGAGAGGTAAGAACAGGCTGGCACGATTTGACTTTGTGTGCACAGCTGGTGGCACGCCGGGCGGGGTAGTTTACCCTGGCCATCCACAAGACGGGTTCAAGGAGGGTGTGCCAAAGAAGGAGCACTAGTTACTTATCGACTTCCTCTACATCTGTAATCGGGATTGCCTCCCCAGCTATTCGATAATGAGCATAGCGGCCGCCAGTAGCATGGCAGTTGCCAGTCGTAAATGCGGGTTCACCCGTTATCTCGGCGTCGATGTCTGCAATTAGCCACCTCTCCACGCCTTTGATGTGGTGTATGGAGCGCTGTGGATGCGTTGCTAATTCAGGCGCTTGGGTATGATCCAGGCAGACCACAGAGAAAGCGTGAAGCTGTTGTTCGGTCAAAAATATGGACAAGAGCTGATTGACGGGAGATGATGCAAAAACTTGGCCTACACTGGTCGTCCGAATGACAAATGGCGTGGAGGGTTGTGCCTAGACTACATCGCCTAATGAGACAGTTCCATGAACTGTCATGGCGTGATTCTGCAAGTGTGCCTTGTGGTCTAGCTGCATCAAGGGATGCCCGAGTATCTTGAGACGCACTCAGCTAACGCTCGTAATAATTGTCTAACAGATGCGAGGCAAGAAGATCTCGGGTTACTTGATATTGTAGCAAAGGGTATCGTATTGATATAAGCGGCCCGGGGACAGCCATGAGAGGCCAAGCAAAGGACTAGGTGTATACGTGCTGAATCACTTAAGAAGTATTTCCTCACGCTTCTGATAATTCTTTATTTAATAGCATATTATGCCTATCTTACGTTCTCGGGGTAGAACAACGGGAATGCCTTCAAATGTATTAGTGATGTTGAAAAAGGTGAATACACATGCGACGCAAATACGGGTATTGTAACCCCCTTCCTGAACATTGAGGTTCCGTGGCAGGTTGAGTTGACTTTCTCGCATTGCGCCTTCCCCAAGGTTCCTGATTTGAGCCGGTGCCATGACTAGGCCCTTGAAGGGGCTTGGATTGGGAGCCCGAAGCAAAAGCATCCTCGCTACAATCTTCACCGCTAGGCTGATAGTGACAGCGACGGCCCCGAGCGGCCTGATGCCTGTCGCGGGGCATGGTGTGATCGCGGGGTGTCGCATATCAGCCCTACCCCACTACAGCAGCTGCCTATCAGGCAGCCGCTACTGCCTAAACAGGCAATGCTTTCATTTGTGTATAAAAGAGCTGCACGACTCAGTGCGTCCTGTCATTGAGTTCTTGCTCCTTAGATAATTCTCATCAATTGACCGATGCCAACAATGATCCCTGTGGAGCCAATTGTCTGACACGGGGGCTTATCTTCTAAGTAAGCGAAATGCCAGCTTTCCTCCCGCCACGCTGGGCCATCGAGCCTCCGGAGCCTGGAACGCACGGACGGCGACCTAACGAGAAATGGATAATGCTAAGATGTGCAGCTGCTAATAACACTCGAACAAGTCACCCCGTCACTTGCCTCTCCTCCAACAACCGGAGGTGGTCGCGGATCGCAAACTTCCATTCCTTCGCCACCATTTACACCAAGAGGAAGCCGAGAGAATAGACAAGGCCGCACGAAGTCACGATCGCCGTGACGCTGATCCAGAACGCCGCCCTAGTCCAACGGCCCCGGCCGTCCTCCCCGACCGACACGACCACCTGCAGTCCGCTCAGGACCACCGACGCGACCCCCATCATGAACAGGATCGGCCCGAAGAAACGCGCAAAGTACATCCTGTGCTGGTACTCGACCCTCTGGAAGTGCGACCGGCCGAGGAGGAGCGGCGCATACAAGTTGAGCCGCATCAGGCGGATCTCGCCGTAGGCGTAGCGCAGGGAGACGTGGTCTGCGATGTGGGCCAGGCCAGATGTGAAGTTGCAGAACTGCTCCCAGGAGATGTCCGGCGGCACGAGGCACAGACTTGGGTCCTGCGCGATGCGCAGGTCAGACTCGTGTTTGATGAGATGGTAGTACGTCCGCAGGTAGCCTAGGGCTGCTGGTCGAATGCGTTCTCCACGTCCTCCGCTGCCGGCCTCCTCGCAGAAATAGTCACTCCAGTCGCCCCCAACAATCTACCCGATCCTGTTTGCCGCTCTAGCCAGCCGCTTTTTCAAGAATTTAGCCCGCTGGCGCCTGGAGAAGAGAGCTGGCATTGGGCTCGCCACACTCGAGCAGATCTTTGGCAGCCAAAACCTCTTTGGGGCTCTTGAGCGACTACTGTTTGTTCGGACCCAGGTGCTCATCGGTATACTGATCCTCCTGATATGGAGTCTATCGCCCATCGGAGGGCAGAGCGCCGCAAGATTACTACGCATAGCGGAGATAAGCATAGACGAAACGGGCACTGTTTACTTCGCCCACCCCCGCTGGCAATCGTCATGGTACAGCGGCCTGGTGGACGTGTCTCAGTCTAGGGTTTGCGTCAATACCCTCTACACCTCAAGTCTGTTGGCTTCTCCTACACAAAGACGGTCTCCTATGGACTTATGGGGCTTGCCTAAGATCCCGCAATGGCCAAAACAGCTGGGAGATGGCGTCGAGCGCCACGTTAACCAAAACGCACTCGCCGTGGGTGATGATCACTATAGCTCCTTGCTCGGAATTCAGATTCAGGGGCTGAACATCGTCTCCGGAAATGCGCAATACGACTTCACCGTTGAGACGTCATATTACGACTTCGAATGCAGTTTGGCCAAGGCTGGACTTCTCGTCAATGAGTCATCTACCAACATTTCCGATCCCAGCATTGACCTGCCGACTCTATTCAACACATCAGATATCGGTCAATTCGCTAGCTTTGCTGCCTCGATAATCTTGCCAAACCTGACGGAAAAGTTCCCGAATATCTATGAGGAGCCAATCCCTCTCAATGACGTTCCACCCGCATACATGCTGTACGCAACATTAGACCGAACAACTGAAGAGAATATGTACTGGAGTCGTGTTGATCTCTTCAACTGCAGCATACGCCCAATAAATGTCGATACGAGCATTTCTTGCAACTTATCCGCTGCATCGACAAGTTGCTGGGCAACGCGCCAAAAGCGGGCGAACGACCGATACAAGACTAACAATTTTTATACCCTGATGGACACAAAAAGAGTCTCGGAACGATCCAATCTCCTTAGCGAGTGGAGAGTTGCTGAAGGGAGGATGGACCTTTATGCCATAACATCAACTGACAAGTATATAGCGGGGATGTTACATCCATTTGCCTTGATAGAAATACAGAACTGGACCAACGTTCCCCTAGAGGACTTTTCCAAACGCCTCACCACGGCGTTCAACACATACTGGGAGGCAACACTAGCTCCTTTCAACCACACTAGCGTGTCCTTTCGAAGACAGCCGACTGCGGACGAGTTTGCGGGCGTTGGAGATAAGGGCTATGGAGAGAAGGATCCTTATATCCCCTTCTTGAACCTCACGGACGGGGTAGCAACGGTTCGATATAACGTCTATCGCGCAAACCGGCAGTGGGTAGTCGTATTGATCATCACGACGGTGTGCCTTGAGGCTTTGGCCGTAGCCGGGGCTGCACTGCAGGTTTTCATCCACGGGCCAGATATTCTAGGGTTTGCGAGTTCCTTGACCCGTGAGAATTCACATGTGGGCTTACCGCCTGGGGGTTCAGGGCTAGATGGCCCAGCGAGGGCGAGGGCCTTGGGTCGTTTGAGGGTTCAGCTGTCGGATGTTTACCCCAGAGACGAGGTGGGATATATCGCGTTTAAGGCTGCCTCATCTTTTAAGATGCCAGTTCAGGATAACGACGGAAGTTGGAAACCTTTGGGCCCGAAGAGACGCTATATTTAAGGAAGTCGCTGGGGATCATTGAACGCTTTAGCAATATCATGGATATTTTCTTTGAAGCTAAGCCATCATCTCTTCTTTGGTCCACTCCCTTGAGCCTGTGCATGGTGGCTAGAGGAGACGCAGCAGAAAAACTACCCGAGCCTGAGCAAGATGGCCGTGGATATATTGTCAATTCCTGCAATGTCTGCGGAGCCCGAACGACTCTTCTCTGGGGCAAAGATGACGATTACAGACCGTCGAAATCGACTTGGGAGTGATGTGATTGAAGCATTGGAGTGCCTGAAGTCATGGTTTGGGATACGAGATTTCCAAGGTGACGAGATTTTCGCTGAGGCAGTTGAATGATGAGGTCACGTGGAATATATTGGATGTATTGTCACACTGCCAATATATTGGGTTCTTGGCAATACAATACAATATCGGTCATGTTCATATTGGGTAATACAATATCGCCTCTTGACGATACGATATTATTGCGAGGGGGTCCATATTGCCAATATACGTATTGTTTATATTATTAGCAACAGTAGACGTATTAGTGCAGAGCGGTGGTTCAGGTTCTAATCACATTGGGTAAGCGCTTCGACAGTTTCGTGACCCTTGCAACCCCCGAGATAACGTACCGGAGAATGCCTAGCGCGTGAGAATGACATAGGCCCGGATTTGTCATGGCATATTTCAAGCAGACCCACTCCGCCGTGTCTCAATTAATAAGTGGAATGGGTACTTCCCGGCGGCGCCACATTCCGAGTCATTTATCTTGATCGATGAGTGCCCCAGGTTTCCTAGATTACTTGGTGGTTCGTGGGATACTCTGCAGGCCTGGTCAGGTCAGCGCTCTTCCACTGCCATCGAACTAACTGCCGACCTAGAAGAGGAACTAATTTGAGAAGAACAGTCCAATTAGCAACAGCCACAAAACTTAATATCGGAGTGGGTCCCTGATGAGCCCATTGGACCAGGGTAAATTCGTTCTCGCGTATGAAAATTAGGAAGCACCATCAGCCACGCTTCGCCCATCTAATGACAACACCCTTTTTCAGGTTGCCTCCGTGCGTTGTTTGCCTAACCTCAGACATGCCGCCCGCCGGTCGGATATGAAAGGCTGGCAAAGTCTCAGCCCTGGCTGGCCATGCTCTTCATTCCTCCTTGTATGGTCGATACTCGTCAAACGCAAACTGCTCCCTTGCACCACAATGTCAGACCCATTGTCCGTTACTGGAAGCGTAGTTGGGATCATATCGCGTGGCGTAACAGTGCGGCATTTCCTTTTTATAAAGGCCTTTAGTACGAGTTGGCTGTTGCTGCCCTGGTTGATTAATTTTGTTCAATTGCTATGACAAGTGCTCATGAGGGACTTACTATCTGTTGTCAATGGCCCGATCTCTGATGAAGTCGACGGAGGATGAAGCATTAAGGGGCAAAGGCGGGGGGGGGCCGGCGTCTCATCATCCGGGATGTGGCTATTTTCCCCAGCACAAGCTCGTCAATGGCCGCCCGGTCCCAGCAGGATTTTCCCATCCCGAAGTTCAGCTGGTTGACGCTTATGCTTAAGGCGCAGTCATTAGCGCGGCTGCTCGGACAAATACCTTCCCGCTTTATCCTCTAACTTAAATTACTAGAAGATCAGTCTACAGATAGCCCACCATTTTATAGGCAAGATTCCTAAGGGGTGGAATTTTTTCTTCTACAGCATCCTGATCGCAGTCCAATTTATTGTTTATTCCTTCGCACCCAATGCTGCATCTTCCAAATGAGCTTCTTCGGAGTATTGCCGCTCAGCTTGAGTCAGAAAGAGATGTCAATGCACTCGCTCGAACCAATAGCAGGCTTTTCTCTTGCTTAGATCCCTTTCTGTACCGCCACAATGTACAACAGTCCGGAAGCTCAGCACTTCGATGGGCTGCCCTCCATGGCCAAGGGCGAACAGCCAGGAAAGCAATAGACGCCAGGCCTGAAGGGATAGGTGAGGCATTGAGACTATCGGTAAAGAATGGGCACGAAGAGGTGACAAGGATTTTGCTGGCCATCGATGGTGTTGATGGAGATTCGAGGGATAAACGTGGTCGGAGACCGCTATCACACGCCGCAAAAAAGGGGCACGAGTCTATTGTCAAGCTTCTCCTGGACTCGGGAAAGGTCGAAATCGATTCGAGGGACGATTACGGCCGGACGCCTCTATCACGGGCCGCAGAGAGAGGGCATGAGTCGACCGTCAAGCTTCTCCTGGACTCAGAAAGGGTTGACATCAATTCGAGAAGTAAATCTGGCGAGACACCACTTTCACTAGCTACATCTAGAGGGCACGAGTCTATCGTCAAGCTTCTCCTGGATTCAGCAAAAGTTGAAATAAATGTAAAGAACAATCTTGGCGACACACCATTTTCACAAGCTGCATCTAGGCAATCTGAGTCGATCGTCAAGCTTCTCCTAGATTTAGGAAAGGTCGAAATCGAATCGAGGGACTATCACGGCCAGACGCCGCTCTCATATGCCGCAGCGTGGGGGCACGAATCTATCTTAAAGCTTCTCCTAATCTCAGGAAGAGTTAATATCAACTCGAGGGACAATTACGGCCGGACGCCGCTCTCATGTGCCACAGCGCAGGGGCACCAGTTAATCGTCAAGCTTCTCCTGGACTCAGGGGAGGCTGATATTAATTCGAGGGACGATAACGGCTGGACACCATTTTCACGAGCGGCATCTGGAGGGCACGAGTCCATCGTCAAGCTTCTCCTAGACTTAGGAAAGGTCGAAATCGATTCGAGGGACAATTACAGCCGGACGCCGCTTTCACACGCCGCAGAGTGGGGGCACGAGTCCGTCGTCAAGCTTCTCCTGGACTCAGGAAAGGTCGAAATCGATTCGAGGGACGATGACGGCCAGACGCCGCTCTCACACGCCGCAGCAGGGGGATATAAGTCCATCGTCAAGCTCCTCCTAGATTCGGGAAAGGTCGAAATCGATTTAAGGGACAATTACGGCCAGACGCCGCTATCACGGGCCGTAGTGTGGGGACATGAGTCTATTGTTAAGCTTCTCCTGGACTTAGGAAAGATTGAAATCGATATAAGGGACAATGACGGCCGGACGCCGCTATCAGAGGCTGCAGCGGGGGGGTACGAGTCGATCATGAAGCTTCTCCTAAACTCAGGAAGGAAGGTCAAAATCAATTCGAAGGACAATCACGGCCGGACGCCGCTTTCACACGCCGCAGCGTGGGGGCACGAGTCCATCGTCAAGCTTCTCCTAGACTCAGGAAAGGTCGAAATCGATTCGAGGGACGATGACGGCCAAACACCGCTATCACGGGCCGCAGCGCGGGGGTACCAGTCAATCGTCAAGCTTCTTCAGACTTAAGCAATCCACTACATCCACTCTACTGACGAGTTAGTGGAATTGGAAGGAGTGAATTAGTGGACGAGTCTATTGTGTCAGCAAGTTAGCAGCTGTTAAAAGTGAAGCTGTTCCCAACCCCCTTATTTAATGGTCAACGGCAATATAGTGATGATTAGCGCCGCCTCTACTAGAGAGTATCCTAAGTCAAGGGAGAGAAGAGAAGGAGGGAAAAGGAGAGGGGGTCCGTCGTAGCTAAGCTAGGCTCCCCTCCTCACATTATATAAGTTAGCCGAGTGTCTAAGGCAGAATCAGGCTCAGCCCGATCTATTTTTTTATTCACTCTATTTATTCTTAAGTAAATATTTACCCAGATACTGAGAATAACATACACGAAGACACTGGCGATGACTGTCATTTTCGAGGACCATATTTAAGAACGTAAGAGTGGTCCCCCAGCTAGGTCCCGTCCGTGTCATCGAGCCATCAATAGGTGATGTGTTTGGGAGCAGTGCACCAAGCGGGGCGCTTGTTGGAGCCCCGGGTTCAACTCCGACATCAGGCCCGCTCGGCACCCCGCATCTGCTCGGTCCCCTCACCTGCTCTTGTTCCTATTTCTGGGCCCCCTTGTTCCCATTTTCGGCCCTCAACACCGACATCGTAGGACAGCAACATCTTTGCGGGATTTGTGTGCGGGGAGGCCTCAGCAGCTGAAAAGGACCCCAGTAGCCAGGCGCAGCTTGTGAGGCCAATAGAATTGCTGAGTATTGGGGTGTGCAGCTGCGCCAGGTCAATCGCAGGGTTCTGCCGTGTTGGAAGTGGAAGTGCAGGGCAAAACAGGTGAGGAGAGAGCCATCCACAAGACGAGGTTGTGCCAAGGAAGAGCACTAGTTACTTATCGACTTCCTCTAATCGGTATTGTCTCCCCAGCCATTCGATAACCGGCATAGCGGCCGCCAGTAGCATGGCAGTTGCTAGTCCTAAATGCGGGTTCACCCGTTATCTCGGCGTCGATGTCCGTAATTAGCCGCCTCACCACACCTTTGATGTGGGGCACGGTGCGTTGTGGAAGCGTCGTAGATGCTTTGCTAATCGACACCAGAGTCAAAGACGCCGCTTCTAGATAAGCGAGCCTGGGCAGGACGTTGCCCCGGCGGTGGAGGATTGGGGGCACAGTATCGCACTTTGGCGGATAGGTCGATGATGGCGATGACACTTGCAGCGAGTCCTACCGCCTCGGCCATGGCAAACGACGATATTTTGACGGTAAGGGAAGCGGTTTCGGGTTGGCTTGCGGATCAACAGCCCGAGACGAGAGACTGTGTGGAGGAGGGAGGGGCTCTGTTAACGGGTACTTCGGTGAATGCCTAACCAGGCTGTGACGTGGCGGAGTCGGGCTTGGATCCCTGCGGAGGAGGCAAACGCGCTTTGTACGTTCCGTAATGCTGGGTCAGGCACAGCACCTCCCTGTACGGTACGGGGACCAGTTCCACGAGGCCGCTTCGCTTGCTCCCATCCTTGCCCGTGGCCAAAGCCTCCAACTACCCGCGAAAATCGGCCTTAGCGCGTCTGCGAAGCGATAGGTCATTCGCTAATCGGCGAGCACCCGAACAGTTCGTGGAACGTGAATTCTGAGCTCACAGCCTGATTGTGGTCTCGGACGCAGGACGCTCTGCAACCATGAGGGCGCCTCGTTGCTGCCTAAATTACATGTATCTGCACTTTGGGTATTAAATACTGCCTCCCCCCCGCGCCCTCCGACAAATTGATCCCAATCGATCACTTCATGAGGGAATCAATCAGGGCGCCCGATTTCTCCGAATTTATCAAGTGGTCAGAGAAGGACACTGTCAGCAAAGGGGCGCGGTTGAGCCTGGTCCTTATTTTTCACCTCGAGTCTTTTTGCCGATAAAATGAGTGTCGGCGTCGGCGTCGGCGACTTCATCAAAATCATAGAGCTTGTTACTCAGGCTCGGAAACGGTTTGTGGATGCTCCTAGCCAGTATAATGACATATCAAACGAGTAGGTCAATGTCGCGCTAACCCTGCATGCACCTACTCACTTATACTTGACTGGTAGTCTCAGAAACTTCTCGAACGTCGTCCAAGATATCGATGTCCTGTTATCTGGATGCGAACCTGGGCCCGAGCAGCAAGCAAAACTACAAAGTATCAGGAACGACTCCACCAGTCTTTTAAACGATTTGCTCGAGAGACTTGACAAGGATAGAGAAATCGGGGCTCGCAGCACGAGTACGGCCCAACGCGTGAAGAAGGCTTGGAAAAGGTTCAACTGGGACCTAGTTGACATTCAAGATTTTCGAAGTCGGATATCGTTCCATCTCACACTACTCATTAAACTTGAGGGACAGCTATCCAGGTACTTGAAAATATTCCTCTTTAAATTCCAATGGGCTGAAAGGAGCATAGTCAAAGGTCCTCCAGAATTCAACAGGACGTTCGTCATCTCACCGAGCGATCGAACCAACAGGAGCGACATGAAATACTCAAGTGGATTGGAACCGCTGATCATGGCTCACGTCAAAGCGAGGTGTATGATGAGCATGAAGAGGGAACCGGCGAATGGCTTCTATGCTCTGACGAATTCCGAAAATGGATCGAAACCAAGGAAGAGGTGTTGTTCTGTCCAGGTCTTCCAGGAGCGGGGAAGACATTCCTAGCCTCCATCGTGATCCGCCATCTTCTGGACCTCTTCGGGAACAAGAGCGATGTTGGCATAGCATATCACTACTGTGATTTCAGACGCCAAGACTACGAGAACGCTAGTGTGATTCTCGCGAGCATCCTCAAGCAGCTTGCCCAATGTCTAGGCTCTTTGCCAGACGCGTTGAGCACTTTGTATGACAAGCACAAAGAAAAGGAGACTCGGCCATCATTCAAAGAAATAGCTAGTGCGTTACAGTCCGTGGCGTCTCTGCATTCCCGCGTCTTCGTAGTTATTGACGGTCTTGACGAGTGTCCTGCATGGAGAGAAATTCTCGCCCAGCTCCGAGGCTTGCAGGGAGTAAATGCCTTGGTAACCTCTAGGGATATCCCAGAGATTGTTAATGACAAGGAGTTGGAAGGAAGCAGTGTCCTCGAGATACGTGCGAGTGATAATGATGTTCGCAAATACCTTGATGGTAAGATGTCAAAGCTTGGTAGATTCGTCAGGCGTGACCGACAACTTCAAGAAGATATTTGCAAAGCAATTTTAGGATCGATTGGAGGAATGTACGTTGCTTCTCCTCTTATAAAGCGACGCCATCGAATGTTAACATGACCCTAGGTTCCTTCTTGCCCGCCTGCATCTCGACTCTTTAGCAGATAAATTGTCTGTCACGACGCTCAGAAACGCACTCGCAGCCTTGCCAACCGGGTCATCAGCATACGACAAGGCCTACCTGGCTGCAATGGAGCGGATAGAGAGAAAGTACCCAGACCACAGAGTGCTCGCCAAGGACGTCCTTGCATGGCTTACCTTTGCAAAGAGACCGCTCCAGGTCGCAGAGCTCCGAGAAGCTGTTGTCGTCAAGGAAACAGACTCGAATCTTGACGAGGAGAGTCTTATCGACATCGAGGACATGGTTTCTGTCTGCGCTGGCTTGGTGACGGTTGACAAACGAGACCAGACAGTCAAGTTAATCCACTACACGACAAAAGAGTACTTGGAGCGGACGCGAGCAAATTGGCGTCCAGATGCTGACGCTGCAATTTCAACATCATGCCTCACTTATCTCCTATTCCCTGTCTTTGACGTTGAGTTCTGGGTGGTGGACGAGGATTCGCTAGGTGAAATGGCTGATAGGCAGCTCTACCCGTTGTTGAATTATTCCAAGGAATATGGTGCGCTGCATGCCCGTCTCGCCATATCCGAGCCACCTTCGGTCACTCGATTCTTTTCTTCAGAGTCAAAAATGCCCGGAAATTGGTTGCTTTTGGCGGCAAAGCATGTGGGTGCACAAGCAGAAGCTACCGCGGAATGGCTCATAGAACGAGGCGCATGCATCGACATATGGGATGCAGAACGGAAAACCCCATTGCACTATGCTGTGCTCAACGGCTGGAAACGATGCGTCCAGCTGCTGCTACAGAGAGGAGCGAGTCTAAGCCCTGACGTCGACAACATGACTCCGTTCCACTACACCGTCAAAAACGATGCCGAGGAGATAGCCCAAGCTTTCCTCGACGCTGGAACACTAGTAGATACGACAGTGACGAGAGACATCTACATACCCGGTTATCGACAAGGCAGAGTTGTCTATGTTGCGAGAGATGGTGCGCAAAGCCCCGTACGAGAGGCCCGCACAAAGAAGGGCTTGACTTGTCTACACCTCGCTACCTTGACCGGTAATCAACGGATGACCACGTTCTTGCTGGAACACGGTGCCAATCCAAACTTTCCTTCGGACCATGGCGAGACACCACTGCATCTAGCGCTAAGGATAGATTTGTATGGTCCGGAATGGCCTGGGATTGTGGACTTCTGGAACGATCCAATGTTCCGAATCGAGGTTGCACTCGATTGTGTGGAATTGACTGATAGTGAGGACGAATACTGCTCAACTCAGGCTTGGATCTACGAAGCCAGGTCGGCCATTATCAGTCTTCTTTTGAGACATCCTGAGGTCGATGTCAATGCCCAAGATGATTTCGGCATTTCTCCATTGCACATTGCAGCCCGTGGCGCAGACTCCTCCAAGTCCTTAGTCTGGGAGCTTATCGAGAACGGTGCCAACATCTTGGTGCGCACAAAGAATGGCGAAACACCATTGCATCTCGCTAGCCGGAATGGAAACCTAGACGTTGTTACTACCCTCCTAACACTTGGAGCGGATCCCATGGACGGCGATGTCAACGGAGTCAATGCTCTGCATTACGCGGCACAAAATGGGAATCTAAGAATAATACAGAGTGCAGTGAACCACAAGCCGGACGCGTCTCTGGAAACATTCCTGAAATCGAAAGACAACCATGGACAGAACGTGTTGCATCATCTGTTGAGCAGCAACATTGAGGTTGACATTACTGTCGTCGACTATCTCCTGAAATGGTCAGTTGGCATCAATGACCTTGACAATGCAGGAATGTCGCCGATGGCTAAATACCTCAGGGCGTTCGTCCTCTGTGCAGGCGATGATGAACCAGAAGTGTTACGTCTCATGTTTGAGTGTGGTGCAAACTCAGCTTTCGAGACGGAAGATGGTTTGGGTTTAGCGCACCTGGCCGCTGGATCCCACAGAGTTTCTGTGAGCTTGCTCCAAACACTAGCAAGCTGGGGTGTGGATCTAAGAGCTGAGGATAAACAAGGGCGAACTGCCCTTCATTATAGTGCCATCAAGGGCAATCCGACGGAAAGCATTCTATGTTTCCTTTGCGACGAAATACGATTGTCTGCAGGGCTTCGTGATGCACACGGGAAGACACCGTTAGATTATGCAGTTGAGATGGGACAAAGGGAGCATCACCCGAATCTTTTTGAACCCGACCGATGGACTCGGACAGAGAAGCTACTGCGCAGGTTACAAGAGGAACTATAACAAGGAAGTTTATGATATTTTGAAGACGTTCAGAATCAACTCCAGCTACAGCGCGCCCGTGTTGTTAGACAAATGAATATTCTTCTGGTAAGCTTGACTGCCAATCCCTTAACAAGTCGCGATGGTGTCACCTGCCTGGCTGAGGAAGGGCAGCGCTGAGACATACCGCCAGCGCAACTCAGAACCGCAACGACGCACACTTGAGCCACAACACGAAAACGCCGAGCCACAAGGGTGATCCAGCCCTCGTGCCCCTAGTCCAGCCGCATCGAGAACGTCCTCATGCATAATGGTGGCCACAACCCCCGAAGCAGAGGAGGAACCCAAGCACCCAAGACCTGGCTCTCCAAGGAAGCGCCGCATCGTCCTCATCACGCGACCTATTGAGCACGAGTAGACGCCCGCGAGCACGAAGTGGTAGAAAGACTCTCAGGGTCATTCAAGCTAATGTCGGCAAGGTCCCCCCAGTCCATGACTGTGCCCTTGCATTGGCAGACTCCGAACGATACGACATCGCCCTCTCGAAGTCAATCGTTGATTGCTTAATCATTCTCTAGACTTCCCGATGACCAATTCCCAGCTTAGTTATTTTTCAGTGCTCTTTGGTCCATAGGTGGAGATACATACTGGAGTATTCGTCATGGCGTATACACCAGATTGGATCAGTCATTCAAAGTTACTTGTGGGGGCCTGTGTTTCTTCTAGGATTTGCTAATGCATATATACAGCCACCTTGCTGCGGTCTCTAATTACATTATGTCCCAGGTGGTCTTTCATACCGGAGAAACCACCCAAAGTAGACGTTCCCGCTGCACATGTTAGTTACTCCCTAAACCTAGTCAGCCCCCTATCCTGAAGCTATGCCCAGCATGGGTCGATGTAACAGTGTGGCATCATTAATTCCCCTATCTCAGGCTCTGTTTCTACAGTCTATCGCACCGGCAAGTTTCCCCTTCCTCTGACGATCTCAGGGGACAACTAATGGCTGAGCCTGGGAAACGGACATGTATAATAGCAACTAGTTCCCTAATTGATTGTAAGCCACCGGGTGCAATGAATTGTGTGTGTGTTCGGTAGGCCGACCAAGTTAATCACTTCTTAGCATGCTGCAGATCCTAGACTGCTTTATGAGCTTCAGGTGTTTTAGAGTTGGTTCCGACGAGTAGGAGCGAACATACACGACTATCCGGCATATGCCTATCCAGCCAGTCGTGGATACTTGCGATGAGCTAAAGGAAGTTGCCAGTAGGGAACTCGAGCCGCAGGTTGGGATAATGACGGCGCGTGCGACCTATGCAAAAGCAAGGGGCATCAGGCATTGCTGCCAATTGGCTGCGCCGAGACGGATGAGCGTGGAGAGGAAGTACGATGGAGAGTACTGTCAAATCCATATCGACCTGAACAAATCTGAAGCCGGCATCAAGATTTTCTCCAAGAGTGGGAGAGACTCAACCAGCGACCGCATGGGAATTCATCAGGCACTGCGGGACAGCCTTGAGGTTGACACAGCAGGCTGCAAAATCAAGAAGCGGTGCATCCTGGAGGGCGAGCTGCTGGTATGGAACGATGACGACGGGAGAATCGAGCCTCTCCACAAAATCCGCAGACATGTGAAACGATCGGGACGGTTTCTTGGAGCAGCTCGAGATTCGCCCGTCGCATCGAGCGAGCATCTCATGATCATGTTCTACGATATTCTATTACTGGACGACATCGTCTGCGGCTTAGAGACTCATGATGAACGGCGACGACGACTTCAATCTCTGGTCCTCCGCATTCCGGGCCGGACCGACATCGGGTCTCGCGAAGTAATTGAATTTTCGTCTCTCGACGCAGCGGAACGGCTCAGTGAGACATTCGCTCGAGCCATCACACAACGGTGGGAAGGATTCGTGCTCAAAGGTTGCGACGACCCATACTTCTCATTCAATGGAAGCAAGCCATTCATCAAGCTCAAGAAAGATTACATCCCAGGCCTTGGTGACACCGCAGACTTCGCCATTATTGGGGGACGCCGCAACGCGAGAGATGAGCATGAGCTCGGCATTGGTAGTCTATGGTGGACGTCATTCTATATCGGGTGCGTCGAAAATAAGGACGAGGTCTGCCGCTTTAATGCCAAGCCGAGATTTCGCATAATCGATACGGTCGACAGACATGGCATCTCGAAAGAAAACATCACGTACCTCAACCGCCATGGATATTTCACACGAGCACCATTCGCCAAGTCTATGTCCGAGTTCGATGTCTTATTCGAGCCCGCACGGAGGCTGCAGCCAGTGGAGCTATTCAAGCATCCGTTTATAGTAGAAGTGGTTGGTGCTGGCTTCGACAAGCCCGCGAATGTTGGGTACTTTGCTCTGCGATTTCCACGAGTGTTGAAGGTTCATGAGGATCGCTCGTTCAGGGATACAACCAGTTTTGGGGAGCTGCAGGAGATGGCCCAAAGATGCCTCGAGGTACCGGATGGTGGAGAACAGGAGGAGAAACGCTGGCTTAGGAGACTTCGAGGCTACGAGCACCTACTCGACAGATCAAGGACTAGCTCTCCCAGTGACGACGCAGTTTCTGTCGCAGATATCTGTGAAGGCAGGCAAAACAACAGACAACAGGAGAAGTTGGGGACGGCTGTTGAGTCTCAGTGCCTTGATAATATTTCCCTCGGCGCACCAAAGCGGAAGATAGCTCCAGAGGTTGCCTGGTACGGTAATTCAACCGTCAAGCGAGCAAAGCAGGAGTACACGAAAGAATCGGTCCTGTGAAGAGAGAGTGCCGCGAACTTTGGGCTCTGGACTCTGTACAGTACATACTGTAAAGCCGGGGTGTCGAAGGAGGAGGAGGAGAAGGAGAAGAAGAAGGCCGCAGCTGGGAGGCCGGCAAGGGGGCCGCTCGCTACAGGGAGAAGAGAGTCGAGTTCGGCTGGGTTCCAACATCGAAGATAATTGCAGACAGAATGACAAAGGCCTTACCCAAACAACGGCATGCAACATTCATTAAGATGCTTCAAATGGAGGACATTTCAGACCAGATTATCCTAGAACAGCGAATGGAAGCTATGAAGGACCAGATGGTGAAAGCACGCAGCCAGAAGGAAGGCAACAGCCCTGACAAGGAGGCAAGACTCGGATATCGAGGAGGGATGTGCAGAGACCCAAAAGGCAAGTTATAGGGTAGCCAAGTCCTTGGGAATGGCCTCCGCTAAGGGGATGTGTCACGATGTGTATTTGGGTAGCTAGGCGTGTACATGGCGTGTGACTACTATAGCAATATCCTTCTAGCTACTTCTGCATAAAGGATGTACAGGGACTCAGAGAGGGGATCTGACGCAAGCAAGAACATACACACATCCAATCAGATGCCTCACAGAATAAGAGCTCGTAACCCAACGTGCCCTCTTCTCAGTGAAGATGGCGCGTCGCTGGTTTGAGGACGAGTATGCTAGGTGGCAACAGGACCTGTTACCTACGGATAGCGACATCCGTGATCCGCGTGAGTATTGGCATGCGCAGCGGTTCAAATATCCCAGGCTCTCGCGAATGGCCATGGACTTCATGACGGTTCAGGCGATGAGCGCCGAGTGCGAGAGGTTATTCTCGGCGGCAGGTTGCAGTGACGCCTCTCCGGAGTCCGCTGGAGGCAAGCACGATTGCTATTTGCCAGGTGCTGCGGTCATGGCTGCAAGCGGGCATCGTGGAGGAAGTTGATCCATGTTGAGATCCGTCGTTTAACGATCAATGGCTATTCCGATCCATTGGTGGCTGGGATGTGGATGTCTTCTTGTCGATAGCTTCCGCTGTTTAGCGCTAGTTTCCTTCTTCTTTAATCAACACAACATGCTCATTTCAACAGGTTATGAGCCCGGAAAAGCCACCATACAGCTGAGTATCCTCCTAATCATGATTTCCAATATAACTTGAATAGCTCAGCGCTTCCCCAGTCTATTGACGTTTTCTGCCTTTGGACATTATACATAGCAGATGAGTACTGTATAGGACGCTCCTATACACTTTACGTAGATTCTCTCTACACCATCCCATAGAGAGCCTAACTCGTTTGCAATCAAGTCCTACATCTAGGCCTCATACCTCGGGACCATTTTTTGGTGGGCGCCAGTAAAGGTTCAAGCTTTGGTCTGATAGCTTCGCGGGCCGCGGACACACAGCCTTCGGCTGAGGCTACCCCATGCACCCCATCGCCGCTCCAATGTGCATGGGGTGACGTAGTATTTTAAACCTATACAGTGTGTGAAGTAGACGAAAACAAAGTGTGTCCGAAACTGGCTCATCTCATCTAGCAGCAGCCCCCTGCTGATCCACTCTTAGGTGCTACCAGTGACCTTCACCAGCATTCCTTGCCCTTTCGCGCCACGGAGCACCAGCGCCGCCGCCGAGCTTTGCCCTCGACCCCAGTAGACCTGATTGTCCTAGGTCGGCTTTCTCTTTCTTTTCTTGTCATCGTCCAGACCCCTTGCCAGCTGCACAGCAGACACCGTTACAGTGAATCCCGACACGAAGCTCAGCACGGTAGCCACTTTCCAACTCGAGGCGTAGACCATAGCCGCTGTGATCGACGTGATAACACTGACGGCTAGGAGGCTTTTGAACCACCGGAGCTTCTCCTTGTCTATTTTCGGCATATCATTCTCGGCTCGACGCTTTTCATCGTTTACCATGGGATACAGCATGCAGTAGGCGGAGAGAACCTGCAGGAACAGCTGGCTGAGTAACGCCCAGAAACCGTCGTCTCTATGAAGCCTGTCGCGCTGGGGATCGCATGCGGGCTCGCGCGATTGTTGCACAGCGAAAGCAAGCATCATGCCGCTGAGGAGAGTGAATAGCAGAGCAATTGCAATGAGTGCGTTCCACGTAAAGACGGCGTCGCGTAGGCGTGGCCGATATGATCCAGATTGGGATCCCTATTCCTTAGCCATATATTCAATAAGGACATAAATCTAGCTCAGACTGTTTCACTTACGGCCTAAATGGCACAATCGTGTCTCCGTTAGCCATCGGTTCAGTGACGAGGCATGCCCTGCTCGGACCGGGTTCACTTACATCCTAAAGGCCTCCGTCAGCTATTGATTCAGTGAAGACATATGCCCTGCTCTGACTGGGTTCATTTACCAGCTAAGTAAGGCTTCCATCAGCCATCGACTTAGTGAAGAGACATGCCCTGCTCCGACCGGGTTCACTTACCAGCTAAGTAAGGCTTCCGTCAGCCATCGACTCAGTCAAGAGACATGCTCTGCTCAGACCGGGTTCACTTACCTCCTAAATAAGGCCTCCGTCAGCATCGGTTCAGTGACGAGGCATGCCCTGCTCCGACCGGGTTCACTTACATCCTAAAGGCCTCCGTCAGCTATTGATTCAGTGAAGACATATGCCCTGCTCTGACTGGGTTCACTTACCAGCTAAGTAAGGCTTCCATCAGCCATCGACTTAGTGAAGAGACATGCCCTGCTCCGACCGGGTTCACTTACCAGCTAAGTAAGGCTTCCGTCAGCCATCGATTCAGTGAAGAGACATGCCCTGCTCCGACCGGGTTCACTTACGGGCTAAATGCCTCCGTCAGCCATCAACTCAGTGAAGAGACATGCTCTGCTCCGACCGGGTTCACTTACCTCCTAAATAAGGCTTCCGTCAGCCATCGACTCAGTGACGAGGCATGCCCTGCTCCGACCGGGTTCACTTACCAGCTAAGTAAGGCTTCCGTCAGCCATCGACTCAGTCAAGAGACATGCTCTGCTCAGACCGGGTTCACTTACCTCCTAAATAAGGCCTCCGTCAGCATCGGTTCAGTGACGAGGCATGCCCTGCTCCGACCGGGTTCACTTACAAGCTAAAAGCCTTCGTCAGCCATCGACTCAGTGAAGAGGCATAGTCCTGCTTGGACCGGGTTCACTTGCCAGCTAAGTAAGGCCTCCGTCAGCCATCGATTCAGTGAAGAGACATGCCCTGCTCCGACCGGGTTCACTTACAGACTAAAGGCCTCCGTCAGTCATCGATTCAGTGAAGAGGTATGCCCTGCTCCGACCGGGTCCACTTACCTCCTAAATAAGGCTTCCGTCAGCCATCGACTCAGTGACGAGGCATGCCCTGCTCCGACCGGGGTTCACTTACCAGCTAAGTAAGGCTTCCGTCAGCCATCGACTCAGTGAAGAGACATGCTCTGCTCCGACCGGGTTCACTTACAGACTAAAGGCCTCCATCAGCCATCGATTCAGTGAAGAAACATGCCCTGCTCCGACCGGGTTCACTTACAGACTAAAGGCCTCCGTCAGTCATCGATTCAGTGTAGAGGCATGCCCTGCTCCGACCGGGTTCACTTACCTCCTAGATAAGGCCTCCGTCAGCCATCGAGGCATGCTCTGCTCCGACCGGGTTCACTTACCAGCTAAAAGCCTTCGTCAGCCATCGACTCGGTGAAGAGGCATAGTCCTGCTTGGACCGGGTTCACTTACATCCTAAAGGCCTCCGTCAGCTATCGACTTAGTGAAGAGACATGCCCTGCTCCGACCGGGTTCACTTACCAGCTAAGTAAGGCTTCCGTCAGCCATCGACTTAGTGAAGAGACATGCCCTACTCGGACCGAGTTCACTTACTCTCTACAACCGTTCCCCAATCAGCCATCGACTCAGTGAAGAGACATGCCCTGCTCCGACTGGGTTCACTTACAGACTAAAGGCGCGTCAGTCATCGATTCAGTGTAGAGGCATGCCCTGCTCCGACCGGGTTCACTTACCTCCTAGATAAGGCTTCCGTCAGCCATCGACTCAGTGAAGAGACAAGTCCTGCTCAGACCGGGTTCACTTACCTCCTAAATGAGGCTTCCGTCAGCTATCGACTTATTGAAGAGGCATGTTCTGCTCAGACCGAGCTTACTTGCCATCTGTAAATATAGTTCTGGGTGATTCGGCCCAAGACTGCAATTTGAGGCAACTGCACCGCGGTTCTGCGCTCGAGCGAAAGAGCAGTCCCAGCCAGATGCTGGATCTGGCGGGAACAAACGCGAGTAAGGCAGTTGTTCTATATTGCTTGTTTCCAGGTCAGATGACAATGTTGACGTTCGATCCGGGATGGCTACGCAGGGAGCGGGAAAGGCTGGATGAGGTTGGGCATGAACACATGGGAAAAAGGCCAGGGCGGTGTGCAGCTGAAAAATAGCGAGAATCTCATTGATGTGGCTGTGGGCTCGGGGGAGGAGTGAATGGACGTCGATCATGCCCGAGTTTGCCTGACAGAGCTGAGCTCTGCCGATCGTTTCCGGCGGTTGGACCCATGTTCGCTTCAGCTGGCAACGATGAGGCTTAGGGAACTAGTGATTGTTGGCAGTTAAAGCAGCCGTTTTGGTGATGGCCTGCATCGGCACTCACCCTATTCGAGGGACGGGTTGCAGGAATCAGGCGACGCACCCCACACAGCCCGGCAAGTCACGGGCGTGGTTGCCGATACGAGCTTTAGTTACGTGCTAGTGTGTGGGCAGGACGCTGGCATATTGCCATGCCTCCTCTCCTGTTCTTCTTACGGCGCCATTTCCTGGGCAGCGGAGAGTACCGTAACAACTCTGTTAACTCGAACGCTTAGTGGCCCCCACAAAAAGCAGATTGAACCAATCAACTGAGTGAGTCATGCATATTCTGCGGTTAACAGTGGATTATGGACATAAAGATAGGAACGCTAAGTGTTTGAGTTAACAGAGTTTTTACGGGTACATGCGCCAACTTCGCACAAGCAAAGGAAACAGCACATGCACATATATCTAGGGCCTCCACAGTATGGGTGCAAAAACACATGCCACGTTGCGTTCCAGTCGAGGAGGGCGTCGCCCGCTCGTGCCGGGATTGCTCCATCTCATGACGGGTGGTACGCGTCGGACCGTGGTTCTTGGGCGAGCCTTTTCCGCGTCGGCGCTTGAAAGTTGGATGCCTGCCAGGCATCCAACAACACGTACACCGCCGCCCTTCTTCCCACCTGATCGTGTGCAGCGGCCAGGCAACGATCCTTGCAGAGTGCGCCCAGCCAGGGCAGACAGCAAGTAGTTTCGTTCTGCCAGTCCTGACCGCCTTGTCCTACCGAATCCATCTTGGCATTGTAAGTATGTGTGTTGGCAGTAGGTTCAGGTTCAGGTTCTATTCCTACTCGGTTTTAGCCGCCATTTCTCGGCAGCCATGCCCGGTAAGCGGGGTTTGACCAACGGCCGAAGCGCTCCGGATGTTTATCCGTTACGCCCCACTTCGCCAACGCCATTTGGCGTTTGACCAGCTGTCTTCAAACTTCCCACTTTTCCTCCCCTACCTCTATCCACAACAGGCTTCCAACCTCTTTAGATCGCGGTTCTAAATACTAATATACACATGCTTTGAGGCCCCTATAAGGCGAGGTATATGCCTCATGTATGGGTCCTTCTACCTACAGTCTCCCCCTAGTGCTTGGCTTCGTCTGGTTACGGACTGATCCTGAATTGCCCAAGGATCTGGGTTTGTTCCATGAACTTGACGACCTTTGCTGCTACTTTGCGCTCGCTCAACAGTGTCCGGAGATTTTGACGTCCTGGAAATTGGCCTAGTTCCTGGTTTCGAAGCGTGGTGTGCTTCCTGCATTGAAGTAGGATGTGGGCTACTGTCTGCCGTCCTTCGCCGCAGTTGCATCTCGGATCGGTGACCCCTGGCACTCTTCGTTTGAAGAGAAAGTCGTTCATCCCAATCTTTTCCGTCCGGAGTTGGATGTAAATGGCGCTCTGCCTCTTGCTGAAGTGTCCGGTGATGGTGATCAAATATGTTACAACGGTGGGGGAGTAAACCAACCTGCCGCTATCGACCCAAAAGAGGACATATGGGAGGTCGAGGCACTGCTTGCTAAATGGAAGCAAGGGAGGCGAGTTCTGTACCTTGTGAAGTGGAAGGGCTTTCCCGACGAAGCCAACACATGGGAGAAACGAAAGGATATAAGTGTTGAGCTGGTCACCAAATTTGACACGGACTACTTGGACCGCGGAGGAAACCATGTGGGAGTGGAACTGCTTGACCAACGAATCCGCCAGGGAAAGGCTGAGTATCTTGTAAGATGGAAAGGCCGTCCTGACTCTGAGTGTTCTTGGGAGAAGGAAACGACCGTTAGTCGCCAGCGGATTAAGCAGTTTGCGGAGCGAAGGTTAGGGAGTGAGCTAGGACTTTGAAATAGGCAAGAAATGGCTGTGGATGATTTTGTGACTAGGTATCTCCAATCGGGGCAGCTCTTTGACATCATACGGATGAGAGTCTATTTTGAGGCAAATTAGAAAGCGCTGCCCTCTTTACCATATTAGACAGCCCGGAAGATACTAGGTAAGCTTTCGGACTGTGTATCATATCAGATGATCTACTAGAGCTTTTACGCGCCGGCCGGAGCTTGAACCGGCTCGTCGACGAGCTTAACCAGCGCCGCCGGCGGGGCCAGAGCTAGAGCCAGATACAGGTGCAGGTAAGGACCCCCGCGCCCGATGACCCAGGCCCAGGCCCTGGGACCAGGTCTGACTCGGGGCCAGGGCCATCAGGGACGCTAGACCTGGCTAGGGAGGAGGCGGACCGCCCCTTGTCGACAGTAAGTCGGCTGTTTAGTAGGATCTTTATATATAGATATATATATCTATTTAGAAGACGTATTTTTAAAGATTAAAGAGCCGTAGGATTAGTGCATTGTTATGTCATAGTCCTTGTAGCAGAGCCTAGGCCGCCCCTGTCACCTGGCGAACTGAGTCTCCCAGCACTTCGAAGCGGCTCGTTAGTAGTTCGAAGTCGTTGCTAGGAAGGAAACTTATCCCCCAGTTTTCGAAGTTTTAAACCCCCAAGTAGAATCCGTCCTGGTGTCGAATGGTAGTGGAAGATTGCACCATTCCCTTCCACCTCAGCTCTAGCCTAGAATCACGGCTGAGCCACGCACCCACTGCGGCGAGCTATTACATGCTTCATTGCCATTGGCAGCTGTTTACACTTAATTCTGACTCATCTTCGTGGCTTGGCGCACTCTGCTTTCAGCTGGCAGAACTTGTAACCAGGCTTTGCAAAACTGATGGGTAGAGGCGCTCTGGTCATAGCAGCGTCATGACTCGTCTCAAGACTTTCAGCTGACAGTCAGCTTGCGGTATGCATTCCGGATGCTGGCTGCACATCTCGGTGACTTGCCGCTGCATTATGCTATGCAACAGCTTTCGGCTGGCAAAACCTGCGTCGTGACTTGTCTCAAGCCTTTAAGTTACCAGGTCATCGCGTGTTATGCTGGAAGGTTATGCTGGAAGGCATCCGTGAGGTTCTGTTGATTTGTGACTTTTCGAATCCATCAGTGAATGCTCTCCAACCTACTCTGCCCGGCGCATCCGTCATTAATTCCCCCGAGCTCACTTGCGCTGGCCGAAGGCATGTGGGCGCCTCCGTCGAATATGTCTTTCGCGTTTAGTGTCATCCCCCTGAGCGCTTTCTGCGCAGGATATACAGACGTAGTTTCTCTTGGAAAGCTCCGAGGCTGTGTCAACGATGTCTGGGCAGTCGCAGAGTTACTTCGAAAGGAATTCCAACTAGAGGAGCCTCGCATCCTCACTTCTCCCCTGACCCAGTCAAGCTTCACGAGTCCCACTGAGCCGACAGAGCCGTCAGATCGTCGACCCACGTTCGACAACATCAAGAGGGAATTCGACAGCGTGGCAGAGCAGGCTGTTCCTGGTGACCTTTTCTTTTTCCACTTCTCTGGGCATGGGGCACGGCTGCAACCGACAAGCAAATCGCCTCCCGGGAGGTCGACAGACCCATCCCTGATGACGATGGACTTTTGCTGCGGAAAACCCGCGGTGAGAGGATGGCAGCTGAACGAGTGGCTGAAAAGGCTCAACGAGAAGAAGATTCGGACTATTGTCACACTCGACAGCTGCCACTCTGGCGGCGCCTGGAGGACTGGGGAAACCTTTCGAACTCCAAAAGACTGGACGAACGTCCCCAACCTTCCCGCCGACGAAGAGGCAATCACAGAGACCGCTGTCGAGCTGCGGACTGATCGTCAGGCAAGCCGCGTAGCCTCCTGTGGAGTATCCTCAGCCCAATCCCAACTCAGAGGTGTCAGCTGTTGCTCAACGATACCCGAGGCCGTTCAATGCTTCTTTACATACAGTAACAAGATGACAAACTGAGTGACGATATGTACATAGCATCCCTATTTACCCCCGTCCATTTGATCAGTGTGTTGACCCGGTCGGATCTATGCCTCGAATGTCCACTGCGTACGCAGGTACTAATGCAAAATTGAGGGATGGTGCACTGGACGGTGTTTTGGTTCACAGAATGAGACGGAAATAATCTCTGGATATCATCAGTTCAATCTGATATTCGGTTCCCCTCAGGCCGAAGGCAGACTAACAGGGGCCTAGTTCATGATGGTACCACGTCCCCAATTCGAGTCTCTCTTGCCGGTCATCGATGTGTCGAAAATTGAAATAATTCGACACTATAGGGCCAGAAGCTCGACGAGGATCCATCTCTACTATGCGTCAGTCATCAACCACGCATGAATTGCGGCCATACCCACCAATACCAGTACTCTGCTGATCGAAACCAGCTGTCGAGTTTCTTCTGCGTCTGATCATGTTCCAGACAACCAGAGCCGAAGGAGGCAGGGAAACCACGACGGCAAGAATTCCAATGAGAGCTTCTGCTGATACAATCATTGTTGGGTTTGGTATAAGATGGTATGCCAGGTAGGCTATTGTGCCGGAAATGTATGAAGGTGCTTGGTGATTATGTGCAAGTCTCGTATTGACGGTCTTGGACGACTTATTTGTAATTGAAAACTCAGTGAACAGCCTTATATAGCGATAGTAGCTCTAGTATTGGTCCTGGTCCTGGGGCAGACCGATTGTAGCTCTAGTTTTGGGGAGTGAGCGCTGCGAAAGCCCCGCCAAGCATGAGGGTTTTGGACTCGAGCCTGTCAGCAGTCGTGATCTGGGCCGAGTGGGATTCGACCTACGGCATGGCTGCCGCGACAAAGCACAGCCAAGTGCTAGCTCTTATGAGGGTTTCGGGCAGGGCCAATAGCTTCGGAGAGGATGCTGGAACAATCAGCCATCGCCTTGACCCCACGGATGAGGGTTATGGATGCTGCCAATCAGGATGTCCTATACCTACTTTGTCCCCACTTCCACAAGATTAGTGCTTATCCCACCATATTAGTGTTGATCCATCGGCGTTCTTTGCTAGCTCTCATGAGGGTTTCGGACAGGGCCAGTAGTTAGCTCCGGACAGGGTGCTGTGACTGAGACAACCAGCCATCGCCTTGACGCCACAGATGAGGGTTATGGATACTGCCAATCAGGGTGTTCTATACTCGCTTGGTCCCACCATATTAGTGCATGGCCCCCCACCATATTAGTGCTGGCATATCAGTTGATCATGTCGCCGTCGGTATTCTGCGAAACATTAAAGGCAGCCTTCGCCATCTAGTCTTCCACCTCTTTGATCAAACACTCACTTCATCATCTCTTCCACTATCAGCAACATGAAGGACCACTGGTCTCCTTACAAGGACGTAATAAAAAACCTTTACCTCGTTGAGGATAAAACCCTTAATGAAGTAATAGATGAAATGAAGACTACATACGACTTTGACTACAGGTATGGATTCGGATTATATATGTTGGAGTATCCCTAATGTTTGTTAGTAAAAAACAATACGAGCGCCAACTCAGAAAATGGGGTTTCCGCAAACACAAAAAAGCATCCGAGTGGCATGTTGTCGGTCATAAAATTCAAAAGCGGAAGCGAGCCGGAAAAGAAAGCGAGATTTATCTCCACGGTGAGAACGTTTCAAAAAAAGCTCGCAGAGAAGTCTCGCGTAATTATTTCCCTGCCCCCCAAGAACAGTACGGTCAAGGTATGTCACAACTCCGAGACTCGGGTAGTTTTGACACACTGAACACCTCGCAGCCCCGAGTCCAAGAACACCAGCAGGGTTCTATATTTGTTCGCCTCGCTACAACCCCATCGACGTATCCCTCCTACCAAACCTGCCTTGGTTCCAGTTCCAAAGATTCCTAGGACCAAGAGGTATTTGAATCCTGATTTCATCACCGCAACCATCCACTAAAATAAGGACAGACAAGTGCACCCGAGATCTAGCCTCAATCGCTCACACGGTATTCTCAAGCCGGACCGAATTCCAGGCCATCCAACGGAGTAATGATGAGTCCGACCAGATTAACGGCGCTTTCTCTCCGTGGTCAACATGCCTCGCTGTTTACCAAGGAAACTCAATTCGAAATATTCATTCGCGTCTACGAGCGATCCTCCCAGTTGACTTGGATGCTGAAACCTCGACAGCTGGGCAGCTGGTTCTAGCGACTGATCTGGCTACCGCCATGCCATATATCAACGTTGTTGTGTATTTGTTATCGAATAACCTCTTACTAGGGGAAGCACGGAACAAAACGATCGAGCTATTACGTCAACAGAAGGATTTGCGACTCCTTCATTGTCTTTTATCGATCGAAGGACCGACAACAGAGGCCCTGGCCGAAAATCTTTTCATCGATGCCGTGCTTGCTGAAGATGGCATAATCCTTCCAGCAGTTTTAAGCACGGGCACCAACCCAAACAGAATGACAACACAGTTGACTGGCTCGCCTCTTTCCTACCTAGCAAGGAAAAACAACACGCCGCTAGTCAGACTTCTACTTGATGCTGGCGCTGATGTCAATGCTCTACCAGCTGAACAGTATGGAAGAACAGCGCTACAAGCAGCCTGTGAAGGAGGGAATCTCGAGCTTGTTCAGATGCTGCTTAATATCGGCGCTGATGTCAATGCTCTACCAGCTGAACAGTATGGAAGAACAGCGCTACAAGCAGCCTGTGAAGGAGGGAATCTCAAGCTTGTTCAGATGCTGCTTGATGCTGGCGCTGATGTCAATGCTCTGCCAGCTGAAATGGATGGAAGAACAGCGCTACAAGCAGCTTGTGGAGAAGGGAATCTCAAGCTTGTTCAGATGCTGCTTGATGCTGGCGCTGATGTCAATGCTCTACCAGCTGAACAGTATGGAAGAACAGCGCTACAAGCAGCTTGTGGGAAAGGGAATCTTGAGCTTGTTCAGATGCTGCTTGATGCTGGCGCTGATGTCAATGCTCTACCAGCTGAACAGTGGGGAAGAACAGCGCTACAAGAAGCTTGTGGAGAAGGGAATCTCGAGCTTGTTCAGATGCTGCTTGATGCTGGCGCTGATGTCAATGCTCTACCAGCTGAACAGTGGGGAAGAACAGCGCTACAAGCAGCCTGTGAAGGAGGGAATCTCGAGCTTGTTCAGATGCTGCTTGATGCTGGCGCTGATGTCAATGCTCTACCAGCTGAACAGTATCGAAGAACAGCGCTACAAGAAGCTTGTGGAGAAGGGAATCTCGAGCTTGTTCAGATGCTGCTTGATGCTGGCGCTGATGTCAATGCTCTGCCAGCTGAAATGGATGGAAGAACAGCGCTACAAGAAGCTTGTGGAGAAGGGAATCTCGAGCTTGTTCAGATGCTGCTTGATGCTGGCGCTGATGTCAATGCTCTACCAGCTGAACAGTATGGAAGAACAGCGCTACAAGAAGCTTGTGGAGAAGGGAATCTCGAGCTTGTTCAGATGCTGCTTGATGCTGGCGCTGATGTCAATGCTCTACCAGCTGAACAGTGGGGAAGAACAGCGCTACAAGCAGCCTGTGAAGGAGGGAATCTCAAGCTTGTTCAGATGCTGCTTGATGCTGGCGCTGATGTCAATGCTCTACCAGCTGAACAGTATGGAAGAACAGCGCTACAAGAAGCTTGTGGAGAAGGGAATCTCGAGCTTGTTCAGATGCTGCTTGATGCTGGCGCTGATGTCAATGCTCTACCAGCTGAACAGTATGGAAGAACAGCGCTACAAGCAGCCTGTGAAGAAGGGAATCTCGAGCTTGTTCAGATGCTGCTTGATGCTGGTGCTGATGTCAATGCTCTACCAGCTGAACAGTATCGAAGAACAGCGCTACAAGCAGCTTGTGGGAAAGGGAATCTTGAGCTTGTTCAGATGCTGCTTGATGCTGGCGCTGATGTCAATGCTCTACCAGCTGAACAGTATGGAAGAACAGCGCTACAAGCAGCTTGTGGGAAAGGGAATCTTGAGCTTGTTCAGATGCTGCTTGATGCTGGCGCTGATGTCAATGCTCTACCAGCTGAACAGTGGGGAAGAACAGCGCTACAAGAAGCTTGTGGAGAAGGGAATCTCGAGCTTGTTCAGATGCTGCTTGATGCTGGTGCTGATGTCAATGCCCCACCAAGTTATATTAGTGGGGTAACAGCGTTACAAGCGGCTGCCATCCACGGTTATATTGGAATCGTGCTGCAACTCCTCGAACATCAGGCCGATGTCAATGCGCTAGCCGCTAATGTATATGGCAGGACCGCTCTAGAAGGTGCTGCGGAGCATGGTCGCATCGACACAGTGCAGCTACTGCTTAACGCTGGCGTCAAACTCAGTGGGCAAGGGCACGCACAGTACAAGATGGCGATGAACTTGGCATCCAAGCATGGACATCTCGCCGTTAGGAAGCTCTTAGAAGCGGGTAACCCAGAGTCTGGGAATCAATATCGCTCTGCTGGGTAACAACTAGTACCAGAGTTATCAGGCCTGAAGTCTTGGATGATGATGGGAAACAAAAACGTATATAGTTACTCTAGCTCCCCCCAGGGATAGCCCATCGCTTCGTCCATTTTCTCTTGCTCCTCCCAGGGACAGACTGTCTCGACCAGCTGCACCCCGATTATACCGATCACACGGCTACCAAACCGTGTCGATCGCTTTGGAACGCACGGTAGTACCTTCAACTCCCCCGTTTTCTCTGGCTCCTCCCAGGGACAAGCCATCGTCTCGGTCGGCCACAGCTCGCTAACTAGCCCATGAGCTTCATTCCAGTCTTCAGGACCCCCTTCAGAACTAGTTTACGGTTAGCAATCATCAACAGAGCTAGCCATTAGTGGAACCGTACCTAATTACAATAGCATAAGGAGCAAGCTGGGAAGCTCTTAAAAGAATTGCGCACACCACCAAGTCATATGGTTTCCGGCCAGTCTTGCATAAACCGTCTCCGTGGGAAAAGAAAAATGTCTCATGGCCACTACAGCTGTTTTCGATATTAGCGTACATTGTTTCATCATATAGAGGCTGTCGGGGGATAATTACCTATCACCAACACCATCGAGCCAAATACCTTGCTTCACATCGAGGTCGCTTTCGCATTGGACACCTGCTGCCTCTATAATTTGGTGACTGTCCTCGACTAACTTCGGCATGATGTTTCGCCAGGAGGCAGGGCCAACTATGTGCCAGCTATGTGTATACCTATGGAGGAAATTAGCGGTCACTAAAAATTGGGGCTTGGGTTAACTTGGCTTACCCCATGCTTAGTTGGGTCGAATGTTTGCTTTGGTGAGAGATGCAAATGTCTTTGTCAAGTCGCTGGCGATACGGAGAGAGAAGGTCTTTATATTGGCATTAGCGGCCCCCAAAGAGACTCCTGCCAAGTCAATCAAGGGAAGGAAATGATCTGACCGTTTCACAATAATCCCTCGCAGGAAGGCTGTGTGACTCATACAACCCACCTCTAATCCATGCACGTATAAAGACCACCATCTGTTGGCTTACTTGGCACAGCCAAGCTTCGTCACGAGCCAGGTTATGACAGCACTGCCATTCCAACATGGGTGGGCCGGAAACAAGGACTAAAAAGGTCCTGCAGAGGCAGTGATTGGGCGGAGTGATACGAAGCGAGGTCACGCCAGGCTTGCCACCCAACGTCCGCCAGGTAAGTCGGACGTGGCCAGTATGTACAGACTTACATTGACAATGTGTTGAGTTTGTGAGGCCTCCTGGACTGTTGGAGCCTGTACGTATGGACTAAGTATGGCTCTCCAGGGGTCGGCGTCCATGGTTGAGGCAGGGCACCGCCATTAACCATGCTTCCCCTCACGATCAAGGGGCGAGTGTTGGTTGATTTGGTTGATCCTACCCAGATGCTGCTTCATTAGCGACTTGAGACGTATCAGAATGTTGTGCTTGGATGTTGTTGTCGGTCTGATCGGCGGTGAATAACATGTGACACGGTAGACTGCATATCCGAACAAACAGGTCACTATAAGACGCGGCCGGCTTGAGTTCTAGTTTAAGGCCTATATCCGATGAGGCAGAAATGGCGGATTCTTTTACCTCGGGCGTTTGTAATGGCTGGGATTCTGCCTTACCAGTTACACACCTTCTTTATGGATCAGGAAGCCCGGGGTCATAATATCGCCTGACTAGAGACTGATGAAAGTTGTCTGATTACCGGTTCTTAGACCGTATTTTGCGCCAGTTACGGAAGGTTACATGCTAGATGACGGCAACTATTCCCCTGTGCTAGTTACTATTGGGCCTACTTCTACAATTGAATGCTACCCATCCCTATCGTCGTTTATGCAATCCTTATTAGAGGCTTGTTGTCGGGGTTTAAGTCCGCAATGCATGGTGGCTGTGCTTATCGGACCTATACCATAAGTAGACGATGATCTGACAATTCCTTCAAGTCCTACGGGCCCAAGTTTCAGTTGAAAGTATGAGTTTCTCCTATCAACTTTCCGCCAGCCCCTGCCCTGAACCCTTCCATGTTAACAAGATCTAAGTAACAGCAAACAACCTGAATCAGAATAATTCACAACATCCACTAGAATGGGCAGATAGACATGACTCGGCTCTTAAGCGATGAAACTCTGGCTTGAATGGCTTTACTTCACTCAAGACCTCTAGTTGAGATAGCCTCCCATGCCTGTATTACCTGGGTGCTTAAATTATTCTTTACCCCCTACCCCCCACCGCCAGGGTAGTAGATGCAGGATTCTCAAACTCCCCAGTATAAGCCAACATGAAGACGAAACAACGGGTCATGTGCCGCTACACAATATATCCATAACGGGGTGGTTCCGAACCCCTATCTGCTCTTTGTCAGGGGTTGAATCGAGGCATAGTTGTCAGAGTACTTTGTATCCCGGCACAAGGCATCCCGAAATGCAAGCTTCCGGGTGGGAGAGTGCGCCGAGCCCCTAACAGATGCGCAACACGTGTCTAAGTCGAGTCTAGAGGGCAGAAAGGAAGGACCACCCGGGGTTATAGACCGGCTTTAGGCACAAGTAAAACGACGCATAGTCTCTTCGGTTATCATTCTAAATATGGATGGCAACTTCAAGCTCCCCTAGGTAAAGATTCCCCTCACATTTAGCATCGGAGAGCTACATGGTTCGGCCGACGCATGAATGCGGCCTTTCTAACAGATTGCGTAGCGCTGTAATTCGCAATTAGGAGGTACATGAAGAAGACTGCAACCCACCATCCATGGCTGCATTGCCAAGCCCAGTCTCGATCCATTCATGCATAGCTCGAGACATCTGGGGTGGCAGTGTAGTATCTACGACTTCATCTTGAGTCCGGCCCTTTAACCGCATCGATATATGCACGACCTCCATCGAAGGGCTACCCTGCTAGAGAAATCCGAGCATCCTCTTGCTAAGTAGTTAATCGCCAGGTTGTATAGCAACTAGGAGTATTATAGGTGCGCTTACGGTTCTGGGCTGCTTGGTTCTCGGATACACCGTCTACCATGATACATCGTGTTTGGGAAAGCTGATAGGGTTTGGTTACTGGGAGCCAACGTCCCGCATGGGAAGTTAAGGTTTCTCCCTCTAGTCCTGAGTATCATTATGAGGAATCTGATGTACATGAAGGAATCACCAGTCTACCTCTCACATAACCCCAGATTCATCTCAGATAGGTGAAAGTTCTGCCAGCTAGGCAGCATCGCAGGCGCAAGTTTCTCAAACTACCTGGTCACAAATTACAGTCCAGATTCTTCAACATGGGAAAGGCTCGCCGGGGCCTAAATTCGGGGACGTTGTCCAGATCTGGGTCCCTTGCAGGGGTCTGCAATCCCCAAAGTGGGCCTCTCAGGCACCTCAACCCAAAGCTCAGCCGGCCTCAGCCCAAGCTCGGTAGGCCTCAGCCCGAGCTCAGCGACAGCTCAGCTTAGAGCAGCAGGAGCTCAGCTCTAGAAACGGAAATGGCTTTTGGTGTGCTTGAGTTTCGTCTCCGAGTATGGCATTCTCATTTCACTCTTGCTCCCACAAATCACCTTATCTCGAGAAATCACATATCAGAGAGTTGGAGCAGGTACTAAGAGAACAATACGTTGTTTTAGACCTCGATTAAGTACTAGTAGCCCTAGTGACTCGCTGAGTAGAGTAGGTACTAATAGCTCCTTGATGGCTCACTAAGGAAAGGGCTACTATTGGCCGCCTTCACCTTAACTTATGTCTGAGCCACCGGTAGCTTCTTGGGCCATCGCCAATGGCCCCACTTCTGTCATTCCGGTTCTCTACACTCGTTTCTCCTCATCTTCACCCTCGCTTGACGCTTCAGCTGAGCTCCCCTCCCCGTCTTGTTTTTGCCTTTGGAAATGCTGTGGAACCCTCCTCACAGCCAAGGGATAGACTCTTTCCTTTGACAATAAGCAAGTGCACGGCTGACGCCAGAGTAATAAGACATACAATCTGAGCTATTGGAGTGGGGAATGAAGGATCGGTAGTAGAGTTATAATCATAGTGCCTGTTTTTCCGACGCAACACGACGTAAACATCTGCTTCATAACGACGACTCATCTGATCACATCTTTTCATTAAACGTTGGGTTGCTCGGGCAAAATTTTCGTTTCCACGATCTCGCTTTTTTGGCGAAGGTGATGAAGAAGGCGAGACGTTATTCATCGTAAATGGCACGGTAAGATGATTCTGGATGTGACAGCATGCAAAGTTAAGATGTTTGATTCGACCCTGACGGAACTTGTAGATTTGACTAGGGATTCCAATCTGGATTATGAATTTACCAAATCGTGATTCAAGCTTCGTAGAGTTGAACTTATTAATCAAGGCCACTGGGAGGCCGAAGGACCAGAAAATGTCCCGATGTTCCCCGGAATGTACGGGTGGGGTGGCGGAGTGGAACAAGGCCCTTAAACTGGGTCCCCGCAAACGATTTTTTGGGCCTCAGCAACTCTGTCCAGGGCTTCAAACTCTTGTGTGCAAGGAAAGTAGAAAGGGACCAAAATCTTTCTAAATTTTACAGTTTCGACTCATTTATGTAAAGAATATAGTGAATGTCTTCTACTTGTGAAATGCTGCTGTTTGTACATATGTATGTTCAAATTTACTTTAGAATGATTGACGCCGGATAACGATCTCCATGCTCGCGAGCTGCATGGTTGGCAAAGTGTTCGCCAGTCCCGAGAACTGCCTGACAATCGCCATAGGGGCAATTAAACGGCATTGCGATCCTCCGAAGATGCTGAGAACGAATATGCCGTGCCAGACTATCGACACGCCATTTCCTTTGCCGCTGCTCCTCACCGACTTCTGAATCTCGCCATCTGCAAAAGGGACATGTCCGTAAAGCTCCCTGTGAGCCTGGGGTGTTTGGAACGGTCGCACCTGTAGGAATATTATGTTTCACTTCCAATTCCAGCTGAGAAGAAGTATAGGGCTGATCATTGATGGGTAGCGTTGAGGTCTGCGAATTAGCCTTCATGGACTTGCGTGGGGCCTGTGGGCGGCGTGGACTTTCCCGCCGCTTGCAGAGCCGTGTAAGTGCCGGGATGAGTTTCATTCGAAGTTTGAAAAGCTCCTCTCGGCTGCTCACATCAGCGGCTTGAGAGAACAAGCGCGCCACTTCAGCTCTTTCCTCAAGCTCATACTGGATTGTCGACGGTGCCAATAATTCGGACGGCTTGATGCCTTGTAACTGCTGGTCGATTTCCTTGGCGTATATTGTCTCGTGAAACTCCGAGATAGCGCGTTCAAGACGTTTCGCCGATAACGTCTTCCTCAAGCTCTCAACTCTCTTCCGATATTTCTCATATTGCTTAGCAACACCGGCCTTTCTTGCAGCTGTATAGGATGGATAACCTTGCTTCTTGAATCTTGCCATGGCTTGGGATCGTTTCCGCAGATACTTAACTAATTTGGGATCATTAGAAATCTCGTCTTTTTGCTGTTCAGTCAATTTGGTTGGCGCATTCCCATGGCGGACGAGCCGGCTCATCAAATTGACAAAATCAGTCTGCGGGTCGCTCCCGAATGCAATGGCTTGGGTGTCTGCACCAATGAAATCGGTCATGTAATATCGCACATAAGTAGACGAGTCTCCTAGCCGGTGACCCATGGCCTTGTTCCGTTCCTCGGGGGTGAGCGCCTCTGTAAACGGTTAGTAGAGTTCAGTTATTGGCGAAGCTCCCTCCTTACCGTTTAGCTTTTTACCAGAACCACGGCGAATGTCATAGAACTCGAGCCTCTTAGCATAGCCCAAGGCTCGACCAAGGCGTATCAAATCACCCCTTGTTTTACAATACTTCAGAGCCTTCTCGAGAGACACTTTCAAGCCATCGACATCGCGGAAAATCGGTCGTCCTCTCCATTCCTCTTTCCATGGTATTTTCAACCGATCCGTATGCGCCGGAACAACCATCTCATAGATTTGTTCAGGACTGGAAAACTCATTGAGAAATGCCCCATCGGCAAACGCTAAAGACAGCATGTGGAGTATAGGATCATGCAGAAGGGTGTCTTCTTCGTGGAAGCCGAAAACCTTCTTTTCGGATACTCCTGCTGACTTCTTGACGTGCACCAAATTCACCACCAAACCAAGACGAGAGCGCTTGCCCCCACGTCCCGGAGGCAAAAGCTGAAACTCGATATCCTCATATAGGACTTTTCCGATGAGGGCATCAGGCCGGGTGGTGGTAGCGCCAGCAATAATTAGAATCAACGCGAGCTGCACACGGAGTCTTTCATGAGCATACACGTGATCATCGCGAACATAATGATAGTGAAGAATCAAGTCCAAGTCCTCAACAAAAAGTCCAGACTTCTCTTTTTTGGATGTATCCAGGTCGAATTGAGGCGTAAGCGTAGCATGAATCCACTAGCAATATCGATTAGTTTCTGAGAGGACTATAATAATAAATAGAAACTGACATTACCGATGTCATAAAGTACGCCGCCATCCATCCATCGAGCTGTCTTCACAGCATATACCATACTGATGACATTCCAGTAGGTCATGATAGAGGATTCTTTCTTGATTCTGGAGTGTTTTACTCTCCAATGCAAATAGGCTTTGAAAATAGACGCCTTGCATGCTTTTAGCGACTCAATGGGGTCTCGTTTAGTCGCCTTGCAAAACCTATCTCACAGTTTAGAGTCAGTCCAGATTCTCCTAGAGGTTAGGAGGAGTGCCATACTTGTTCCATCTTTCTTCTTCTGGGTAAGTCATTTTCTTCGTATTTTCGTCATGGTTGGCCATTGTCGGTCCCTCTGCTTCATAGTGATCAATCAAGCCGTTGTAGTATTCGGCTACTTCATTCGAATCTTCTTCGGCGCTGGCATATCCAGAGTCCATATCCGAGTCTGAACTAGAATCGGAGCCGAAGTCGGAGTCTGAGGCCTCATCGGATCCATCAACTGACATAAGTGAATTCCTCTGGTTCTTTTTAGAACCTGGACGAGCATTCCGTGAGGGTTTCCGGAAGGAATCACCATGGTCACTCTCAGACTCAGGCTCACTGCCATCCGAGTACTCGAATACCAAGTCCTGGGCATCAGGTGTTGCGTCTGTACGGTTCTGCCCAACTTGGGTTTGACTGCATGTTTTCTGGATGGATGTCGAATGATTTCCGGTCGAAGCTCTAATACGAGGTATGTTGCGTCGTTGCATTGCCCGTCTGGGGAGGTTGGAGGTTCGAGCCATGATGATAGTTCAGTATGCTCATCACCAAGCATCGCAGGTCATGGATACAATAGATATGTGAGAGAAAATATGAGAGAGAGAAGAGCAGGACAAATGGGAGTAAAACAATAAAAGATAAAGTTCAGGCGGGGGGGAGAATGGTTCGGGATTATGGCGCAGGGGTCGGCTGAGGGAATGAAGGTTCATGGGATGGCTTGCCTTACCCACAAGGATGAGCCAGGCCCTGGCGCCCCTCGCAGAGCAGAGCACGGCTGGTATCACACGTTCAACACTTGCTGGTATGTGCTGTGGCAATAGAGGACAGGTTGATATTACTGAAGCTGAGCTACTGTACACAATACTCTACGTAACAGGATTTGATGGGACAAACAGAACCAACCATAGCTCTATAGTCTGGATTGGACTGTTGTCTGACATGAATGGGGATAACAATTGGGACAAGAATTGGGACGAGTAGTGAGGGAGACATGATATGGGACCTTTACTAAAGAGGTAGGCGGTCAGGATGGGGACAAGTTCTGGGACACCCCAATTGCGTAATTCTACGAATCGAGTAGGCGGTCAGAGCTGGGACAAGTTTTGGGGTCCTATCAATTGGGTAGGCGGTGAGAGAGGGAGCCATCTAATTAGGTAGGCGGTGAAAGAGGGTTACTTTTAGTTCGGAAGGCGGTGAGCGTTGAATCTGCTTTAGGAAATCGGTAAGCTTGGCTTATGCAGGGATGCCTTACAGCGTGGGCCAGAGAACGTGGAGAAGCCGCCGAATCTGGCAGCAATGACCTGCCGAAATGGGTGGCATTTTCGCATGGAATCACTTACTAGTAGTAAAATAGATAGTGCGAATTTCATACTACTAGCGCTATAAATATATATAATTTAAAAAAATTCTTAAAAATAAGATATTTTATAAATAAGTTAGGTTAAAAATCTTAGCTATTTTAGGCTTAGTTTAGATTTTGAAGATTTTTTTTAAAATCATAATTTAAAGTGAAAATCTCACTACAGCGCTCGCTTATTAAGTACGTTATTATATATATATTTTATTTTAAAGTAAAGATATAAATTCAATATTTAGAAGCTAGGAAAATGGCCTGTGTATAGTAATAGTATTTTAATATTTATAAAATACTCTTTTATCTTTATTAAATAGATAATAGACTTAGCTAATATAATTATATTTAATTATATATAGTTTTTATAGATTAATCTAATTATAAATAACTATATATAATATATATAATAAGCGAATGCTGTAAATAAGCGAGCGCTATACTAGGATTTACACTTTAAATCGCGATTTTAAAAAAGCTATTAAAAGTTTAAACTAAGCTAAAAATAGCTATACTTTTTAAAATAAGCTAATTAAGATACGATCTATATAGAAAATAATCCCTATAAATTCTAATTTATAGGAACCTAGGTAGATACGAAAAGTGAGTCTAAAAAGTACTCACTTTTTATATCTACCTAGGTTCTAGCTATTTAAGATTTTTAGGGATTATTTCCTAAATAGATTTTAACTTAACTAGCCTATTTTTAAAATCTTAGCTATTTTAAGCTTAGTTTAAACTTTTAATAGCTTTTTTAAAATCGCAATTTAAGGTATAAATCCTAATATAGCGCTCGCTTATTTATAGCGCTCACTTATTTACAATACTCGCTTATTATATATATTAGTGCTTTATTATATTAATTTAATTATTAAAGCACTATTATATTATCTTTTATATAGTTTTATATAAAGTTTTATATATTTAATTAACTTTTTTATAATTCTTATTACTTACTATTTATAATTATAATAAAGAACTTTTATTTTCTTATTAAGTACTTATTATTTATTACTATTTATTATAAACTATTATATATTATAATAAGCTTATAATAATATCTTAACTTTACTTTCTTATATAATACTCTTTTTTAAGTATATTCTAATATTCTTTACTTTTACTCTAATATATATAATAAATGAGTTAGAAATACAAGTAAGTTAGAAATTATAAAATACACTTTAAAATGAAATTTTAGAAAAATTCTTAAAAAATTAAACTAAGTCTAAAATAATTAAAATTTTAAACCTAGCTTGTTTATAATACATATTATTTTTAAGAATTTTTTTAAAATATATATACTTATAGTACTAGTAATATAGAATTCGCACTGTTTTTTAACTATTTTTACTTATAATAAGCTTAATAAATTTTTAAAATTCTTTAAAAAAATACTATTTTATAACTTTTTTTTTAATTCATTCTAAAAATGTGTTTTTAGATCTTAATAAGTTTTATATCTAGTTTTAAAAAATCTAAAATTGCTTATTTTAACTATTGTGTTAAGCAGGGGGATAAGAGGGACACTACTACCCGAAGTGACGGATGCCATTAGGTAGGCAGGATGTGAAGTAGAGTGAGAGTGGATATGACTTGCAAAATAAAACAGATAAAATGAAGGCCAGAGCTGCAATTAAGTAGCTAGCTAAGAAATGAATTAGATATTCTAATTAATTAAATAAATCTTATTATAATAATATTAAAAACTATTTAATAACTTAAAAATAAAGGTAGGCAAGAATATTATTAATTGCTATCTGTATTTAAGTTATTTTTGCCTTTTATCTTAAACTAACTCTCGTTATCCTTATTAATAGCTTTATTAAGACCAGTATTTAAATTAGTTAGCTAATTAAAATGTTTAGGCTATTTTAGCTAGTAGGCTCTCAGCTTTAACACATTCCTCCTTATATGGTTAGCGCTTTGTCTTTATAAGCCTAGAGACTGCGGATAATAAAGAGAAGAAAAGCCTTAGTAAATAAAGGAAATAGTAAGAAAAGAAAGATAATATATATAAGTTTAATATCTAAGCATAGTTAATTAATTAGAATCTAGCTTATATTTATTCTTCTAAGATTATAGTAATTACTAGAGAGGGTCTGAAGGGAATCTAAGTACTAAAGTTATATTAAGGATAGTAAGTAAAGTCATAAAGGTGTCTATAATAAGAACTCTTTAGTAAAATTAACTATAGGGTGTATAAAGAGATTAAGAAGTGTTTAATTAAGTAGTATCCTTTAGTAAATTAGATAATTGAGATATATTAGTAAGTCTAGTAAGTGTAGAAGCAGACAGCAGTAGTGATCCTTAGGCAGGTCTTAGAAGCAAAGTATGAGTCAATTTGCATATAGTAATATAATTAGCCTAAGAGGGCCTAGTAGGAGGAGGAAGAGCTAATCTTAACCTTAAGGTATTTATAATAGTGTCTTATTAAGATAGGGAAATTAGACTATTTAAGACGAAAGTAATAAAGCTTCCTATTTGATTAATTATATATATCTATTAGTAAGGGGCTAGGAGTAAATAGAGGGACTTAGTAGTATGTATAGTTATAATATAAGTAGGGGTATTAATATCGTTTTTCTTTACTGCTTTTATAGCTTCTTTAGCTATTAATTTAATAATATAGACTCTTTTAATTCTATTTATAAGTACTTAGTTAGGAATAGCCTTAGTGTAATTATTAGTATAAATAATTTAACTATTAGCCTTCTTTTTTAATAATATCCGTTTTATAGTAATGTCCTTACTAGTCTTCTTCTGCTTTTTATTAATAGCTTCTTTATTTAAATTGTCTGAATTACTATAATTATTACTGGCTGTTAGAGTAGGGGTTATATAAGGCAGAACTATCTAATTAAATAAATCTATAATACTTAGGCTGGGTTTAGAAGCGAATAGTAGAATTAGAAGAGTTCTAGAGTATTAGAATTTTAAGGTTATTACTAGTTTTAGGTCTTATACTAATTGGTTAATGAGTTCTTAGTTAGTATTAAAAGTGTATAAAGCAGTTATATAAGATTTAAGTAGGTTAGGGGTTTTAATAATTTAACTTAGTTTAAAAAGGGTAATAGACTTTTTAAATATTATAGTATTAGTAAGTATAATTATTAATTAAGAGTCTTTAGTCTAGTTTTTAATAGTAGGAAAGTCAGTTTACTTAATTAGTTAGTAATTGCTTAGTTTAGTAAAGATAATAGTAGGTCCTTTAAGTAGTAAATTGTAAATAGAGTAGTAAGAGAAGGGTATAGAAGATACTGCCTTACTATACTTATATTTAGTAATAGTGACTTTTCTAAACCTAAGTTTATTATAAATAGCTATTAGGAACCAGGTCTTAACCCACTCCTAACTAATAAAGAGAGTAACTTTAGATAGCTTAAGTAATTAATTAAATAGACTAATAAGCCAATCTCTTTATAAGAGAGCATATTCTCTTTCTACTAGTCGCTTCCTAGTGCTTAGAGTTACTGAAGATAGATTTATATATAAATAGACCCTAAGTCTTATAGCTCTAGTTATACTTTGTAGATTTAGAAATATAAGGTAAATAGCTAAGTATTTATATTTAAAACCACTTAGTTAATTAGCTATAAGAGTGTAGAATATATTAAAGTTATATAAGTAGCCTATTTTAGTTAAGACTAAGCGCTAAGTATAAGTAAATACTTTCTAGTAGTTAAGTAAAGTATGGCTTCTTAGAGTATTATAATAGAAGACTTAGCTAAAGCGTTAGTTAAAGATATATAATGCTTAGTAGAAGTCTTTATAGTTAATTAAGCTAATTATAAAACACTACTTAAAGATATTCTACTTAATAGTATAATAGCTAGAATTATAATAAGAGTTTAGTATATATTTAATAATAAGGTCTTTAGAAAGTAAGCACTTATATATTCGATTAATTAGATCTATTATCTTTTTAAGTAGATTTATTATAATTATAAGAGCACTATTTAAAAGCAGGGTTAGAAATACTATAATAATATCCTCCAGTCTGTATATAATTATAGTTAGAAAGTCTCTAAGTCCTTTCTTACTAGCTTAGGCATTATTCTATAGCTTTTTATAAAGGTCCTAAAGGCAAAGAGTATACTCTTTTTAAAATACTCTAAAGAGCATTATATTATCCTTATATAAGGGTTATATTAATATAGCCTTTATATACTTAAAATCTTTATAGTTATTATATATATTGATTGTCCTTTTCTTATTAGACTTAGGCTATTTTATATAAGAGTATAATAAAGCTAGTTAATTAATTATAATCTCTTTTAGCTATTTAAATAAGGATGCTTTTAAAGTGTAGTAAAATAATCCCTTTCTATAGTTAATAATAGCGATTTCCTTGCTTTAAGCAGAATGGGCTTTTAGTAGGAAGTAGGTTTATTCATTATTAATAGGGCTGCTTATAGTAAAGGTGCTTAGTAAGAAGAAGATTAGAGGATTCATTTAGAGGAAGACTAAGTTAAAAGGAGGTCGTTTAGTAATAAATTATTTAATTAAATGAATTATAAAGTCATTTAATAATCTAATATTATAATGATAGTAAGATAAAGGAAATAGAGGGTTGTGGTTAAAGAGGGGGGGTTTTTACTATAATTAGTAGTAAGGTTTTAGGGATAGGTTTTTTTTTTAAGACTAGGTAGTATAGGTTTGTGTGTATTAGTAAGGCAGGCAGAAATAAAGGTAAGTAACTAGTTTAAATAAATAAAGAGATCAGAGAGCAGAAGGTTATAATAATAAGGTTCTTATAGTAAGTAGTAAAGAGAGGTTAGAAGTGAAAGCTTAGCTAAGAAGAAAGAGGGTTTCTAAGGGTATTATCTAGGCTAGTTTAAAAGCAGTGTTTAATTAAGTGAATATATTAATTAGTTATAGTTAAAGGGTAATGAGTTCTATAAATAGTAGCTATTATAAGAAGAGAGGTTAAGTTATATAAAAGAGAAAGAGAAGAGAGAGAAATAGCTTTTAAAGTCTTAAGTAGTAAGAGGTTGTTTGTTTTCCCTACTAGCTGTAATTTACCTAATATGCATTAATCTTAGTATATGCATTTCCTTTACTTTAAAACACTTCTTTTTCTCTCTTTCCTTTCTTTCCCTTTTTCTTCCTTCTTATACTTTATTAATATTACTTAATTAATTCATTAGTAATAGCTTCTTCTAACTTCTACCTTTCTAATATTACTAAGGTCTACTAAAGAGCCCTTTTTAATATATATATCTATATAGTTAGTTAGTTAGAAAGTGATGAATTCTCCCTTTATATTAGTTTGACTTAGAATAGTTATAATAAGACTTTATTAACTGAAAAGGAGTGAAAAGAGGCTTGCTTTATATTAATAAGTATTCTCCCTTACTTAAGATCATTTAATCTAATAATTCTATAGTTTGAAAAGCACTTTACTATCTAGATTTACTTATGCATAGCCTTTAATTATAGTAATCTCCTTCTCTTTATTAAGTTTACTCCTAAGAGAGAGTTATTTAATATTAACTCTACTAAGAAGTATATCTAAGCCTAGATTTATAAAGATAAGACAGCTAATGTAGTCTTAAAATACTTAATAAAATATATCTTTAATTGGCCTTTTTAGTTAGTATATATTCCTACTAACTTAAGCTATCCTTATAGGTATTTTATTAAAGAACTGTTCTATTAACCTAAGTATAAGAAGGCTTTAATTATTACCTTTTTTAAATATTAAAATCCGCTATTTTATAAGTATTATATTTAATTAAATACTTTAAATTACTCTATAACTAAGGAGTATTATATATAGCTATTTTATACTTACTAATCTATCCTAGGGTTTATAAATAGGAAATGTATGAATTATATCTAGAATGCTAATTCTTAATATAAATAGTCTTTTCTTAGTAAGTATTTAGCTTTTAAACTTAGTTTTAGTACTTTTCTTAACCTTCTATTTAGTATAAAGTGTTTTATTAATCCTAATAATTAAGTAATGAGTGTTCTTAACTATGCGAGCTGCTCTTGCATTTCTAATAAATTCCTCTTAGCTTAGGAGGATGAGTCTTTTTATAATAAAGCTATTTAGAATGCTAAGAAGCGTACTACTTAGGACAAGTCTATAGGCTTTTTTAAAGCTTAAGTCTTTAGTTTTAGTCTATTAGTAGTAGTTTAGAGTTAGATTAGTTAATTAACCTAGTTTGACTTATTTTCTATATATTAGACTTCTTTATTTAGTAGCTTTAATACTTAACTTAGTTATTATAGCATAAGATAAATAGGATCCTATTAGTTAGCTCTTTTATAATTAACTTTTCTTTTATATAAAGTGTGCTTATCTATTTATAGTACTATATCTAACTCACTATTCTAAGTAAGTATAGCTTTTATAGCTTTTCCTTTATCTTATAGTTCTAGAGTTATTTAATTAACTGGTTTATATACTTTATAACGTACTTAATAAGTGAGTGGGCTAAATAAGTGAGTGGGCCAATCCAGTTTTATACCTTAAAGTGCGATTTTTAAGAAATTCTTTAAAAATCTAAACTAGGCTTAAAATGTATATAATTTAAGTCATAAGTCCATTAATTTCATTATAATAATAAGAAATTTTCCTATATTTTTTAAAAAAAATATTTATATAGTTATTTAAGATAATCTTATTCACACTGTTTTTTTTCTTAATTTTATTTTTAAAAAGCTAAATTAATTTTTCAAAATTCTAGAAAAAATATCATCTACTGACTTTTTTATTAAGATATCTTGATTTAATTCCTTGAAATTCCTATATTTATATAGCTGATTTTAGAAAATTGAGAATTATTACTTTTAGCTGTATAGTATAAGTGGCCCACTCACTTGTTTAGCTTACTCACTTATTAAGTACGTTATTTAGAATAAAAGTAATAAAGCTTTCTATTTAATTAATTATATATATCTATTAGTAAAGGGCTAAGAGTAAATAGAAAGACCTAATAGTATATATAGTTATAATATAAGTAAGGGTATTAATATTATTCTTTTTTATAGTTTCTATAGCTTTTTTAGCTATTAGTTTAATAATATAAATTCTTTTAATTCTATTTATAAGTACTTAATTAAGAATAGCCTAAGCACTATTCGCCGGACTTTATGTCAGGATTCCCCTAGGCTTACTATACAAAATGTCCTAGTGGCCTAAGCATTATACTAAGTTCTCGCTCATACTGGGTTCTATATGGAATTGCATATGATTAGTGCTATAGGTTATTTTTATAGGGACTTGGGTTTAGGGTTATTGCTTAGTATAACTAAAAGCTGCTACTAAGTAAGATGAATAGAACTGTAAAAAGAAAAGAAAGGTAAAAAAGGGGTAAAAGGAAAAGAAGCAGGAAGAGAAGAAAAGTAATAAAAGAAAAGGTAAGAATATAGAACTTATAACTTAAGAATAGCTAAGTATAACTTAAGATCAATATATGCAATAAGAATAAGTAGTAATAGAAGAGTATATACAGCTTAATGAGGAGCATTAGGTATTGATTTATAAGCTGTACTATGCTAGTATCTGACTATGAGCCAGTATTAAATGGCATTTTCGCAGTTAACACTAGCTTAAAGGGCAGATGTTAGGCGATATTATTAACTATTTTAGTATAAGAGAGGAGCTAAATGATCTAATGCGAATAGTAATGCCTAGTGATAGTATAGAGCCTATTAATACATTCTAATTGCTAAGCAGTTATAGCTATATATAATGCTAATACTTGACTATAGCGCAGAAGAAGATAGCGTAGTACTAGCGAGAAGCTAGGCATTATTAGGAGATGGCTACTAGACTAGGATGGATGGAGGTAAAGCTCCAGTCATGGTTATATAGTAGGTATGCATAGTATTAGATCGTTAAGGACAGGAATATAAAGAGTCTAATATATACATAAGAGGCAATAGCTAACCCGAGCTAGAGAGAGAGTGCTATATAGCGCATGATTGCTAAGTATGTGGACACATTTAGTAAAGATAATGCTAAGCGGCTCCGGAAGGGCGATATTAAAGAGGGGTTGGATCGCGACTCGTTGTAGGTAAAGCGGCTCCGATGGGTATGGCACTTTGGGTCGCGGGATAAGCTCAGTATATTTAAGGCTGCCGAGTGGGTTAAGGCAAAGGAAGCAACTGGGCAGTAGTGGTAAAAGAGGTAGTAGTAGTAGTAGTAGGACGAGGCGGCGGCCTAAGAGTAATAGCTGTTAGTGCGGCTTGGCGAGAGCTTCGACCGAGAGGTTAAGCGTTATAGCTAGTAGCTTGATAGCGTACTGACGGAAATGCTATAGTGGCTTGTAAGCATTTTAGCCATTAATCCGTAAGGGGTGCCGTTCAGGGTTAAGGGCAAGCAGTCATTAATAGCTAAGTACTGTAGCATCGGATAGCGCTATTTAGGCTTCTGCTTATAGGCGTACTAGCTTAGGCGCGATAAGGCTTTTAAGCAGTAGGCGATCCGCTTTATAGACGAGTAATAGAGCTTACTATAAGACGTAGTATATAAGCTTAGTAATAAAGAGGCAGTACTAAGTAATTATGATAGTAGGATTAGTAGTAGTATATAGTAGTACTGTATAAGCAGGAGGTCTTAGGGTTATAATGAAGATAAAGATGAAGATGAAGATGAAGATAAAGGCGAAGATGAAGGCGAAGATAAAGGCGAAGATAAAGAAGGTAGTAGTAGTAGTAATGAGGATAAGGATAAGGATGAGGATAAGGACAGTAATAATATCGCTAAGGCAGCCCATAGGGATTGCAATTATAGCCAATAACTGCAGTTCTCTAAGGCCGCTACTAATAAGGCTGCGCTAGATCGAGCCGTATACTTATTTATAGTGGCTTCTATTAAGTAGCGGGTTAGAGGCAATGTATATGCAAGCCTGCTACTATGCTTTTATGCTATTATGAGCATATAGCAGTAGCTGCTTAGCTATAATGAACTGTATTTATATATAGGGATGCTTATTATAATACTATAGTAAGCTTAGCTCTTCTTTATTAAATCTGCGTTTAAGAGCGAGCTGTAGGAAACAGAGGAGGTTAATATTAACGCTATACTTACGTTCTAAAAGGAGTATGCTATATGGATATGCATTAGTATATATATAGTAATAAGCACTATTATTGGCTGGATAGTGTATAGAAAGGGATAGCGGCTTAAGATAGGCAGCCAGCTATCTATTTAGTAGACTGATGATAGTAAGGCATTATTCTAGAGTAGTGAGTGTATTAAGATTAAAAAGTTTACTAAGGTAGTATGTAATATAGTTACCAAGGCTGAGGGCTTACTAAATAAGATAATAGGAGGGGCATGGGCTAAGGTAGTTAATGAGGAGCTGTAGTCTAATATGACTTGCATTAAGGATGACTTACTGTAGCTTAGGGCGGGCTAGTCGTTTGTAATGAACGTTAAGAACGAATGGCTTGAGCCCGGGCCGGGCAAGGTAGTGCAGCTAATAGAGAAGTCAATATAAGACGCGGCTCGGGGCCGGTAGAAGCGGCCGGCGGTCTGGCGTTAGCTGCAGTAGCTGCGTTAGTTCTGCGAGGCGCTGGTTATGCTTACTTACATCTAGGGAGGGCAGCCCGGGCGAGGGCTGGAGGTGATAACGCTACGGCACTGCGACTCGTAATAGCTTATACGTAATGTGTTCGTACTCAATGGGCAGGTAATGATCGTTACGGACTGCGATAAGATAAAGGCGATCCGCGACAATGGCCGCAAGGTAGTGCAGTTCTTGCCTGACTGTATTAGCCGCATGGTGGTCGCGTATATCGTATAGCTAATGCTAGCTGAGCGCATGCTATAGCGTGAGGTCAAGCTCGCGGAGCTGCGCGGAGACTAGCTTGAGTTTATATAGTATAATAGTAACTCGTGAGTGTAGGGCACGGACTGGCTTAATGCTATAATAAGCCGGTTTATACAGGCCGGCACGGGGGTTTGTTTCAGAGTGGGGCGATACTGGCTGATAGTGATCGAGATGGGGCGAAAGATCTGGGGGCTGGTGATGAACTAGGCCGAGGTGCATATATAGTAGGATAATAGCGATAAGCATAATAACATCGAGGTAGACCTAATAATAAGCAAGCTAGTAGACTGTAGTAATAATTAGAATATTATATAGGATCTGCAGGCTATGTATAGGACCTAGGTAGCGTTATAGTACTATGCTATGTATATTAGACTGCTGGGGTGATTGTAGCTAGAGATAATTAAGACATTCTAGGAGATTAGCAGGCTGTAGTATCAGTTTCTAGAGGGGGAGGGCAATGGTCAAAGCGAGAGCGAGGGCGAGGTAAAGGAAGGCAGTAGAAATAATAACTATAGTAAGAGCGCTAGTAAAATAGTAAGCATGAAGCAAAAGGCAGGCCTTGCGGCTAATAATAATAATAAGGAAGAGGGGTAATAGCGGTAGTAGTATAATAAAAGGCCCAGGCTAGACTTAGTAATAGTAGTAATAATAATAATAATACTAATAATAATGATAATAGGGGGCGTAGGAGGAGGGGGAGATATACAATCCGAGCCTAAGATAGCGCTAGATGCTGTTAAAGCGGACGTGGTTATTAAAGAGCTTAGCAAGCTATTAGGCTCAGGGGCTATATAGCGATCTAAGAAGCAGGCTGAGAGTATGCATACGATCTTAGATACTAAAGCAGGGTGGAATGTTATTAGCGTACTACTGACTAGAGCTAGAAAGAGCATACTATTTATACTACTAAGTATTATAAAGGATATAGGTATAAGCATAGTTATAGTACTATTTGTCGCGCTTATTAAGGACTTGATAATGCGAGTAAGAGAGGTAGGCATAGACTGTATTGAGTTTAAGACATCTATTAGCGCAAGGCATAAGAGCTTACTACGGGCTGCGAGGCTCGTAGTTATTAGTGCTAATATAGTCTAGAGCGCGGAGTTTATAGTATATGCGGACAGGCTGCTAGCTGCAGGCTTGCTGCAGCGGATCTTCATTAATAAGTGTTATACTATTATTATAGATGCGAGCTACTGGGCGAAGCTGGTAGAGCTGTGGAGCTTATATTAATATAGGTGCCTGCTAGTACTGCTTACTATAATAATACTATTTATGCTTAAGGACTGGTTCTATGAGGAGATACTTATGCTATTAGCTATAATGCAAATAATATAAGCTCAGATAACTAAGGCTAACTGCTAGTATTAGGTCGATTAGGTGCTACTAAGGCGCGGGGCGGTTAAGGAGCGCACGGTCGAGATAGTATAGCAGCTAGGGTCCGGGATGACGGGCTATCAGAAGGGAGTGGTGTACTGCCGGTCCTAGAAGCAGTGCGAGGCGATGGCTGAAGAGATCGGGTGCGATTTCTACTATAGTGGTATAAGCGAGGAGGAGCGGCAGCGGGTGCGGACAGCGTGGGCCGAGGGTTAGGGGCATAGCTACCGGTGGATTATAGTGATGACAGGGCTCGGTATAGGTATCGACATTGCCAGGATCGTGGCGGTGGTGTATATAGAGCAGCCGTACGGGCTCGTGGACTTTGTACAGTAGACCGGGCGAGGCGGGCGTCGAGCAGGCGAGGTGGTGCAGTCCGTCATCGTGCATAACGGGCGGCCGCTGTAGGCAGAGGCGCATAGCAGCTTCGAGCTCAGATAGAGGCATTTATGTCGACTCTAGGGTGCTGGCGGGCCGTGATTGCAGCGTTTATAGATAGTAAGGCAGGCGAGACGTGTTGAGATATGGTTAGGGCAGTGCTATATAATTACTGCGGCCAGGGCGATGAGGATAATGCTAATGCTAATACTAATAATAGTAATGGCAGTAATAGCAGTAGTAATGATAGTAATATTAATAGTAGTATTATTATAGTACGCAGCCCGTAGGATAAAGCTTGGGTTTAGGAGACGTTTAAGAAGGAAGAGGGTATGCAGATCTGAATGCTGCTCTAGTGGCTTAATAAGGTGGCGGACGAATGCTCCGTATGTTACGTTTATTATTACTATCGAAGTATAGGGTTTGCTAAGATCCTGGATTAGCCGTAGTATGAGTAGATAGAGCATTAGTGTGATTCGGTTATGGGCGAGGACTATAAGTAAGTGTGTTATAAAGTGACATTTAGGCCGCTTGTATGCTGTTTTATATATAAGCTCTTGCTTAATTAGTATAAGGAGGCATAGTAAGGAGGCGGCAAGGAAAACGAAGGCTAGTGTGTATATAAAGACAAGGTGCTATTAGTAGTGCTTATAGCACTAAAGAGTTAGCGAGTGAGGAGGCTGGCAGAGGAGCAGTTTAGTATTAATATAGAGGATTGGGATATATATTACTAATGGCTTGGAGGCAGCCAGCGCTTTCATAGGATGAATGGAATGAATGTGCTAGTATTGTAGGAAGCGGTACTATAGGAAGTATATTAGGGTAGTAGCATTTGGTTTAAATAGAAAGTGGGCGATATTTATATTAAGTAGTGTATTATATTTATAAAGCAGTTAAGTGTATATAGGTTAGGATATATATAGGAAATAATATATAATAATATATATTAAGATATAAAATATAATAGGAATTTAAATTATAAGAATTAGATTAAGAATAGAATAGTAAACTAAATGGATATGCTTAGGTTAGAGTAGGGGCTCAGTATATAAGGCATATAAGAAGTAAATAAATAGGAATAGTTAAAGGCAGTAAGTAAGCACTATATTATATATAATATATTTAGATAGGATTATTAGTAATAGAGTAAAAGAAGAAGGTTAAAATAAAAAGTAATATAGTCGCGCTATTTATCTTTACTTATTATCCTATAAATCGAAAGAGTAATAGTAACTATTAACTACTAAAAAAGGAAGAGGCCTATACTAAGAGAAGCGCTACTATAGATATTATAATTAAGATCGAAGACTAGTATAGGTAGAGTAAGTTATTAATATAGTATATATAGTTAATATTGCCATTTTAATAGAAAGTATAGGGTAGGGTTAAGAAGAAAAGAGTAGAAATGAGTTTTTATAAGTAGATAAGTAGATGAATTAGTTAGAAGGTATTGAGGAAAATGAGAATAAGGTAATAAAGAAGGAAACGGAGAAGGAACCTATAACCTGCGAAGAGGGGAAAAGAATCCGTTAGCCGTTAAGTAGGCCGTTAGAAAATGAAGTAGCTAGGCAGAATCAGGAATGTGAGGAACAGGCCTGTAACCTATTATAAAGGGAAATGAAACTTATAATAGGTTAAATAAGGCGTTAGAAGGAGAAGGGGAAGAGGGCTGCTGAGAAGATGATAAGAAGGGGGGCGGGTGGGCTATTAAGGAGGCGGGAACCCGTAATAAGGTAGAAGAGGAGCTGCTAACCGGTTAGAAAGTAAAGGAAGCATATTATAATAAGGATAGAAGTATAATCCGTAATAAAGTAAGGTAAGCGTAATATAATAAAAATGAAGGCATAAATTATAGTAAAATAAGGTAAGTATAATATAGTAAATATAAAGAAAAAAGAGATTAATATAGAAAAAGATAACTTAAGGTAAAGTAAGGTAAAGATAGTATAATAAGAATAGAGATATAATATATAGTAAAGTAAGGTAAGTATAGTATAATAAGAAGAAAAAGGAAAGAAAAGAATTAAAAAGAAGGGATAAAGATAAAAAAGAAGGGGTAAGAATTAAAAAGAAAGGGAAGGGTTAGAAAAAGAAGGTAAAAGGTAAGAGAAAAAAGTAAAGGTTAAGTAAAGGATATAAAGAGTGGAAGAAGAAGGAAAGTAAAGAGAAGGTAATAAAAAGTAAAGGAAGGAAGTAAGTATTAGAGAAAGAAGGTAAAGAAAAGAAAAGAAAAGTAGAAAAGTAAAAGTTAAAAAGAGAATATAAGTTAAAGTGAAAAAAGGAAATATAAAAATAAAAGATAAAAAGAGAATATAAAAAAAAAGATTTAAAAAAAAAAGTAGTTTTTATAAAAGCTAGAAGAAGAAGCAGTTTATAAGGAAGATAAAAGGAGTTATATATATTAAAGTTAATAAGAATTATATATATAAAGGTAAGGAAGAGAGTAAAAATAAAAGGAAAGATAAGAGTTAGAAAAAGAATGGAAAAGGAAAGATAAAGATAAATAGAAAGGAAGGAAAGAAGGAAAGAGTAGGAAAGTAAATGTAAAAGTAGGAAGGAAAATATAAAGAAATAAAAGGTTAAAGTAAAGAAAGGAAGTAAAAGAGAAAGAAATTAATAAAAGCAGAGAAAAAAAGTAAAGAAAGTAAAAAAAGAGAAGAGAAAAAGAGAATAAGAGGGTAAAAATTAAAAAAGAAGATAAAAAGAAATAAAAAAAAATAAAGGTTTAAAATAGAAGATATAAGTAAAGAGAAGATAAAAAAGATAAAAAAGATAAAAAAAGTAAAGAAGTATAAATATATAAAGTAAAGGAAGTTATATATATAATAGTTAGGGTTAGTTATTTATAAAATACTTAGGAGTAGTTATTTATAAAATAGTTAGAAGTAGTTACTAGCCACTATGGCTCGACGACCTTTCAGTAAAAGGTCAGACCCCGGTCAGGTTTGCAGGTACCTCGTAGGGCGTAATTTGCGTGGGAAATGACATGGCTTGATGGCTTGCGGCGGTTGAGTGAAGTGAAAGGTGAGTTGAGTAAAAGCATGAGCTGATTGGATTAAAAAGGGAGCAAGGGACGGATAAATAAAAGCAAAACCAGGTATGGAAACGCTAGGCTACTACTACTACTACTACTACCGCTATTACTATAATAATAAGCAGATGCACATACTTATAGAAGGTTGAATTTAAAGTATAATTCTAAAGATAAAGAGTAAAGAGAGATATCTATTAGAGTGAGAAGAGTGTATTCCTACCTTTATAAGTTACTTGACTTAAAAGCCTCATAGTTAGCCTTATATGTTTGCTTATATTATTTATTTGCTTATATATAAAGCAGAAGGTGAATAATTAGCCTTTGCGCTTCTAGAGGGTTTATAAAATAGGGGCAAGGGGCTCTAGAATGTAAAATAAAGAACTAACATCCCTTCCCTCCTTCCTTCCTTCCTTCCTTCCTTACTCTTTATATATATACATATATTTATATCTACTCATGCGCTATGCTGATAGCATGGGGATAGACACTCTCTGCTATGACCCTAACTATCGGGTTGTCGTCTGCCGGCTGTGCGGGATATGTCTAGTCCCTAAGGCAGCAAGTTAGAAGAGCTACCTACGGACTGACCCGCACTGAATGAGGGGCGACGAACTAAGGTCAACCATCGAGCTCTTATTGAGTTATGACTTGCGCCTAGTAGAGGAGCTCTGGCAGTGGAGGCCAGATAGGACGAGACCCTGCCGGCCGATCGAGGGTCTCGCCGCCTTCACCGGCTACTGCTGCACGCGCAATGGCTGCAACTATTATACGCGGAGGCTCACTAAGATACACTAGTACATACTAGCACATAGTATGAAGGCCTCGCAGCACCAGGAGGCTATCCCCCTCTGGCAACGCTACAAGCTCCAGACGTATTTCACAGCAAAGGGTCGCATAGATTACTTCATCATTAAAGAACCCTTATTATCATTATTATCATCAGGGGAGGTGTCGGCCCTTGGACTCCTCTCGCCGCCGTCATAGGAAGAGGGGAAGCTGTTTGATAAGCTGAAAGCGGATCTGGCCCAGGCATCCCGCGACCTGGGGGAGCAGGCCGGGGCCGTGCAGGACGTCAGGGAGTCACGAGCGGACTGAGTCCCGTGGCTCGTCAATACCGGGTTCCCTGCCCACATGCGGGGGCTCCGGAATGCCGAGATCCAGTCGTCGTACTCACTGCTGCCGAAGAAGCTCCTGGACGGAGACGGGGACGGTAACAGCGAAGGGGAGGACGACTCGGACCTCATCCGCATCCTTGTTGCGGCCGAGGCCGTCCTCAGGGACGCATACAAGCTCTGCAGCAACAGGTCACTCGATCGGAAGATGACATAGCAGCGGGCCAAGAGGCTGAATGAGTTTCGTAATGCTAGCGGCTTAAGCAACGGCAAGCCCAGCGGGTTCCGCAGCTTTAAAAACAAGTCCTCGCTGACCTCGTATTTCCGGAGGATGAAGCAGCTTCTCGTGTACTATTATCGGGTCGTGTTCCGCGAGGACGGCCACTTCACTAGGGAGAAGGCAGACCAAGTGTTGCTACGGGACATCATCGAACCGACACCTCAGCAGTAGCGGGCCATGGGAGGCATTATCAACGCCCTATGAGAATAGGACGAGAGGGCAAAGGAAAAATCGGCTAATGAGGAGGATGAGGATAAGCGTAATGTAGAACTGAAGCATACTATTCGTAACTTTTACGTAGCCCTAATCTACTAGACAGTAGGGAGCAGGCCGTTCCGGTCCGCTATACTAAGCTTTTACGCTATGCTTAGCCAGAAAAAGGCCTTAATATAGCGAGAGGCATATAATGATGAATAGGGCAAACGAGGCGTTTAGAACGAGCCAGGTAACTTTAATAGTAACCTATCCGCACTCACGTAGACTGCTTAGCTCATTTTATTTAACTTCGTATGCTTCTAGAAGCAGGATAATAAAGACATAATACCCGAACTGCTGGATAAGATGTGTAAGAAGTACTTCTAGTAGATGGCAGAGACGCCCTTCGGTCATATCCTATAGTAGCGGCTTTACCTTTTCGCAGCCTCTCGGACCGCTCTCGCTAAGAATCAGGCGCGCTGGTCTCTTGACAGGCAGACGATCGACTATATAAGAACCAAGCTGCATATAGAACAGGTATTATAGCTAGTCGTGTCAGAGTTTCACTAGGCGCACTCACTTCTATATAATGAGCTATTATTCGGGGCAAAGGATATTGCCCCGATCGAAGCGTAGAGACTATATGACGATCTGGACCTTGATAACTATGGCGGCTCGTGGCTGACGGACGAGAGGAATGCTGAGATCCTGAAGGGAATGCAGGACGCCCTACTCTAGCAGATCGAAGAGAGGGCTGAGTTACGACGGGCATTTATGCGACCGGATCAGAGCGGCTCTGCCCGGCTCTGCCCCAAGGCAATAGCTATCTACGAGGCGCACGTGCAAGAGTTCTTAAAGCGGATAGTAACGCTCATCCATATTCCGCCAGCTCCTCCATTACGGGCACCGGAGCTGCTTTCCATTACCTACACTAACACAGGTCATCATTAATGCATATTAATATAGGAGAAGATAGTCATAGTATATGTACGGTATCACAAGAGCCAGGAACAGGTTAGTGCTGAGACAGAGAACATCCGCTTTTTGCCCTGCGCGATCAGAGATCTGCTCTTAATGTATCTGGCTCTAGTGCCGCCGCTGCGCCAGGTCTTCCTTCGTCAGAGCAAGCCCGGCGCCCTGCTATCGCCGTACCTGTAGTCAGGCCTGGACGGGGAGGTCTGGAGGGACACTACGGTCTCGTCCTGCCTTCGCAAGGCCTGCGCGCGCACTAAGGTGTCCCAGTTCCAGGTAGCGTGGTGGCGCCAGGCTGCTGCTTCCATTACAAAGGAGAAGTTCAGCGCTAAGGAGCGAGCTAACTTCGACCTAGAGGAGATCGCAGCAGCTGAGGAAGTCGAGGATGAGGCGGCCCTCGCAGACCTAGCCAGAATGAGCAACCACAGCTACCGCACGTTCAACCATGCCTATACTAGCAGCACGACGCTAACAATGAGCACGCTGCTCCATCGCGCCTACCGGGCATCGCAGAGCTAGCGCTCCCTATTCCGGGTCGATCAACTTCTCCAGGGGAAGCGGCCACGGACGGTATTGGAAATGCAGGCGCAGGGGTTGCTCAATGCTTGCAAGAAGACGCGGTATCGCACAAGGCCCACCCAGAAGGAGGACGGCCTGCTGGCAGTAGCTCGCAGGCTATATAACGACCCGGAGCTGCAGTTACATCGCCCAGGTCAGCGGGATGGCATGCTAGCGACATTAGGTCCGCGACCGGCCGAGCAGGTCATCGTGGTCCTTACAACCGGGTCTGGCAAGACGCTCATAGTGATGGTTGGTGCTGCGCTTGAGGGCACTGCGACGACCATATTAATATTACCTATAGTAGCCCTCCGCAGTAATATGCTTGTTCGCCTCAGTAAGGTAGAGTTAAAACACTATGTATAGTCACTAGGGTCGTCTAAGTCAGCGCCGCTTGTCATTATATTAGCTAAGGCTGCCTGCACGGAAAGCTTCTTAGAGTATGCTAACCGACTTATGGACTGGCAGTAGCTAGATCGGATCGTCATCAATGAGTGCTATCTGACTATTACGGTGAGCGAGTATTGGCAATATATATTACAGCTAGCCTAGTATATACGCAAAGTTCAAACCCAGACGGTCTGGATGATAGTAACACTGCTGCCAGACTACTAAGAGCTTTTTATCGAGCATAATAAACTGGTCTGGCTGTATATAGTTAGGGAATTAATAAATCGGCTGAATCTCCAGTATATTGTACAGCGCGAGCGAGGCTTGGGCACTTTATGCCAGAAGGCAGCCCGTCTCGTCCGAGCGTGCTAGACCCAGGAGGACCTTTTTAAGAGCGAACGAGATAAGATCATATTGTACTGTTAGACGAAAGAGCTCGTAGCAGAGCTTTCTGATATACTAGGGTGCCCATCATACACGGGCGAATCTAGTACGGAGGAGGAGAAGGCGGCCATTATTAAGCAGTGGCTTAGGACTACGGATCCGCCCGCCATTATAACTACCTCCGCACTAGGCCCCGGCTTCGACTACCCGCATGTCCGATGGGTTATCTATGTTAGTGCTCCGGGCCTGATGACAGACTTCTCGTAGGAGTCTGGCAGGGCTGGTCAGGATAGAAAAGTAGCCGAATCTATTGTCTTACTTAGTGCGGCCTGGCAACCGCAGCTAGACCGACGGCTGGGGGCAGACGAGGAGGCCGTACAGCTGTACTTAACGCAGCAGCACTGTTCGCACAGCATCATGAGCCAATTCCTTGACCTGCGGCCAGACTGGAGGTAGTGTATAGAGGGTGATGAGCTTTGCGGCGTCTATCCCGATCATTACACTGAACGCCGGCCTCCCGATCTTAAGTTCCATCTGCCGCGACCTGAGGCGAAAGGGGCAAGCGAGGGCGAAGAGGTCCCTATGGGTTATGAGATGGAATACACCGGGCCTAGTGAAGTCCTCCACTAGGCCAGGGTTTATGACGAAGTACTAAGCCAGTACAAGAGGGATCTTAAGATAATAATGGGCTATTGCCTTTATTATTATGTGAAGGGGAAACCGTTTAAATATGCGGCTATAGCGTGTGCGCGACGCCATAATTGGATTCGGGCGAAACAGAAAGCACTTCTGGACTGCTAAAGCCAGAGCAAGGAGTGGATGGACTGGTATGCTGTCTATTGGAAGTGCTATTAGCCACAGGAGATCTGCTAGGCGGCGGACCCAGAATATGAAGGGGATAGCGCCTGTCAGTACCCGGACATGGTCATACCGCTCTGCTTTAGGGCTTTCAGTCGTCCTAGCTGGACTAAGTGGTTCTTAAAGCACTTCGACTAAACATTCAAGACTTATCAGGAGTATATGCTATGGCTGGGGAAGAGTGCATTATTAGGAGGGAGTAAGTGTATATAGGCAAACTGTATAGTAGCGCATTTACTAGCCGAACTTGAGTAGAATATTATAAATAATATAAGAGCACTGCTTAGTAGTAAGAAGAATAAATAAAAAAAGGAGAGAATATATTAATAGTAATATTAAACTAAATTTTTAAGTAGCTTTTGATAGTTAGCTAATAGTAAGGATATGCATATAAGAGCTCAATATATAGCTTAGTATAGACAGTATAGGGTAAGTGAAGACTAAGAGAGGGCCGGGGGGGGGGGGGCAAGGTAAGAGGGGAGTTATTTAATAAGAATATAAAAGGGAAAGAGGTAATAATGCAATACTTCTATAGCATAGGGTTTGGGCTAGGGCTTAGGGTCGGGACTTAAAGACATAACTTGGTTAGCAGTAGGCGGGGGTCGAAGAATAGTTAATAGCTATTTATAAAGCCTAGCTAATACCTAATAAAGCCTTTTAACAGACTCTTTTAAAAGGCAGCTCTGGCTTATGTACTACTAAGCCTACTATATAGAGCGGAGGTCTAGTATAGAGGAACTTCGAAGACTAGGCGGAATGCCAGCCTGACTTTAGACCCAGTCATCACAGTCTGGCAGGAACACCTGCCAGACGAGGTCACAAGTATCATCAATACCTCGATTAGAGCTACCCTCCCGGTCTGACGGACGACCCTAATCCTGACTTTCCGTAAGAAAGCCGGAATCCTTATAGTAAGGATCGCCTTAGAAAGAATTTAGTTAAAACTAGGCCAGTAGCTCAGGTCCGTTAATAAAGACCATCTTCTAACACACCGAATAGCATAACAACCTTTCCCTCAAGGCAGAGGCTTTAGATGTTATGGCCTATGTCGGGACCGGGCGGTCTACCTAGTATATAGTCAAACTAAGAAGTGCGCATCTAGTATAAGCAGCTCCTTAGCTATTAACTATAACTTAGTTACATTAAATACCGTTTACTCTACTATTACTAGACGTAACTAACGTTATTCAATCTTAACATACCTAATTCATTATTATATAAACCAATCAGGATTAGCCTACCCTAGACTCACGAGCTTAGGGCAGTATATCGATCATTACATTAGAGGATTCTAGCCAGTCCAAATAAGGATATAGCGAGCGGCTAGACTGCTTTCTAAACACCCGTGCCTAAAGCTGCTGCCTAAGAGATATCTGCCGCCTCTAGCAACACTAGCAAAGAAAGAGACTAAGGAGGCAAGGGCTAAGACTTCCGATCCTGGTTGGAGACGGCTCCAGACAATCATCTAGTCGTCTATTCAGACGGATCGAAAAGCCCTACTGGGGCTGTCGTCTGGTACTACGTCCTCTATTAAGCAGGCTAGAAGGTTGCTAAAGGAAAAGGCCGACTTAGCCTAGCAGAAGTCTTTAACAGCAGTAGAAGGAGCCCGCTACAGACTCCGGCAAGCCCGACAGATCAGCTAAAACATACAAATCTATATATATATTGATAATATATCGGCTATCTAAGGGCTACTAGAATAGGCCGCGGCAAGCTCATAAGAGGCCTTCCTAGACTTCCAGTAGGTGGCTGCTGCAGCTCGGGTCCAGGTCTATTAAGTAGGATATCGAAGGAAAGGAAAAGGCCGACTGGCTAGCAAAGGCAGGAGCCGCGCTTCCAGAAGATAAGCGGGCGCTGCCTACAATAGCCGGAATTGGCGTCTTAAGAAAGGCAAAGATCAGGTCCCAATTCTCAGACTGATAGGCAGTAATAACCCTAAGGCAGGGCTAGGCGATTGGGACAGGCTAAAGCTGAAGAGGGATTAAGGTTATACGATCTGCCTTAACGTTATAGAAGTGCACCGCAAAGAGGCTCCTCCTTCATCGACGGTTATCTATATTTACTAGCAGACTACTACTAACAGAAAGTTTGTAGATCTTATGCAGTTAGATTATCTTACTATGTTAATAATCTAATATACTCTATCTCCATAGAGAGCAGCCGAAGTATTACTATTATTAAAATATCCTAATAAAGGTAATGATTATCACTTCCCTGCAGTATGCATATAATGAAAATGTTACTAATAGAGACAGCCGTCTCTATAAGCATAACGTAGTAGTCCTATCTACTACTAGTAGATCCAGACTCTATATTATTAATTCTCTCTAGGTATCTAATAAAATAGAATGATTTTTATAAGAAAGTGTGCTTTAGTATTATATTAACACAGTCTGCCCTTAATTAGGATATATATATATATACTATTATTTAAAATAATACTATTTATAATAATAAAGGCTTGCTCTTTTTATTAGGTAAGTAGGGCTTCTTAGAGAACCTAGATGATAAGAGTAATTTTACTACATACTACGTTAAGCTGGCCGTAGTGATAATCCTGGCCCTAGGTAGCCTAGTGGTTAGGAACGAGTTATTAATACCTAAGGCAAGATACTGAACCAATCCTTAAAGTTCAGCTAATTTCCGTAGTAGGCGCTTACTTCAGAAGGTGCCGTTATTAAGTCGTATGAGTAATAGCCCGTTAACCAAATTATGCATATAGAAAGTTCCGTACTACTTAGCTTATATTTAGAGCTCATGCTCTCAAGATTTAAATGCTAAAATCTATACTCTAGCCTAGCCGAAGCAGGTTTATATACGCTATACGAGACCTAACACCTCTAACTAGGTCTAAAGCCTTGCGATTCGCTTCCTCCCTAGTCGGGAAGACACATCTTCGATTCTAGTTAACATAGTCCAAGTGTCCGTGCTTTACTATATAAGTATCATTTTAGTTATTCTAGCTTAATAGCCCATATAGAGGGCATAGCAGACCGGGGGATCTTCTTATAAAACAATCTTCCCGCAGGACAACTGACCTTATTAGTTAGAACGCTCTCCTAAGGGGGACGCAGCTCGCTGCCCAGGGCTCCACTCAATGGCATAAGGGGCACAAGGGGCATAAGGGGCACAAGGGGCACAAGGGGAATAAGGGGCAGGAAGGCCGAAATGGTCTAGTCCGGCCCCGGAGGTCAAGCAAGGGAGACACTGAGCCTTACATCAGACACTCGGATCTAGAAGATTTGAGTTATTCTATACTTCAAATCGAGTTCAATTCAAAGCTGTTTGCAGATTGCGTTAAGCCTATTAGCTGCTGAATTAAATTAAACTATGACTTGAATTATGGCCTGCGCTGATATCGTCAAGACGTAGCTCAGGAGCTCTCGTCCCGTCCACTACTTCCGTCTCTATAAAAGTACGTAACGAAGAGACGGCATAGCAACTTCTACTAGCCGCAAGACTCATGCCCCCTCAGTAAGATGTTAGAATAATATATAAACCAGGCTATAGGCTTATAGATCTCTATTATCCTGTTTTTATATAAATTCGTAATAAGTATAATACTATCTTTAGCCTCTTCTATTATAGTGCGTAATACTGATGAATAGATAGTGCTCTGGCTTGTTCTACCTGGACATGCTAGACACAGTTCTCTACTCCATAGTATATAATAAGCTAGCTAGAAAGGAACTACGCATCAGACTGCTGATCGCCTATGGGATTTTCATTATAGTATAGCCTTATTATTAGTAGGAGTCGATTGATAGAACTATCTGTAGAACTGCGGCCAATATGTGCAATTTCCAGAGCTAGTTATGACCTGCGTTCATTAGAGAAATAAACCTGCTCATCCCGTAAGTTCATTTTAACATTAAGATTGACATTAAAGCTCTAGAAATCACCCTGTAGAAATGGGTTTCTAAGCTATGGTCTTAATTTGTGGAGATGTATATACTTTTTATAACTATGGGAATTAAAGGATGTTCCTAGCCTGCAGCTTAGTTTAGCCTATGATGATCGCTTCCCTTTATAGGCATTTTATATTAACTACACCCTGCCTTCCGCATCCTAGTAGATAGTTTATACTAATCCAGATATAATAGTTATATTTATAGCTTGGATACTAATATAGCGATACCCCTATTACTATGAAGGGTATGTCAAAGAAAAGTATAACTTCTACAGACGTCATAAGGGGATTTCTTCTTAATCAGAATCAGGTTTTAGATAAACAACCATTAGAAAATTAGTTACTATTATCATAATCGATCTAAAGGACGATATATCCTCACTTTAGCATATAAAATTTAAAAAGGTAGAATATCTATAAAGAATGTCTCCCCTTATTAATAAGTAGCTCGTTTGATCGCTAAGTTATAATTACCTATAAGTTCATTTCAAATTAATAGCACACTTTATATACTTTCAGCCAACCCCTCTATTTCTTCTATTCTAAATGACATTAAAAATGCTTACTAAGAACCTTTACACTCTCCTCTCTCTCGCGCTTGCTAGTATAGCGATAGCAAATCCCACCGGGCCATGCTATTCGAATAGTGAATAAGGCTCGATTTGCGCTACGGGTAAGCTGCTACTACCCCCATCCCTCTCTTCCCTTACGTCCGTGACTGTAAAGAGAAATACGTAACTAATCAACCCTCTATAGT